>CM059818.1:55387489-55824989 GCA_030435695.1 Brachymystax lenok tsinlingensis | reverse complement strand
TGTATTTATTTATTTATTTATTTATTTATTTGCTATTTTGCTATTTACTTGCTCTTTTGCACCCCAGTATCTCTACTTGCACATGTATCACCTGCACATCTACCAAATCAAATCAAATGTTCTTTGTCACATACACATGGTTAGCAGATGTTAATGCGAGTGTAGTGAAATGCTTGTGCTTCTAGTTCCGACCATGCAGTAGTATCTAACAAGTAATCTAACAAATTCACAACAACTACCTTATACACAGAAGAGTAAAGGAATGAATACGAGTATGTGCATATAAATATATGGATGAGCGATGGCTGACCGGCGTAGGCAAGATGCAGTAGATGGTATAGAGTACAGTATATACACATTTATATATGAGATGAGTAATGTAGGATATGTAAACATTATATAAATGGCATCGGGACTACACCATTCCAGTGTTTAATTGCTATATTATAATTACCTCGCCACCGTGGCCTATTTATTACCCTACCTCCCTTATCTTACCTCATTTGCACTCACTGTATATAGACTTATTTCTTTTATTTTTTCATTTTTTCTACTGTATTATTGGCTGTGTGTCTGTGTATTCCATGTGTAACTCTGTGTTGTTGTTTGTGTCGAACTGCTTTGCTTTATCTTGGCCAGGTCGCAGTTGTAAATGAGAACTTGTTCTCAACTTGCCCACGTGGTTAAATAAAGGTGAAATAAAATAAAAGCTGGAGGCCCTGTGCAATTGGGTCCTGGACTTTCTGACGGGCCGCCCCCAGGTGGTGAAGGTAGGAAACAACATCTCCACATTGCTGACCCTCAACACTGGGGCCCCACAAGGGTGTGTTCTCAGCCCCCTCCTGTACTCCCTGTTCAACCACGACTGCGTGGCCAAGCACGCCTCCACCTCAATCATCAAGTTTGCTGACGACACTACAGTGGTAGGCTTGATTACCAACACGACGAGACGGCCTACAGAGAGGAGGTGAGGGCCCTGGGAGTGTGGTGTCAGGAAAACAACCTCTCACTCAACATCAACAAAACAAATTAGATGATTGTAGACTTCAGGAAACAGCAGATGGAGCACCCCTCTATCCAAATCGACGGGACAGCAGTGGAGAAGGTGGAAAGTTTTAAGTTCCTCAGCATACACATCACAAACTGAAATGGTCCACCCACACAGACAGTGTGGTGAAGAAGGCGGCTGAAGAAATTTGGCTTGGCACCCAAAACCCTGGCACCCAAAACCCTGACAAACTTTAACAGATGCACAATCAGGCTATATCACTGCCTTGTACGGCAACTGCACCGCCCTCAACCGCAACGCTCTCCAGAGGGTGGTGCAGTCTGTCCAACGCATCACCGGGGACAAACTAACTGCCCTCCATGACACCTACAGCACCTGATGTCACAGGAAGGCCAAAGATCATCAAGGACATCAACCACCCGAGCCACTGCCTGTTCACCCCGCTACCATCCAGAAGGCGAGGTCAGTACGGGTGCATCAAAGCTGGGGCCGAGAGACTGAAAAACAGCTTCTACCTCAAGGCCATCAGACTGCTAAACCGCAAGCACTAACTCAAAGAGGCTGCTGCCTCAATTGAGACCCAGTCACCGGCCACTTTAATAAATGGATCACTAGTCACTTTATGCAATGCACTCTAAATAATGCCACTTTAATAATGTTTACATATCTTACATTATTCATATCTATTGCACCTTGCATATGCTGCTCGGCCATCGCTCATGCATATACTTACATGTACATATTCTCATTCACCCCTTTAGATTTGTGTGTATTAGGTAGCTGTTGGGGAACTGTTAGATTACTTGTTAGATATTACTGCACTGTCGGAACTAGAAGCACAAGCATTTCACTACATTCGCATTAACATCTGCTAACCATGTGTATGAGACAAATACAATTTGATTTGATTTGATTTTGAGGTCTGCCTACGGCGGCCTTTCTCAAAAGCAAGGCTATGCTCACTGAATCTGTACATAGTCAAAGCTTTCCTTAAGTTTGGGTCAGTCACTGTGGTCAGGTATTCTGCCACTGTGCACTCTCTATTCATGGCCAAATCGCATTCTAGTTTGCTAAGTAAAAAAAAATAAAATCCAATGTGTCAAGAAATTATCTTTTTGTTTTCTCATGATTTGGTTGGGTCTAATTGTGTTGCTGTCCTGGGGCTCTGTGGGGTCTGTTTGTGTTTGTGAACAGAGCCCCAAGGAGCAGCTTGCTTAGGGGACTCTTCTCCAGGTTCATTTCTCTGTAGGTGATGGCTTTGTTATGGAAGGTTTGGGAATCGCTTCCTTTTAGGTGATCAGCTGTCCGGATCTTTTCTGGATTTTGATGATTAGCGGGTATCGGCCTAATTCTGCTTTGCATGCATTATTTGGTGTTTTACGTTGTACACAGAGAATATTTTTGCCAAATTGAGTCAAAAGCTTTTTTGAAATCAACAAAGCATGAGACCACTTTGCCTTCTTTTTGGATTGTTTGTTTTTCAATTAGAGTGTGCAGGGTGAATACGTGGTCTGTCGTATGGTAATTTGGTAAAAAGCCAATTTGACATTTGCTCAGTACATTGTTTTCACTGAAGAAAGTCTGCTGTTAATGATAATGCAGAGGATTTTCCCAAGGTTGCTGTTGACGCATATCCCAAGGTAGTTATTGGGGTCAAATTTGCCTCCACTTTTGTGGATTGGGGTGATCAGTCCTTGGTTCCAAATATTGGGCAAGATGCCAGAGCTGAGGATGATGTTGAAGAGTTTAAGTATAACCAATTGGAATTTGTGTTCTGTATATTTTATCATTTCATTGAGGATACCATCAACACCACAGGCCTTTTTGGGTTGGAGGGTTTGTATTTTGTCCTGTAGTTCATTCAATGTAATTAGAGAATCCAGTGGGTTCTGGTAGTCTTTAATAGTTGATTCTAAGATTTGTATTTGATCATGTACACTGCTCAAAAAAATAAAGGGAACACTAAAATAACACATCCTAGATCTGAATGAATGAAATAATCTTATTTAATACTTTTTTCTTTACATAGTTGAATGTGCTGACAACAAAATTACACAAAAATGATCAATGGAAATCAAATGTATCAACCCATGGAGGTCTGGATTTGGAGTCACACTCAAAATTAAAGTGGAAAACCACACTACAGGCTGATCCAACTTTGATGTAATGTCCTTAAAACAAGTCAAAATGAGGCTCAGTAGTGTGTGTGGCCTCCACGTGCCTGTATGACCTCCCTACAACGCCTGGGCAGTCTGTGGTGCAACGTGGTGTTGGTGGATGGAGCGAGACATGATGTCCCAGATGTGCTCAATTGGATTCAGGTCTGGGGAACGGGCGGGCCAGTCCATAGCATCAATGCCTTCCTCTTGCAGGAACTGCTGACACACTCCAGCCACATGAGGTCTAGCATTGTCTTGCATTAGGAGGAACCCAGGGCCAACCGCACCAGCATATGGTCTCACAAGGGGTCTGAGGATCTCATCTCGGTACCTAATGGCAGTCAGGCTACCTCTGGCGAGCACATGGAGGGCTGTGCGGCCCCCCAAAGAAATGCCACACCATGACTGACCCACCGCCAAACCGGTCATGCTGGAGGATGTTGCAGGCAGCAGAACGTTCTCCACGGCGTCTCCAGACTCTCACGTCTGTCACATGCTCAGTGTGAACCTGCTTTCATCTGTGAAGAGCACAGGGCGCCAATGGCGAATTTGCCAATCTTGGTGTTCTCTGGCAAATGCCAAACGTCCTGCACGGTGTTGGGCTGTAAGCACAACCCCCACCTGTGGACGTCGGGCCCTCATACCACCCTCATGGAGTCTGTTTCTGACCGTTTGAGCAGACACATGCACATTTGTGGCCTGCTGGAGGTCATTTTGCAGGGCTCTGGCAGTGCTCCTCCTGCTCCTCCTTGCACAAAGGTGGAGGTAGCGGTCCTGCTGCTGGGTTGTTGCCCTCCTACTGCCTCCTCCACGTCTCCTGATGTACTGGCCTGTCTCCTGGTAGCGCCTCCATTCTCTGGACACTACGCTGACAGACACAGCAAACCTTCTTGCCACAGCTCGCATTAATGTGCCATCCTGGATGAGCTGCACTACCTGAGCCACTTGTGTGGGTTGTAGACTCCGTCTCATGCTACCACTAGAGTGAAAGCACCGCCAGCATTCAAAAGTGACCAAAACATCAGCCAGGAAGCATAGGAACTGAGAAGTGGTCTGTGGTCACCACCTGCAGAGCCACTCCTTTATTGGGGGTGTCTTGCTAATTGCCTATAATTTCCACCTGTTGTCTATTCCATTTGCACAACAGCATGTGAAATTTATTGTCAATCAGTGTTGCTTCCTAAGTGGGCAGTTTGATTTCACAGAAGTGTGATTGACTTGGAGTTACATTGTGTTGTTTAAGTGTTCCCTTTATTTTTTTGAGCAGTGTATATGTTTTTGCTGTTTGTTCTTTGTTATAGGGCCAAAAAGATTGGAAAAGTGGTTTACCCAGACATCTCCGTTTTGGATCAATAACACATTGTGTTGTTGTCTGTTTAGTGTGTTCCAATTTTCTCAGAAGTGATTTGATTCCATCAATTCTTCATTTACATTGAGATGATTTCTGACATGCTGTTCCTTCTTTTTCCGTAGTGTATTTCTGTATTGTTTGGTGATTCACCATAGTTAAGGCTCTGGTTCTCCCTCTCTTTCTCTCTCTCTCTTTCACTCTGTCTCTCGCTCTCTCTCACTCTGTCTCTCTCTCTCTCTCTCTCATTCTCTCTCTCTCTCTACCTCTCTCTCCCATCCTCTTACTCTCCCTCCGTTCATCATAGGCAGTTATTGCGATGCATTGTTGATTAGGTGAGTTGTCTGTAAGATGTCTTATGTTCATTCTCTCCTAAAGTAACAGTCAGTATCTGGTGTGACCACCAAAAGTCATTCCTAATGGAGTGGAAACTGTATATTCATTCAAATCAAATCACAACAAGTGTAGACCTTACCGTGAAATGCTTACTTACAAGCCCTTAACCAACAATGTAGTTCAAGAAATAGAGTTAATAAAATATTTACTAAATAAACAAAAGTTTTAAAAAAAATCAATCACAAGGTAACACAATAAATGTACATAACAATGATGAGGCTATATACAGGGGGTACCGGTACCGAGTCAATGTGCGGGGGTCCAGGTTAATCGAGGTAATTGTAGTCCATCTAGGTCATTGTAGGAGTCGATTAGACACATGCAGCTCCTGTTGGGCTGACATACACATGGCTGACCTTGGGGCTGGACCATGCTTCTCCGTAAAGGCTGAAGCAGAGAAGCCTGACTAGAGGTCAAACTCTGACTGCTGAACTGCTACTGGAACTAACTGTAGTCTACATCCGTCTACATCAGAACAGCTTTAATACAGTCTACATCAGTCTACATCAGAACAGCTTTAATACAGTCTACATCAGAACAGCTTTAATACAGTCTACATCAGTCTACATCAGAACAGCTTTAATACAGTCTACATCAGTCTACATCAGAACAGCTTTAATACAGTCTACATCAGAACAGCTTTAATACAGTCTACATCAGTCTACATCAGAACAGCTTTAATACAGTCTACATCAGAACAGCTTTAATACAGTCTACATCAGTCTACATCAGAACAGCTTTAATACAGTCTACATCAGAACAGCTTTAATACAGTCTACATCAGAACAGCTTTAATACAGTCTACATCAGTCTACATGAGAACAGCTTTCATCCAGTCTACATGAGAACAGCTTTAATCCAGTCTACATGAGAACAGCTTTAATCCAGTCTACATGAGAACAGCTTTAATCCAGTCTACATGAGAACAGCTTTAATCCAGTCTACATGAGAACAGCTTTAATCCAGTCTACATCAGAACAGCTTTAATCCAGTCTACATCAGAACAGCTTTAATCCAGTCTACATAAGAACAGCTTTAATCCAGTCTACATAAGAACAGCTTTAATCCAGTCTACATAAGAACAGCTTTAATCCAGTCTACATAAGAACAGCTTTAATCCAGTCTACATGAGAACAGCTTTAATCCAGTCTACATGAGAACAGCTTTAATCCAGTCTACATAAGAAAAGCTTTAATCCAGTCTACATAAGAACAGCTTTAATCCAGTCTACATAAGAACAGCTTTAATCCAGTCTACATAAGAACAGCTTTAATCCAGTCTACATAAGAACAGCTTTAATCCAGTCTACATAAGAACAGCTTTAATACAGTCTACATGAGAACAGCTTTAATCCAGTCTACATCAGTCTACATCAGAACAGCTTTAATACAGTCTACATCAGAACAGCTTTAATACAGTCTACATCAGTCTACATCAGAACAGCTTTAATACAGTCTACATCAGAACAGCTTTAATACAGTCTACATCAGTCTACATGAGAACAGCTTTCATTCAGTCTACATGAGAACAGCTTTCATCCAGTCTACATAATAACAGCTTTCATCCAGTCTACATAATAACAGCTTTTATCCAGTCTACATAAGAACAGCTTTCATCCAGTCTACATAAGAACAGCTTTAATCCAGTCTACATGAGAACAGCTTTAATCCAGTCTACATGAGAACAGCTTTAATCCAGTCTACATCAGAACAGCTTTCATCCAGTCTACATAAGAAAAGCTTTCATCCAGTCTACAGAAGAACAGCTTTAATACAGTCTACATAAGAACAGCTTTAATCCAGTCTACATAAGAACAGCTTTAATACAGTCTACATGAGAACAGCTTTAATCCAGTCTACATCAGCACAGCTTTCATCCAGTCTACATAAGAAAAGCTTTCATCCAGTCTACATAAGAACAGCTTTCATCCAGTCTACATAAGAACAGCTTTAATACAGTCTACATAAGAACAGCTTTAATCCAGTCTACATGAGAACAGCTTTAATACAGTCTACATGAGAACAGCTTTAATCCAGTCTACATGAGAACAGCTTTAATCCAGTCTACATAATAACAGATTTAATTCAGTCTACATGAGAAAAGCTTTAATTCAGTCTACATAATAACCGATTTAATTCAGTCTACATGAGAACAGCTTTAATCCAGTCTACATAAGAACAGCTTTAATCCAGTCTACATAAGAACAGGTTTAATACAGTCTACATAAGAACAGCTTTAATACAGTCTACATAAGAACAGCTTTAATACAGTCTACATAAGAACAGCTTTAATTCAGTCTACATAAGAACAGCTTTCATCCAGTCTACATAAGAACAGCTTTCATCCAGTCTACATCAGCACAGCTTTCATCCAGTCTACATCAGCACAGCTTTCATCCAGTCTACATAATAACAGATTTAATACAGTCTACATAATATTGACTTACATTTTGCCCTCAGAGAAGCCTCAATTCGTTGGGGCATGGACTCAACAAGGTATCGAAAGCGTTCCACAGGGATGCTGGCCCATGTTGACTCCAATGCTTTCCACAGTTGTGTCAAGTTGGCTGGATGTCCTTTGGGTGGTGGATCATTCTTGATACACACAGGAAACTTTGAGGGGGGAAAAACCCAGCAGCGCTGCAGTTCTTGACACACTCAATCCAGTGCGCCTGGCGACCTACTACCGTAACCCGTTCAAAGGCACTTACATCTTTTGACTTGTCTATTCACCCTCTGAATGACACACATACACAATTCATGTCTCAATTGTCTCAGGGCTTAAAAATCCTTCTTTAAAGAGAACCTGCAGTGCAGTCTGTAGCCCACAGGACACTGTATAAAGACAACCTGTTATCCGATCTATTCTGAGTAGAGGAGGGTACAAGACAAAGTCGTTGGTAAGACAAAATGTCTCTGACAAACACACACACACACACACACACACACACACACACACACACACACACACTGTCCCTCTGTCTGACACACACACACACACACACACTGTCCCTCTGTCTGACACACACACACTCTCACTCCTTCTCTCCTCTCCCACAATCTAGGTCAGGACGTTCTCTAAACTCAACCTCCTCCTCCCTGCCACGGCTGATAATTAAACTCACTCAATTAGCCCAAATATATTGGGATTTCAGATCCAGCCTTTTATTTAAGAGGTAATGAATAATATTTTAATTGCATTTAATGGAAATGTGTAACTGTGGTCCTCCAAGAGTGCTTCTTATTCTCCTTTTTCCAACTTGTAATTACTACTGCAAACCTGACATGATATACGGGTTTGGCCGGTGTAGGCAGTCATTGTAAATAAGAATTTGTTCTTAACTGACTTGCCTAGTTAAATTAAGATAATATAGATATATTACCTATCAATACATAATCTGGTGCTTCTCTCACCTCTACATTACCACGGCTGTGTATAGACAGGTTGGTTGTCTCTCACCTCTACATTACCACGGCTGTGTATAGACAGGTTGGTTGTCTCTCACCTCTACATTACCACGGCTGTGTATAGACAGGTTGGTTGTCTCTCACCTCTACATTACCACGGCTGTGTATAGACAGGTTGGTTGTCTCTCACCTCTACATTACCACGGCTGTGTATAGACAGGTTGGTTGTCTCTCACCTCTACATTACCACGGCTGTGTATAGACAGGTTGGTTGTCTCTCACCTCTACATTACCACGGCTGTGTATAGACAGGTTGGTTGTCTCTCACCTCTACATTACCACGGCTGTGTATAGACAGGTTGGTTGTCTCTCACCTCTACATTACCACGGCTGTGTATAGACAGGTTGGTTGTACGGGGCAAAACAGACTGGGTTGGCTTAGATTGTTGGCAACATGTAAACCATATTGAAAACATAAATACATTTTCACAATGAGCACTTGCTGTCTCAATACATTTTTGCCATATTAGCATTGACATGAAATCAGTAAAAACACAAGACATGATATCAACAACAAGATACAACGCGCTGAAACGCATTTATTAAACTAGGCAAGTCAGTTCAGAACTCTTACTAGCCTGTTCAACCTCTCTTTCGTATCGTCTGAGATCCCCAAAGATTGGAAAGCTGCCACGGTCATCCCCCTCTTCAAAGGGAGAGACACTCTAGACCCAAACTGTTGTAGACCTATATCCATCCTGCCCTGCCTTTCTAAAATCTTCAAAAGCCAAGTTAACAAACAGATCACCGACCATTTCGAATCCCACCGTACCTTCTCCGCTGTGCAATCTGGTTTCCGAGCTGGTCATGGGTGCACCTCAGCCACGCTCAAGGTCCTAAATGATATCATAACCGCCATTGATAAAAGACAGTACTGTGCAGCCGTCTTCATTGACCTGGCCAAGGCTTTCGACTCTGTCCATCACTGCATTCTTCCTGGCAGACTCAACAGCCTTGGTTTCTCAAATGACTGCCTCGCCTGGTTCACCAACTACTTCTCAGACAGAGTTCAGTGTGTCAAATCGGAGGGCCTGTTGTCCGGACCTCTGGCAGTCTCTATGGGGGTGCCACAGGCTTTAATTCTCAGGCCGACTCTTTTCTCTGTATACATCAATGATGTCGCTCTTGCTGCTGGTGATTCTCTGATCCACCTCTACGCAGACGACACCATTCTGTATACATCTGGCCCTTCTTTGGACACTGTGTTATTTAACCTCCAGACGAGCTTCAATGCCATACAACTCTCCTTCCGTGGCCTCCAACTGCTCTTAAAATGCTAGTAAAACTAAATGCATGCTCTTCAACCAATCGCTGTCCGCACCTGCCCGCCCGTCCAGCATCACTATTCTGGACGGTTCTGACTTAGAATATGTGGACAACTATAAATACCTAGGTGTCTGGTTAGACTGTAAACTCTCCTTCCAGACTCACATTAAGCATCTCCAATAAAAAATTAAATCTAGAATCAGCTTCCTATTTCGCAACAAAGCATCCTTCACTCATGCTGCCAAACATACCCTCGTAAAACTGACTATCCTACCGATCCTTGACTTCGGCGATGTCATTTACAAAATAGCCTCCAACACTCTACTCAACAAATTGGATGCAGTCTATCACAGTGTCATCCGTTTTGTCACCAAAGCCCCATATACTACCCACCACTGCGACCTGAATGCTCTCGTTGGCTGGCCCTTGCTACATATTCGGCGCCAAACCCATTGGCTCCAAGTCATCTATAAGTCTCTGCTAGGTTAAACTCCACCTTATCTCAGCTCACTGGTCACCATAGCATCTCCCACCCGTAGCACGCGCTCCAGCAGGTTTATTTCACAGGTCACCCCCAAAGCCAATTCCTCCTTTGGCTGCCTTTCCTTCCAGTTCTCTGCTGCCAACGACTGGATCGAATTGCAAAAATCACTGAAGCTGGAGACTTATATCTCCCTCTCTAACTTTAAAGCTTACCGACCACTGTACCAGTGCACAGCCCAACTGTAAATAGCATGAAGAGATTGAGATAAAACGGTCCAGTTTGAGTGTTTGTTGAAGCTCGTTCCAGTCACTAGCTGAAGCGACCTGAAAAGAGGAGAGACCCAGGGATGTGTGTGTTTGGGGATCTTGAACAGAATTTGATTACCCACATGGCAGCTTGTTGTCAATGTTGAAATTAAACAGTAGATTATGTAACCTCCAGTCCTGATAACATGATATTAAACAGTAGACTATGTAACCTCCAGTCCTGATATTAAACAGTAGACTATGTAACCTCCAGTCCTGATATTAAACAGTAGATTATGTAACCTCCAGTGCTGATAACATGATATTAAACAGTAGACTATGTAACCTCCAGTCCTGATATTAAACAGTAGATTATGTAACCTCCAGTGCTGATAACATGATATTAAACAGTAGACTATGCTCTTTCAATACAGCATCTGGTGAGTGTAAATTAATTAAGTACATTTCAGAATATAATGGGTTGCAGATTTTATGGGTTGAACTTTGACCCTGTTCATTAGTCAGAGCAGAGGGTGGAACTAAAATTAGCCCTGCGTGTATAATTCATCACAGTCTCTCTCTCTCTCTCTCTCTCTCTCTCTCTCTCTCTCTCTCTCTCTCTCTCTCTCTCTCTCTCTCTCTCTCTCTCTCTCTCTCTCACACCATAGCCAGGCCAGGTGAGAAGATTGTGGTTCAGATTTTATGGGTTGAACTTTGACCCTGTTCATTAGTCAGAGCAGAGGGTGGAACTAAAATTAGCCCTGCGTGTATAATTCATCACAGTCTCTCTCTCTCTCTCTCTCTCTCTCTCTCTCTCTCTCTCTCTCTCTCTCTCTCTCTCTCTCTCTCTCTCTCTCTCTCTCTCTCTCTCTCTCTCTCTCTCTCTCTCTCTCTCTCTCTCTCTCTCTCTCTCTCTCTCTCTCTCTCTCTCTCTCTCTCTCTCTCTCTCTCTCTCTCTCTCTCTCTCTCTCTCTCTCTCTCTCTCTCACACCATAGCCAGGCCAGGTGAGAAGATTGTGGTTCAGCTCAGTAGTGTGAAATGCCCTATAGAGAATACAATGTGACTTCTCATTAGGCCACAGTCATACCTCGTTGTAGACAGACAGTCCATGGTGTCACCAATCCTCTCCCATCTATACCCACACACCACCCCTCCCTCTGCGTACATATTAATCAACCAAAGCCATTCTATCTGTATGGAAATACAGGATCCTCCACAGCAGGAATCCCACAAATCGCTCTCATCTACAAATAGTTATCTCCTTTGCCCTGTTCCTCTCAACACACTCACACACACACTCACACACACACAAGCACATTGCATCTCTATGGTAATTTCCTACCATACCGCCCCGGGGTACACAACATAGACAGACGGTCTGTTGTCATCACTAGGCTATAATTCCCATTCTCACTCACAGGACCTCTTATTCCAGAATCTGGACAATGACGAGGACCTCTTACTCTTGAATCTGGATACTGACAACGATCTCTCATTCTAGAATTGGAACGTCTGGATACTGACAAAGACCTTTCATTCAGCATTTGGAAATGTCTGGATTCTGACGAGGACATATCATTCTAGAATATGGATGCTGACAAGGACCTCTCATTCTAGAATATGGATAATGACAAAGATTTCAAATTCTAGAATCTGGAAACTGACAAGGACTTCTCATCTAGAATTGGAATGTCTGGATACTGACAAAGACCTCTCATTCTAGAAAACAGGATAATGACAAGGACCTCTCATCTAGAATCTGGATACTGTCAAGGACTTCACATTCTAGAATCTAGACACTGACAAGGACATCTCATTCTAGAAACTGGATATTGACAAGGACCTCTCATTCTAGAATTGGAATGTCTTGATACTGGCAAGGACCTCTCATTCTAGAATCTGGATACTGACAAGGCATTCTTATTATGGAATCTGGATACTGACATGGACCTCTCATTCTAGAATCTGGATACTGACAAGGACCTCTCATTCTAGAATCTGGATACTGACAAGGACATCTCATTCTAGAATCTGGATACTGACAAGGACCTCTCATTATAGAATCTGGATTCTGGCAAGGACCTCTCATTCTAGAATCTGGATACTGACAAGGACATCTCATTTTAAAATCTGGATACTGACAAGGACCTCTCATTCTAGAATCTGGATACTGACAAGGACCTCTCATTATAGAATCTGGATACTGACAAGGACCTCTCATTATAGAATCTGGATACTGACAAGGACCTCTCATTATAGAATATGGATACTGACAAGGACCTCTCATTCTAGAATCTGGATACTGACAAGGACCTCTCATTCTAGAATCTGGATTCTGGCAAGGACCTCTCATTCTAGAATATGGATACTGCGAAGACCTTCATTCTAGAATCTGGATACTGACAAGGACCTCTCATTCTACAATTGGAACGTCTGGATTCTGACGAGGACCTCTCATTGTATGATTGGAACGTCTGGATACTGGCAAGGACCTCTCATTCTACAACTGGGATACTGACAAGGACCTCCTACTATAGAATCTGGTTGCTGACAAGGACCTCTCATTCTAGAATATGGATGCTGACAAGGACCTCTCATTCTAGAATATGGATGCTGACAAGGACCTCTCATTCTAGAATATGGATAATGACAAAGATTTTAAATTCTAGAATCTGGAAACTGACAAGGACTTCTCATCTAGAATTGGAATGTCTGGATACTGACAAAGACCTCTCATTCTAGAAAACAGGATAATGACAAGGACCTCTCATCTAGAATCTGGATACTGTCAAGGACTTCACATTCTAGAATCTAGACACTGACAATGACCTCTCATTCTAGAAACTGGATATTGACAAGGACCTCTCATTCTAGAATTGGAATGTCTTGATACTGGCAAGGACCTCTCATTCTAGAATCTGGATACTGACAAGGCATTCTTATTATGGAATCTGGATACTGACATGGACCTCTCATTCTAGAATATGGATGCTGACAAGGACCTCTCTTTCTAGAATATGGATACTGACAAGGACATCTCATTCTAGAATCTGGATACTGACAAGGACATCTCATTCTAGAATCTGGATACTGACAAGGACCTCTCATTATAGAATCTGGATACTGACAAGGACCTCTCATTCTAGAATCTGGATACTGACAAGGACCTCTCATTCTAGAATCTGGATACTGACAAGGACCTCTCATTCTAGAATATGGATGCTGACAAGGACCTCTCATTCTAGAATATGGATACTGCCAAGACCTTCATTCTAGAATCTGGATACTGACAAGGACCTCTCATTCTACAATTGGAACGTCTGGATTCTGACGAGGACCTCTCATTCTAGAATATGGATACTGCCAAGACCTTCATTCTAGAATCTGGATACTGACAAGGACCTCTCATTCTACAATTGGAACGTCTGGATTCTGACGAGGACCTCCTACTATAGAATCTGGTTACTGACAAGGACCTCTCATTGTATGATTGGAACATCTGGATATTGGCAAGGACCTCTCATTCTACAACTGGGATACTGACAAGGACCTCCTACTATAGAATATGGTTACTGACAAGGACCTCTCATTCTAGAATATGGATGCTGACAAGGACATCTCATTCTAGAATATGGATACTGACAAGGACCTCTCATTATAGAATATGGATACTGACAAGGACCTCTCATTATAGAATCTGGATACTGACAAGGACCTCTCATTATAGAATCTGGATGCTGACAAGGACCTCTCATTCTAGAATCGGGATACTGACAACAAGGACCTCTCATTCTAGAATCGGGATACTGACAACAAGGACCTCTCAGTCTAGAATTGGGATACTGACAACAAGGACCTCTCATTATAGAATCTGGATGCTGACAAGGACATCTCATTCTAGAATCTGGATGCTGACAAGGACATCTCATTCTAGAATCTGGATACTGACAAGGACCTCTCATTATAGAATCTGGATACTGACAACAAGGACCTCTCAGTCTAGAATCTGGATACTGACAACAAGGACCTCTCAGTCTAGAATCTGGATACTGACAAGTACCTCTCATTCTAGAATCTGGATACTGACAACAAGGACCTCTCATTATAGAATTGGAAAGTCTGAAGTCTGAGAAGGATCTCTCATTATAGAACACAGTATACTGAAAAAGACCTCTCATTATAGAATCATCTGGCAAGTACCTCTCATTCTACAATTGGAACGTCTGGATTCTGACGAGGGCATCTCATTCTAAAAAGCTGGATACTGACAAGAACCTCTTACTATATAATCTGAGTACTGACAAGGACCTCTCAGTCTAGAATTGGGATACTGACAAGAAACTCTTACTTTATAATCTGGGTACAGACAAGGACCTCTCAGTCTAGAATTGGGATACTGACAAGAAACTCTTACTATATAATCTGGGTACTGACAAGGACCTCTCAGTCTAGAATATGGATACTGACAAGGACCTCTCAGTCTAGAATTGGAACGTCTGGATACTGACAACTGTTCTCTCATTCTAGAATTGGAACGTCTGGATACTGACAAGGACCTCTCAGTCTAGAATTGGAACGTCTGGATACTGACAAGGACCTCTCATTCTAGAATTGGAACGTCTGGATACTGACAAGGACCTCTCATTCTAGAATTGGAACGTCTGGATACTGACAAGGACCTCTCATTCTAGAATTGGAACGTCTGGCAAGCTTGCAGGATACATATGGACATGCATTGGCAACCCGTCACTCATATATATATTATTCAGTTAGTATAGCTGCATACACAGATGGTCTCTTTTTTGTTTTCTTGAGTAAGGCAGCTCCAAAATGCAGGTGTTTCAGCCTAGCTCAGTGCTTTCTGTGGTGGTGGGGCAAGCCAGCAGAAAATGGGAGCTTTGCGCCATGATTGGCTCAGTGTTCTGTCACTCATGGGGACAGTATGTCATCGCCAAGTTTAAGTGCTTAGTAAGTGCAGACATCCAAAATGTCAGCCCTTTGGGTCCTGCCATAGAGTTATATTACAAGTGCCCTTCCAAGAAGGCTCAAGGTCATTGGCCACAGATAAAATTACGTCAAATCATGTCATATGTACAGTAGCTTTGATTGGACTGATCATGTCAACATCTTACTTTCAAAGTCTTAGCTAGCAGTCGTCATCATGAATCAAGTCGACAATCTACTGGCAAATCCTTTTAAATCCTTGTCATGTGAAGAGAAATTGTAGATAAAATGTATCGGTGCTCATCGGCCATATACTTATACTTCATGGCCTGGTGTACTTGTTTGCCAACATTTTGTGTACAGCTTTGACAGTGCTACTGATAGTAGGGGTGATGCTTGGCTTGCACGTGCAAATTCAGCACACACAACATTCTATAAAAGAATTGTGTTATTTGAAGTATATATTTTTGGACACGCAAAGACCGAAACGGCGTTCAATGTGCCTCACCTTAATAATTTGGTCTATTTTCACCTTTCTGTGTCATTAACCCTCAAATAAGCAAAGAGAAATGACAGTCCATCATTTCTTTAAGACATGAAGGTCAGTCAATCAGGAACATTTCAAGAACTTTGAAAGTTTCTTCAAGTGCAGTTGCAAAAACCATCAAGCGGTATGATGAAACTGGCTCTCATGAGAACCGCCACAGGAATGGAAGACCCAGAGTTACCTCTGCTGCAGAGGATAAGTTCATTAGAGTTACCAGCCTCAGAAATTGTAGCCCAAATAAATGCTTCAGAGTTCAAGTAACAGACACATCTCAACATCAACTGTTCAGAGGAGACTGCGTGAATCAGGCCTTCATGGTCAAATTGCTGCATAGAAACAACTACTAAAGGACACCAATAATAAGAAGAGACTTGCTTGGGCCAATAAACACAAGCAATAGACATTAGACCGGTGGAAATCTGTCCTTTGGTCTGATGAGTCCAAATGTTAGATTTTTGTCTTTGTGAGACGCGGTGTGGGTGAACGGATGACTTCCGCATGTGTGGTTCCCAGCGTGAAGCATGGAGGAGGTGTGATGGTGTGGGGGTGCTTTGCTGTTGACACTGTCAGTGATTTATTTGGAATTCAAGCACACTTAACCAGCACAGCTACCACAGCATTCTGCAGCGATATGCCATCCCATCTGGTTTGCGCTTAGTGGGACTATCATTTGTTTTCAACAGGACAATGACCCAACACACCTCCAGGCTGTGGAAGGGCTATTTGACCAAGAAGGAGAGTGATGGAGTGCTGCATCAGATGACTTGGCCTCCACAATCACCCGACCTCAACCCAAATTAGATGGTTTGGGATGTGTTGGACCGCAGAGTGAACTGAACGCAGCCAACAAGTGCTCAGTATATGTGGGAACTCCTTCAAGACTGTTGGAAAAGCATTCCTCATGAAGCTGGCTGTGCAAGTTCGTCTTGTTTGCCAAGTCAACCAGCGGTTTTCCTTGCTTGTATTTTACCCAGTCTCTGTTTTGTTTCTAGTCCTCCTGGTTTCGGGCCTTGCCTGTCCTGACTCCGAACCCGCCTGCCTGACCACTCTGCCTGTTGTGACTACCAGCCTGCCTGACCACTCTGCCTGTTGTGACTACCAGCCTGCCTGACCACTCTGCCTGTTGTGACTACCAGCCTGCCTGACCACTCTGCCTGTTGTGACTACCAGCCTGCCTGACCACTCTGCCTGTTGTGACTACCAGCCTGCCTGACCACTCTGCCTGTTCTGACTACCAGCCTGCCTTTCCCCTTGTACTGTTTTGGACTCGGATCTGGTTTATGACCCCCGCCTGGCCTGACCTCGAGACTGCCTATCGTCTGGTACTATTTGGACTCTGACCTGTTTTATGAACTCTCGCCTGTCCCCAACCTGCCTTTGCCTACTCCCTTTGACTTTTTTCACATGCTGTTACCTTACAGCCTTTTTCTAAAATTAATTAAATGAAACAGTCTACACACAATAAACTATAATGACAAAACAAAACAGGTTTTTAGAACATTTTGCAAATGCATCATTAAAGAAAAACTGATATCACATTTACATAAGTACTCAGATCCCCTTTGCTGAGTACTTTGTTGAAACACCGTTGGCAGCGATTACAGCCTCGAATCTTCTTGGGTATGACGCTACAAGCTTGGCACACCTGTATTTGGGGAGTATCTCCCATTCTTCTCTGCAGATCTTCTCAAGCTCTGTCAGGTTGGATGGGGAGCGTTGCTGCACAGATATTTTTCAGGTCTCTCCAGAGATGTTCGATTGGGTTCAAATCTGGGATCTGGCTGGGCCACTCAAGGACATTCAGAGACTTGCCCCGAAGCCACTCCTGCGTTGTCTTGGCTGTGTGCTTAGGGTCATTGTCCTTTTGGAAGGTGAACCTTCAGCACAGTCTGAGGTCCTGAGCGCTCTGGAGCTCGTTTTCATCAAGGATCTTTCTGTACTTTGATTCGTTCATCTTTGCCTCAATCCTGACTAGTCTCCCAGTCCCTGCCGCTGAAAAACATCCCCACAGGATGATGCGGCAACCACCATGCTTCACCGTAGGGATGGTACCAGGTTTCCTCCAGACATGACTCTTGGCATTCAGAGTTCAATCTTGGTTTCATCAGACCAGAGAATCTTGTTTCTCATGGTCTGGAAGTCTTTAGGTGCCTTTTTGACAAACTCCAAATGTGCTGTCATGTGCCTTTTACTGAGGAGTGGCTTCCATCTGACCACTCTACCATAAAGGCCTGATTGGTGGAGTGCTGCAGAGATGGTTGTCCTTCTGGAAGGTTCTCGCATCTCCACATAGGAACTCTGGAGCTCTGTCAGTGACCATCGGGTTCTTGGTCACCTCCCTGACCAAGGCCCTTCTCCCCTGATTGCTCAGTTTGGCCAGGCGTCCAGCTCTAGGCAGAGTCTTGGTGGTTCCAAACTTCTTCCATTTAAGAATGATGGAGGCCACCGTGTTGTTGGGGACCTTAAATGCTTTAGAATAGTTTTTGGTACCCTTCCCCAGATCTGTGCCTCGACACAATCCTGTCTCGGAGCTCTACGGACAATTCCTTCGACCTCATGGCTTTGTATTTGCTCTGACATGCACTGTCAACTGTGGGACTTTATATAGACAGGTGTGTACCTTTCCAAATCATGTCCAATCAATTGAATTTACCACAGGTGGACTCCAATCAAGTTGTAGAAACATCAAGGATGATCAATGGAAACAGGATGAACCTGAGATCAATTTCGTGTCTCATAGCAAAGGGTCTGATTACTTATGTAAATAAAGTTTTTTCATAAATTTGCTAAAATTTCTAAAACCTGTTTTCTCTTTGCCATTATGGGGTAATGTGATGTCATTATGGGGTACTGTGATGTCATTATGGGGTACTGTGATGTCATTATGGGGTACTGTGTGTAGATTGAGTTTTTTTGTTTTCTTTACCATTTTAGAATATGGTTGTAACGTAACAAAATGTGGAAAAAGTCAAGGGGAATTCTTTCCGAAGGCACTGTAACTGTCTGTTTTTGTCTGGTTGTTCACATAAAGAACTGTATAATGCTGTCTGGTTGATCACATAAAGAACTGTATAATGCTGTCTGGTTGATCACATAAAGAACTGTATAATGCTGTCTGGTTGATCACATAAAGAACTGTATAATGCTGTCTGGTTGATCACATAAAGAACCTGTTTGTTTGTCAGCCTTTTGTCGTTGATTATGGTTGTGTGCTCTCTATAACTCGCTATCTATTTCCCCTAAAGATAAACTACTAATTTGATCCCAGTGTCTGTCTAACGCCTTGAGGTGGCATCGATTATCTAGACGGCTTGGTTGCTTAGCAAACCAATCGGTCAAAACAGACATGATTGGCTTAGATTGTTCACAACATGTCAAATATATTTCCTATCCAAATGTTTATTGAAAACAAAAAGAAATGTGCACCAATACATTGTTATAGTAGGGGGGTTGTAGTGTAGGGGGGTTGTAGTGTAGGGGGGTTGTAGTGTAGGGGGTTGTAGTGTAGGGGGTTGTAGTGTAAGGGGTTGTAGTGTAGGGGGGTTGTAGTGTAGGGGGGTTGCGTAACTGGTGGCAGAGAAGTCAGGCACAGGAGAGCAGAACTGGGTAATAATCGTAGTCGTTTAATAGACAACCAAACGGATCAAAACAACACGAGAGTACATGGGCACAAAATAACCGAAACGCACCAGTCAAAATAATGTGCAACAAGCACTACAAACAAACAATCCCACACAAAGACATGGGGGGAACAGAGGGTTATATACAACACATGGAATTGAGGGAATTGAAAACAGGTGTGGAAAACAAAGACAAAACAAATGGGAAAATGAAATGTGGATCGACGATGGCTAGAAGACCGCCGAACGCCACCCGAACAAGGAGAGGAACCGACTTCGGCGGAAGTGTTGACAGTTATAGTTGTTGGTTACCTAGATAGCTAATTTTAGCCATATTAGCACAGACATGACATCAGTCAACGCCTCAAAACAAGACATGGTATCAACAACGAGATACAACGAGATCAAACGAGCCACTCTACCATTGCCCATTTGGCTCTTGTTGTCATTGTTGCTAGCTATCTGACCGTTTGAGAATCACAACACAGCCTTCTGCCCCATTGAAGCACATTGTAGTTGTGACGTTGGCAGCTAACCCGTTTATATGAGTAAATCATCTTTGCTGCAATTGATGCTTTCATTTACATATTTACACAGTAACAAAGGCCAAGTCCTAGTGAAGGGTTTTGGGGAAACACGGAAATTGTACTCTGCATGAGAATGCCATAGCCAGACATGGCGAGCCCAGCTTGTGATTAGTTTGTGTAATGTCATGGTGATTGTGGAGTGATTGACACGTCTTGTCCCTCGCCCCTCCTCTGAGCATCTCATTGTCACAGCCTACATCCCCAAAGGTACCTTATTCCCTACGTAGGCCACTACTTAGTACTACTCATATAGGCACAACAGCTCACAACCCTAGTGGCCATAGGGATCTGGTCAAAAGTAGTGCACTACAAAGGGAATGTGGTGCCATTCGGGCTGCAGACCCAGTCTTTCAGCATCTTTGTTCCCCCTGCTCCCTCAGGACCAGACAGCTCAGGCAGATGAGTCTCCGTCAGCAACAAAAGGGTTCATCCTGCCTCATTTGATGCGGTGGCGACCCATCGACGCCCCCTAGATTTCCATCCACACACACATGCAGATGAACACAGACATGGACCCGTACTCATTCACACAGAGATGCACACACACTTACCTCCTCTAGTGAGATTAAATGTTGCGTTTAGCGGTGAAAAGTGCAGATGGGGGGGGTCAGGAGTCGTGTAGACAGTTTAGCAGGTGTGCTACTAGCTCCTAACAATGCAGTAAACAACCCAAATAGCCCTGTAGCAGTAATCAAATGCAATCTATACGTACAGTGGGGAAAAAAAGTATTTAGTCAGCCACCAATTGTGCAAGTTCTCTCACTTAAAAAGATGAGAGAGGCCTGTAATTTTCATCATAGGTACACTTCAACTATGACAGACAAAGGAGGAAAAAAATCCAGAAAATCACATTGTAGGATTTTTTATGAATTTATTTGCAAATTATGGTGGAAAATAAGTATTTGGTCAATAACAAAAGTTTATCTCAATACTTTGTTATATACCCTTTGTTGGCAATGACAGAGGTCAAACGTTTTCTGTAAGTCTTCACAAGGTTTTCACACACTGTTGCTGGTATTTTGGCCCATTCCTCCATGCAGATCTCCTCTAGAGCAGTGATGTTTTGGGGCTGTCGCTGGGCAACACGGACTTTCAACTCCCTCCTAAGATTTTCTATGGGGTTGAGATCTGGAGACTGGCTAGGCCACTCCAGGACCTTGAAATGCTTCTTACGAAGCCACTCCTTCGTTGCCCGGGCGGTGTGTTTGGGATTATTGTCATGCTGAAAGACCCAGCCACGTTTCATCTTCAATGCCCTTGCTGATGGAAGGAGGTTTTCACTCAAAATCTCACGATACATGGCCCCATTCATTCTTTCCTTTACACGGATCAGTCGTCCTGGTCCCTTTGCAGAAAAACAGCCCCAAAGCATGATGTTTCCACCCCCATGCTTCACAGTAGGTATGGTGTTCTTTGGATGCAACTCAGCATTCTTTGTCCTCCAAACACGACGAGTTGAGTTTTTACCAAAAAGTTCTATTTTGGTTTCATCTGACATTCTCCCAATCCTCATCTGGATCATCCAAATGCTCTCTAGCAAACTTCAGACGGGCCTGAACATGTACTGGCTTAAGCAGGGGGACACGTCTGGCACTGCAGGATTTGAGTCCCTGGCGGCATAGTGTGTTACTGATGGTAGGCTTTGTTACTTTGGTCCCAGCTCTCTGCAGGTCATTCACTAGGTCCCCGTGTGGTTCTGGGATTTTTGCTCACCGTTCTTGTGATCATTATGACCCCACGGGTGAGATCTTGCGTGGAGCCCCAGATCAAGGAAGATTATCAGTGGTCTTGTATGTCTTCCATTTCCTAATAATTGCTCCCACAGTTGATTTCTTCAAACCAAGCTGCTTACCTATTGCAGATTCAGTCTTCCCAACCTGGTGCAGGTCTACAATTTTGTTTCTGGTGTCCTTTGACAGCTCTTTGGTCTTGGCCATAGTGGAGTTTGGAGTGTGACTGTTTGAGGTTGTGGACAGGTGTCTTTTATACTGATAACAAGTTCAAACAGGTGCCATTAATACAGGTAATGAGTGGAGGACAGAGGAGCCTCTTAAAGAAGAAGTTACAGGTCTGTGAGAGCCAGAAATCTTGCTTGTTTGTTTGTATGTGACCAAATACTTATTTTCCACCATAATTTGCAAATAAATTCATAAAAAATCCTACAATGTGATTTTCTGGATTTTTTTTTCCTCATTTTGTCTGTCATAGTTGAAGTGTACCTATGATGAAAATTACAGGCCTCTCTCATCTTTTTAAGTGAGAGAACTTGCACAATTGGTGGCTGACTAAATACTTTTTTTCCCCACTGTATGTACCCCGGGAGAATTGGGATGCTCGCGCCGCCGTCCTGCAGAGAGCCATGCGGTTGAAGGTGGAGACGTTGCCGTAGCAGCCGGTGAAGCAGTCTGACAGAATACTCTCAATGGTGCATTCTGTAGAAGTTGGTGAGGGTCTTGGGGTCCTAAAGCTGCCTTGTGATGTAGAGGCGTTGTTGCCCCTCTTCTTTACCACGATGGCGATGTGGCCAGATCATTTCAGGTCCTCAGTGATGTGTCCGCCCAGGAACTTCAACGTTGTGACCCTATTCACTGTGGCCCTGTCGATGAGGATGGGGGGGCGTACTTTCTCTTCTGTCTCCTCTTTCTTAAGTTCCTTTGTTTTGTCGACGTTGCGTGAGAGGTTACTTTCCTGGCACCACTCCGCCAGGGCTCTAATGTCCTCCCAGGCTCTCTCGTCATTGTTAGTAATCAAGCCTACCACCTACCACCCCCAAAAAACGAATGAAAAACTAGGATAAAAAAAGCTGAAATATTTACCATACAACAAACATAAGATTAAAAACTACAGAATGGAAAACTGAATGACTAAAAAAATACCCTGAGGAAAAGCTGAGCTACAAAGATGACAGAAGTGAGTACTACGGGTGATGTGTTGTTTACACATCACCCAGCTGGAGGATCTCATAGTGACTTCATGGTGCCAGGAGAGACCCTTTAGATCAGGCCTGGGTAAAGGCCGGCCCGGGGGCCGTATGTGCGCCTTTCCAAATCATGTCCAATCAATTGAATTTACCACAGGTGGACTCCAATCAAGTTGTAGAAACATCAAGGATGATCAATGATCAATGGAGCTCAATTTCGATTCTCATAGCAAAGGGTCTGAATACTTATGTAAATAAGGTATTTCTGTTTTTTTTATATCATTTGCAATAAGGCTATAATAAGGCTGTAACGTAACAAAATGTGGAAAAAGTCAAGGGGTCTGAATACTTTCCGAAAGCACTGTATTCCGTCTCTCTCTCTCCTCCTATTTTTCTCTCTCACTCTCTCCTATTTTTCTCTCACTCTCTCCTCCTATTCCTCTCCGCTCCAGGTCTCCAGATATAACACTGACCCTTTTCTATTCCTCTCCTCCCTTTCTATTCCTCTCCTCTCTTTCTATTCCTCTCCTCTCTTTCTATTCCTCCCTCTCTATTCCTCTCCTCTCTTTCTATTCCTCCCTTTCTATTCCTCTCCTCTCCTCCCTTTCTATTCCTCTCCTCTCTTTCTATTCCTCTCCTCCCTTTCTATTCCTAAACTCCCTTTCTATTCCTCTCCTCTCTTTCTATTCCTCTCTTTCTATTCCTCTCCTCACTTTCTATTCCTCTCCTCTCTTTCTATTCCTCCCTCTCTATTCCTCTCCTCCCTCTCTATTCCTCTCCTCCCTTTCTATTCCTCTCCTCCCTTTCTATTCCTCTCCTCCCTCTCTATTCCTCTCCTCCCTCTCTATTCCTCTCCTCCCTTTCTATTCCTAAACTCCCTCTCTATTCCTCTCCTCCCTTTCTATTCCTCTCCTCCCTCTCTATTCCTCTCCTCCCTCTCTATTCCTCTCCTCCCTCTCTATTCCTCTCCTCCCTCTCTATTCCTCTCCTCCCTTTCTATTCCTCTCCTCCCTTTCTATTCCTCTCCTCCCTCTCTATTCCTCTCCTCCCTTTCTATTCCTCTCCTTCTATTCCTCTCCTCCCTTTCTATTCCTCTCCTCCCTTTCTATTCCTCTCCTCCCTTTCTATTCCTCTCCTCCCTCTCTATTCCTCTCCTCCCTTTCTATTCCCCTCCTCCCTTTTCTATTCCTCTCCTCCCTCTCTATTCCTCTCCTCCCTCTCTATTCCTCTCCTCCCTCTCTATTCCTCTCCTCCCTCTCTTTTCCTCTCCTCCCTTTCTATTCCTCTCCTCCCTCTCTATTCCTCTCCTCCCTTTCTATTCCTCTCCTCCCTTTCTATTCCTCTCCTCTCTTTCTATTCCTCTCCTCCCTTTCTATTCCTCTCCTCCCTTTCTATTCCTAAACTCCCTTTCTATTCCTCTCCTCCCTTTCTATTCCACTCTTCTCCTCCCTTTCTATTCCTCTCCTTTCCTCCCTTTCTATTCCTCTCCTCTCCTCCCTTTCTATTCCTCTCCTCTCCTCCCTTTCTATTCCTCTCCTTTCCTCCCTTTCTATTCCTCTCCTCCCTTTCTATTCCTCTCCTCCCTTTCTATTCCTCTCCTCCCTTTCTATTCCTAAACTCCCTTTCTATTCCTCTCCTCTCTTTCTATTCCTCTCCTCCCTTTCTATTCCTAAACTCCCTTTCTATTCCTAAACTCCCTTTCTATTCCTCTCCTCCCTTTCTATTCCACTCTTCTCCTCCCTTTCTATTCCTCTCCTTTCCTCCCTTTCTATTCCTCTCCTTTCCTCCCTTTCTATTCCTAAACTCCCTTTCTATTCCTAAACTCCCTTTCTATTCCTCTCCTCCCTTTCTATTCCTCTCCTCCCTTTCTATTCCTCTCCTCCCTTTCTATTCCTAAACTCCCTTTCTATTCCTAAACTCCCTCTCTATTCCTTTCCTCCCTTTCTATTCCTCTCCTCTCCTCCCTTTCTATTCCTAAACTCCCTTTCTATTCCTCTCCTCTCTTTCTATTCCTCTCCTCCCTTTCTATTCCTAAACTCCCTTTCTATTCCTAAACTCCCTTTCTATTCCTCTCCTCCCTTTCTATTCCACTCTTCTCCTCCCTTTCTATTCCTCTCCTTTCCTCCCTTTCTATTCCTCTCCTTTCCTCCCTTTCTATTCCTAAACTCCCTTTCTATTCCTAAACTCCCTTTCTATTCCTCTCCTCCCTTTCTATTCCTCTCCTCCCTTTCTATTCCTAAACTCCCTTTCTATTCCTAAACTCCCTTTCTATTCCTCTCCTCTCTTTTCCTTTTTCCTTTCACAATAGCTGACTGACATAACAGATCTTTTCACGCTGATGTTAAATAGGAGATAAGAGACAAAACATCCTCATAGACTCACACTGATGAAATAATCAGAGTGGGCCGTCTCTCAGAATAACTATATCTCTCTCTCCAATTCTTAATGTCTTATGTAGACAACGAATGCACACACACTCACTCACTCACTCACACACACACACACTAACACACACTCAGACACACACACTCCCTCAACCACACACACACACACTAACACACACTCAGACACACACACTCCCTCAACCACACACACACACTCACTCACACACACACACTCACACTGCATCGTTCCATCCTCCCAACATTGTCTAATGAGGTGATGACCAGCCCCTTGTTATAATTGCTTTAGTCTCCTTTTAATTTCCAAGCATATTAATCATATGTAGAGTTATTTAAGAACGCATAAATGAATGTTGGATTAAAAAGCCTATCAAAGCTTCAAAACAATTAAAGAGTAAGGTAGATTTCCCCACGGCCGGGGCTTTTATGTGAATAGTGTTGAGGTGATTATCATGGTCTGATACAGCTCTGTCTTTAAATCAGGGAATTTTATTTTATTTATTTATTTTATGTTTTATTTATACTTTATTTAACAGGCAAGTCAGTTAAGAACATTTACAACGACGGCCTACCCCGGCCAAACCGGACGACGCTGGGCCAATTGTGCGCCGCCCTATGGGACTCCTATGGCCGGTTGTGATAAAGCCTGGAATTGAACATGGGTCTGTAGTGACGCCTCTAGCACTGAGATGAAGTGCCTTAGACCACTGTGATACAGCCTGGAATCGAACCAGGGTCTGTAGTGACGCCTCTAGCACTGAGATGAAGTGCCTTAGACCGCAATGATACAGCCTGGAATCGAACCAGGGTCTGTAGTGACTCCTTCAGCCTCTTTGACCGCTGTGATACAGCCTGGAATGGAACCAGGGTCTGTAGTTACTCCTTCAGCCTCTTTGACCGCAGTGATACAGCCTGGAATGGAACCAGGGTCTGTAGTGACTCCTTCAGCCTCTTTGACCGCAGTGATACAGCCTGGAATGGAACCAGGGTCTGTAGTGACTCCTTCAGCCTCTTTGACCGCAGTGATACAGCCTGGAATGGAACCAGGGTCTATAGTGACTCCTCTTGCCTCTTTGTGTGTGTGTGTGTGTGTGTGTGTGTGTGTGTGTGTGTGTGTGTGTGTGTGTGTGTGTGTGTGTGTGCGTGTCAGACAGAGGGACAGTGTGTGTGTGTGTGTGTGTGTGTGTTTGTCAGAGACATTTTGTTTTACCAACGACTTTGTCTTGTACCCTCCTCTACTCAGAATAGATCGGATAATAGGTTGTCTTTATACAGTGTCCTGTGGGCTACAGACTGCACTGCTGGTTCTCTTTAAATAAGGATTTTTATAACTTATCCTAGCCTGCTGTGGCATAACTTATCCTAGCCTGCAGTGGCATAACTTGTCCTAACCTGCTGTGGTATAACTTATCCTAGCCTGCAGTGGCATAACTTATCCTAACCTGCTGTGGTATAACTTATCCTAGCCTGCTGTGGCATAACTTATCCTAGCCTGCTGTGGCATAACTTATCCTAGCCTGCTGTGGCATAACTTATCCTAGCCTGCTGTGGCATAACTTATCCTAGCCTGCTGTGGCATAACTTATCCTAGCCTGCTGTGGCATAACTTATCCTAGCCTGCTGTGGCATAACTTATCCTAGCCTGCTGTGGCATAACTTATCCTAACCTGCTGTGGCATAACTTATCCTAGCCTGCTGTGGCATAACTTATGCTAGCCTGCTGTGGCATAACTTATCCTAACCTGCTGTGGCATAACTTATCCTAACCTGCTGTGGCATAACTTATCCTAGCCTGCTGTGGCATAACTTATCCTAACCTGCTGTGGCATAATTATCCTAACCTGCTGTGGTATAACTTATCCTAGCCTGCTGTGGCATAACTTATCCTAACCTGCTGTGGCATAACTTATCCTAGCCTGCTGTGGCATAACTTATCCTAGCCTGCTGTGGCATAACTTATCCTAGCCTGCTGTGGCATAACTTATCCTAGCCTGCTGTGGCATAACTTATCCTAGCCTGCAGTGGCATAACTTGTCCTAACCTGCTGTGGTATAACTTATCCTAACCTGCTGTGGCATAACTTATCCTAACCTGCTGTGGCATAACTTATCCTAACCTGCTGTGGCATAACTTATCCTAACCTGCTGTGGCATAACTTATCCTAACCTGCTGTGGCATAACTTATCCTAACCTGCTGTGGCATAACTTATCCTAGCCTGCTGTGGCATAACTTATCCTAACCTTCTGTGGCATAACTTATCCTAGCCTGCTGTGGCATAACTTCTCCTAGCCTGCTGTGGCATAACTTATCCTAGCCTGCTGTGGCATAACTTATCCTAGCCTGCTGTGGCATAATTTATCCTAACCTGCTGTGGCATAACTTATCCTAGCCTGCTGTGGCATAACTTATCCTAGCCTGCTGTGGCATAACCTATCCTAACCTGCTGTGGCATAACTTATCCTAGCCTGCTGTGGCATAACTTATCCTAGCCTGCTGTGGCATAACTTATCCTAACCTGCTGTGGCATAATTATCCTAACCTGCTGTGGTATAACTTATCCTAACCTGCTGTGGTATAACTTATCCTAGCCTGCAGTGGCATAACTTATCCTAACCTGCTGTGGTATAACTTATCCTAACCTGCTGTGGCATAACTTATCCTAGCCTGCTGTGGCATAACTTATCCTAACCTGCTGTGGCATAACTTATCCTAACCTGCTGTGGCATAACTTATCCTAGCCTGCTGTGGCATAACTTATCCTAACCTGCTGTGGCATAACTTATCCTAACCTGCTGTGGCATAATTATCCTAACCTGCTGTGGTATAACTTATCCTAACCTGCTGTGGCATAACTTATCTTAACCTGCTGTGGCATAATTATCCTAACCTGCTGTGGTATAACTTATCCTAACCTGCTGTGGTATAACTTATCCTAGCCTGCTGTGGCATAACTTATCCTAACCTGCTGTGGTATAACTTATCCTAACCTGCTGTGGCATAACTTATCCTAGCCTGCTGTGGCATAACTTATCCTAACCTGCTGTGGCATAACTTATCCTAACCTGCTGTTGAAATTTCCATCTGACTTTAAATTGAGAAAAGGCTGTATCCCTTCCATCCAAGACCCCCATTTCAAAATAAGTAGAATTGCATGAAATTAGTTTTAAAAAATGCCAAATGTTCTCTCCACCACTTAGCAAAATGTGTAGAATTGCAGGAAAGTAGATTTAAAACTGCAACATTTTCTCTACTCATGACAACAAATGTACTTTAAATATGCACTGACTATCATCTTTTAATTTTCAGGCCACCCACTGGACCTCTTGGCGCAATCCCGCCCTAATAATGGAACTAATCGAACCGCTATTCTGATCTCATCTAGAACAGAGGAGTCGTAAAAAGTTGTGTCTAGCCTGTAGTCACCAATAGGTTATGTGGGAAGCAGATTGATTTGAGCTTAAAATTGAATTTATTGGGATCATGGTTTTAGGCTGTAATACAGTGTTGATGCACGCGTGAAATGGAAAACACTCTCTCTGTGTTTTAATAAGCCCTCTGATTATGTTCTGCACGTGGATCCAGGAGAAGACTGTTATAACATATAACATTATAACATTTTAAATAAATAATGCTGTTATTTTACAGTAACACAAATATTCAGAAACACCTGAGTTTTTTCCTGATGTATTAATTCATTCTAAATATGTAATTCCTAAAACGAATATTGGTAGCCTACGGTTTAACATTTCACAAATAGTGAGGAATGATTATGGATAAATAAATGTAATTAATTATAATGCCATTGAAGCAAGCTTTAAGAAATGGGTCAGCATTGCATGGTTCTTATGGGCTTAATGAATGTTGATGCTCTAGATATTTACTATTAGTAAATTGGCGGTTTAATAACATACATTGGTTAACCTTTTTTCTCACCGCTTTCATTGTACTAAAAACGAGAAGCATCTCGTCCAACGTGGAGGTAGGCTATTAGGCTACAATCCCCTATTGACCTGAGGCGCTGCAGCCGACGACCCGATAAAGCAACGTCTCCTCCATTCAGGCGATGTGACGCGTCGCTCTGACAGATGAGACCACCGCTGACTGACAAAACGGTACAACTCAATGCGTTATTAGTGACAGGCAGCCCGCTGCCTGTATAGCAAAGAATAATTTCCGTTATTTTGTTTTTTTGTCGTTTTAACAGCACGAAAACAACATTTTGCATAATATTCTTATATAGGGTTACTATTTTTTTCAGGTTTAAAAATGTTTAGGACTTTATTATTCGTTTATTCTCTAAAGCAGCAATCAGCACTTGAAACTATAACAAAGCGCATCCCGGCCCCTGTTTCGGTAAAAATATGAGGGATGGTGCTGTAGAAATATAACCACTCTCAAATTCATCAGACAGAGCCCTGGATACAGGCCCAGACCATCCCTGATGGCAACGTCAGTTTGACCCATGTTTTGAGGATATATACTGTTTGTTTGCATTTACTTTGTTTACAAACATGGGTTCTGATGGGGTATGACAGTTGAACTCATGAGGCATTTATAAGTTATATTCGTCAATAATCTATGGGTACATATTATTCATTTGTTTACAAAGCATGGATGTAGCAACTGCAGATTGCCCCTTTAATATGCATTCTACTTATTTGTATAGCCTATCAGCAGTTTAGACGTTGGGTAAAATGTATTGCAAAAACTGCAGCAAAACTGGTGCCATTTTACAATACATCAGGATTGTGTCCATCAAAAGATTGATGCTAGTAATATTTTTTATCACAATTTCATGAACATTTAAATAATGTTATTTTACAATTTTATACTATTATCATTAAGACTATTGATTGACGCTTTTTCGATGTCAAATTTTGCATTAAAACATTTAAAAGCTTAATTCGTTCAAACAATCCAGGTATTCGGGTGCAGTTTATTCTCTAGGTTACATATGGACCAAGCTAATATCAGACATATAGCTTCAAAACAAAGAGATCGCCCTGATTAAACTGTCAAAACGCGCCGTTTCAGAACATGCAGCTGCGCTAAACTACTGATCCTACAAGATAATGGCTGACAGTAGGGCATATCCACCTTGCTAATAATAATAATAATAATTAATTTAGAGCGATAAATAATTACAGAACAAAATTGTAATTATTGTTCGGAAGCGGAGAATCGGTTTACACCCCTGCATCAACATTACCGAAGAGCCGGGCTAAAGTCATTGCGCGTGCCAGCTTTAAAGGGCCGAAACAAGTAACAGACATGCGCTTCACGGTCTCCTTTGGTTGAGTCAAAAGACATAAAAACGTTTAGGATTGTCAATGTTTAGAGGCAAACCAATCTTTACTTTATACTTTATTTTGGGCTATAGTTTCCCAAATTACCGAAAAGCATTATGCATTTTGTAACCAATCTGTATTACATTTGTCTGTAAATCGTTTAACGTTGTTAGTGGGAAATGTGTTATATGTTGCTTAAAACATTTGATAGCTGCCTAATGATTGAAAGACCTTTAAAACAGACGGTCATTGTCAAAACGCGTAGCTATCTGGAGGCTGTGGCTGCTGAGAGAGAAAGAGTCCGTGGGAACTCAACATATGGCCTGTACCCAGTGGCCTGTACCCCGTATCCCATCTTGTGAATCTACATTCAATATCAATGTGTCCTCGCTGCTAGTCTACTTTACCACATGCCAAATCCCAGTACACGTATCATTTCAATAACAATGCATGTTTTATTTAGGTGAATGATAGCATAGCTGCAGCAACAGCTCGAGGCGGGTTGTGTTGTCGTCATTATCACCACCCTGATTGGGTAAAGCTTGTAGGACACTTTCAGAAAACACTGATTCATTACTGGTTAGAACACCTTGTAGCATGTCAGACACTATGATTCATTACTGGTTAGAACACCTTGTAGCATGTCAGACACTATGATTCATTACTGGTTAGAACACCTTGTAGCATGTCAGACACTATGATTCATTACTGGTTAGAACACCTTGTAGCATGTCAGACACTATGATTCATTACTGGTTAGAACACCTTGTAGCATGTCAGACACTATGATTCATTACTGGTTAGAACACCTTGTAGCATGTCAGACACTATGATTCATTACTGGTTAGAACACCTTGTAGCATGTCAGACACTATGATTCATTACTGGTTAGAACACCTTGTAGCATGTCAGACACTATGATTCATTACTGGTTAGAACACCTTGTAGCATGTCAGACACTATGATTCATTACTGGTTAGAACACCTTGCAGCATGTCAGACACTATGATTCATTACTGGTTAGAACACCTTGCAGCATGTCAGACACTATGATTCATTACTGGTTAGAACACCTTGCAGCATGTCAGACACTATGATTCATTACTGGTTAGAACACCTTGCAGCATGTCAGACACTATGATTCATTACTGGTTAGAACACCTTGTAGCATGTCAGACACTATGATTCATTACTGGTTAGAACACCTTGTAGCATGTCAGACACTATGATTCATTACTGGTTAGAACACCTTGTAGCATGTCAGACACTATGATTCATTACTGGTTAGAACACCTTGTAGCATGTCAGACACTATGATTCATTACTGGTTAGAACACCTTGTAGCATGTCAGACACTATGATTCATTACTGGTTAGAACACCTTGCAGCATGTCAGACACTATGATTCATTACTGGTTAGAACACCTTGCAGCATGTCAGACACTATGATTCATTACTGGTTAGAACACCTTGCAGCATGTCAGACACTATGATTCATTACTGGTTAGAACACCTTGCAGCATGTCAGACACTATGATTCATTACTGGTTAGAACACCTTGTAGCATGTCAGACACTATGATTCATTACTGGTTAGAACACCTTGCAGCATGTCAGACACTATGATTCATTACTGGTTAGAACACCTTGCAGCATGTCAGACACTATGATTCATTACTGGTTAGAACACCTTGCAGCATGTCAGACACTATGATTCATTACTGGTTAGAACACCTTGCAGCATGTCAGACACTATGATTCATTACTGGTTAGAACACCTTGCAGCATGTCAGACACTATGATTCATTACTGGTTAGAACACCTTGCAGCATGTCAGACACTATGATTCATTACTGGTTAGAACACCTTGCAGCATGTCAGACACTATGATTCATTACTGGTTAGAACACCTTGCAGCATGTCAGACACTATGATTCATTACTGGTTAGAACACCTTGCAGCATGTCAGACACTATGATTCATTACTGGTTAGAACACCTTGCAGCATGTCAGACACTATGATTCATTACTGGTTAGAACACCTTGCAGCATGTCAGACACTATGATTCATTACTGGTTAGAACACCTTGCAGCATGTCAGACACTATGATTCATTACTGGTTAGAACACCTTGCAGCATGTCAGACACTATGATTCATTACTGGTTAGAACACCTTGTAGCATGTCAGACACTATGATTCATTACTGGTTAGAACACCTTGTAGCATGTCAGACACTATGATTCATTACTGGTTAGAACACCTTGTAGCATGTCAGACACTATGATTCATTACTGGTTAGAACACCTTGAAGCATGTCAGACACTATGATTCATTACTGGTTAGAACACCTTGAAGCATGTCAGACACTATGATTCATTACTGGTTAGAACACCTTGTAGCATGTCAGACACTATGATTCATTACTGGTTAGAACACCTTGTAGCATGTCAGACACTATGATTCATTACTGGTTAGAACACCTTGTAGCATGTCAGACACTATGATTCATTACTGGTTAGAACACCTTGTAGCATGTCAGACACTATGATTCATTACTGGTTAGAACACCTTGTAGCATGTCAGACACTATGATTCATTACTGGTTAGAACACCTTGTAGCATGTCAGACACTATGATTCATTACTGGTTAGAACACCTTGTAGCATGTCAGACACTATGATTCATTACTGGTTAGAACACCTTGTAGCATGTCAGACACTATGATTCATTACTGGTTAGAACACCTTGTAGCATGTCAGACACTATGATTCATTACTGGTTAGAACACCTTGTAGCATGTCAGACACTATGATTCATTACTGGTTAGAACACCTTGTAGCATGTCAGACACTATGATTCATTACTGGTTAGAACACCTTGTAGCATGTCAGACACTATGATTCATTACTGGTTAGAACACCTTGTAGCATGTCAGACACTATGATTCATTACTGGTTAGAACACCTTGTAGCATGTCAGACACTATGATTCATTACTGGTTAGAACACCTTGTAGCATGTCAGACACTATGATTCATTACTGGTTAGAACACCTTGTAGCATGTCAGACACTATGATTCATTACTGGTTAGAACACCTTGTAGCATGTCAGACACTATGATTCATTACTGGTTAGAACACCTTGTAGCATGTCAGACACTATGATTCATTACTGGTTAGAACACCTTGCAGCATGTCAGACACTATGATTCATTACTGGTTAGAACACCTTGCAGCATGTCAGACACTATGATTCATTACTGGTTAGAACACCTTGCAGCATGTCAGACACTATGATTCATTACTGGTTAGAACACCTTGCAGCATGTCAGACACTATGATTCATTACTGGTTAGAACACCTTGCAGCATGTCAGACACTATGATTCATTACTGGTTAGAACACCTTGCAGCATGTCAGACACTATGATTCATTACTGGTTAGAACACCTTGCAGCATGTCAGACACTATGATTCATTACTGGTTAGAACACCTTGCAGCATGTCAGACACTATGATTCATTACTGGTTAGAACACCTTGCAGCATGTCAGACACTATGATTCATTACTGGTTAGAACACCTTGTAGCATGTCAGACACTATGATTCATTACTGGTTAGAACACCTTGCAGCATGTCAGACACTATGATTCATTACTGGTTAGAACACCTTGCAGCATGTCAGACACTATGATTCATTACTGGTTAGAACACCTTGTAGCATGTCAGACACTATGATTCATTACTGGTTAGAACACCTTGTAGCATGTCAGACACTATGATTCATTACTGGTTAGAACACCTTGAAGCATGTCAGACACTATGATTCATTACTGGTTAGAACACCTTGTAGCATGTCAGACACTATGATTCATTACTGGTTAGAACACCTTGCAGCATGTCAGACACTATGATTCATTACTGGTTAGAACACCTTGCAGCATGTCAGACACTATGATTCATTACTGGTTAGAACACCTTGCAGCATGTCAGACACTATGATTCATTACTGGTTAGAACACCTTGCAGCATGTCAGACACTATGATTCATTACTGGTTAGAACACCTTGCAGCATGTCAGACACTATGATTCATTACTGGTTAGAACACCTTGTAGCATGTCAGACACTATGATTCATTACTGGTTAGAACACCTTGCAGCATGTCAGACACTATGATTCATTACTGGTTAGAACACCTTGCAGCATGTCAGACACTATGATTCATTACTGGTTAGAACACCTTGCAGCATGTCAGACACTATGATTCATTACTGGTTAGAACACCTTGCAGCATGTCAGACACTATGATTCATTACTGGTTAGAACACCTTGTAGCATGTCAGACACTATGATTCATTACTGGTTAGAACACCTTGTAGCATGTCAGACACTATGATTCATTACTGGTTAGAACACCTTGTAGCATGTCAGACACTATGATTCATTACTGGTTAGAACACCTTGTAGCATGTCAGACACTATGATTCATTACTGGTTAGAACACCTTGCAGCATGTCAGACACTATGATTCATTACTGGTTAGAACACCTTGTAGCATGTCAGACACTATGATTCATTACTGGTTAGAACACCTTGTAGCATGTCAGACACTATGATTCATTACTGGTTAGAACACCTTGAAGCATGTCAGACACTATGATTCATTACTGGTTAGAACACCTTGTAGCATGTCAGACACTATGATTCATTACTGGTTAGAACACCTTGTAGCATGTCAGACACTATGATTCATTACTGGTTAGAACACCTTGCAGCATGTCAGACACTATGATTCATTACTGGTTAGAACACCTTGCAGCATGTCAGACACTATGATTCATTACTGGTTAGAACACCTTGCAGCATGTCAGACACTATGATTCATTACTGGTTAGAACACCTTGCAGCATGTCAGACACTATGATTCATTACTGGTTAGAACACCTTGCAGCATGTCAGACACTATGATTCATTACTGGTTAGAACACCTTGCAGCATGTCAGACACTATGATTCATTACTGGTTAGAACACCTTGCAGCATGTCAGACACTATGATTCATTACTGGTTAGAACACCTTGCAGCATGTCAGACACTATGATTCATTACTGGTTAGAACACCTTGCAGCATGTCAGACACTATGATTCATTACTGGTTAGAACACCTTGCAGCATGTCAGACACTATGATTCATTACTGGTTAGAACACCTTGTAGCATGTCAGACACTATGATTCATTACTGGTTAGAACACCTTGTAGCATGTCAGACACTATGATTCATTACTGGTTAGAACACCTTGTAGCATGTCAGACACTATGATTCATTACTGGTTAGAACACCTTGAAGCATGTCAGACACTATGATTCATTACTGGTTAGAACACCTTGTAGCATGTCAGACACTATGATTCATTACTGGTTAGAACACCTTGTAGCATGTCAGACACTATGATTCATTACTGGTTAGAACACCTTGCAGCATGTCAGACACTATGATTCATTACTGGTTAGAACACCTTGTAGCATGTCAGACACTATGATTCATTACTGGTTAGAACACCTTGTAGCATGTCAGACACTATGATTCATTACTGGTTAGAACACCTTGTAGCATGTCAGACACTATGATTCATTACTGGTTAGAACACCTTGTAGCATGTCAGACACTATGATTCATTACTGGTTAGAACACCTTGTAGCATGTCAGACACTATGATTCATTACTGGTTAGAACACCTTGTAGCATGTCAGACACTATGATTCATTACTGGTTAGAACACCTTGCAGCATGTCAGACACTATGATTCATTACTGGTTAGAACACCTTGCAGCATGTCAGACACTATGATTCATTACTGGTTAGAACACCTTGTAGCATGTCAGACACTATGATTCATTACTGGTTAGAACACCTTGTAGCATGTCAGACACTATGATTCATTACTGGTTAGAACACCTTGTAGCATGTCAGACACTATGATTCATTACTGGTTAGAACACCTTGTAGCATGTCAGACACTATGATTCATTACTGGTTAGAACACCTTGTAGCATGTCAGACACTATGATTCATTACTGGTTAGAACACCTTGTAGCATGTCAGACACTATGATTCATTACTGGTTAGAACACCTTGTAGCATGTCAGACACTATGATTCATTACTGGTTAGAACACCTTGTAGCATGTCAGACACTATGATTCATTACTGGTTAGAACACCTTGTAGCATGTCAGACACTATGATTCATTACTGGTTAGAACACCTTGTAGCATGTCAGACACTATGATTCATTACTGGTTAGAACACCTTGTAGCATGTCAGACACTATGATTCATTACTGGTTAGAACACCTTGTAGCATGTCAGACACTATGATTCATTACTGGTTAGAACACCTTGTAGCATGTCAGACACTATGATTCATTACTGGTTAGAACACCTTGTAGCATGTCAGACACTATGATTCATTACTGGTTAGAACACCTTGTAGCATGTCAGACACTATGATTCATTACTGGTTAGAACACCTTGTAGCATGTCAGACACTATGATTCATTACTGGTTAGAACACCTTGTAGCATGTCAGACACTATGATTCATTACTGGTTAGAACACCTTGTAGCATGTCAGACACTATGATTCATTACTGGTTAGAACACCTTGTAGCATGTCAGACACTATGATTCATTACTGGTTAGAACACCTTGTAGCATGTCAGACACTATGATTCATTACTGGTTAGAACACCTTGTAGCATGTCAGACACTATGATTCATTACTGGTTAGAACACCTTGTAGCATGTCAGACACTATGATTCATTACTGGTTAGAACACCTTGTAGCATGTCAGACACTATGATTCATTACTGGTTAGAACACCTTGTAGCATGTCAGACACTATGATTCATTACTGGTTAGAACACCTTGTAGCATGTCAGACACTATGATTCATTACTGGTTAGAACACCTTGTAGCATGTCAGACACTATGATTCATTACTGGTTAGAACACCTTGTAGCATGTCAGACACTATGATTCATTACTGGTTAGAACACCTTGTAGCATGTCAGACACTATGATTCATTACTGGTTAGAACACCTTGTAGCATGTCAGACACTATGATTCATTACTGGTTAGAACACCTTGTAGCATGTCAGACACTATGATTCATTACTGGTTAGAACACCTTGTAGCATGTCAGACACTATGATTCATTACTGGTTAGAACACCTTGTAGCATGTCAGACACTATGATTCATTACTGGTTAGAACACCTTGTAGCATGTCAGACACTATGATTCATTACTGGTTAGAACACCTTGTAGCATGTCAGACACTATGATTCATTACTGGTTAGAACACCTTGTAGCATGTCAGACACTATGATTCATTACTGGTTGCTTGATTCATTACTGTCAGACACACTTAAGGTTAGAACACCTTGTCATGTCAGACACTATGATTCATTACTGGTTAGAACACCTTGCAGATGTTATGATTCACATGTCAGACACTATGATTCATTACTGACACCTTGTAGCATGTCAGACACTATGATTCATTACTGGTTAGAACACCTTGTAGCATAGATTCATATAGACAGAGATCATTACTTTAGAACATTGTCAGACACTATGATTCATTACTGATTAGAATGTTCATGTCAGACACTATGATTCATTACTGGTTAGAACACCTTGAAGCATGTCAGACACTATGATTCATTACTGGTTAGAACACCTTGTAGCATGTCAGACACTATGATTCATTACTGGTTAGAACACCTTGTAGCATGTCAGACACTATGATTCATTACTGGTTAGAACACCTTGTAGCATGTCAGACACTATGATTCATTACTGGTTAGAACACCTTGTAGCATGTCAGACACTATGATTCATTACTGGTTAGAACACCTTGTAGCATGTCAGACACTATGATTCATTACTGGTTAGAACACCTTGTAGCATGTCAGACACTATGATTCATTACTGGTTAGAACACCTTGTAGCATGTCAGACACTATGATTCATTACTGGTTAGAACACCTTGCAGCATGTCAGACACTATGATTCATTACTGGTTAGAACACCTTGTAGCATGTCAGACACTATGATTCATTACTGGTTAGAACACCTTGTAGCATGTCAGAGACCGTTGATAATGTATACATAAAATATATGAATAAGCTAAACATGGACTCTGTCTGTAGACCTATGTACAATAGGTCTATTTGAGAATAGTCCTATTTGAATAGGCCTATTTGAGAAAATCTACAATTGGAATAGAATATTTAGATTAAATGGCAGAGGTCTTGTTCATACAGTAATTTGTTTTCGATATAAATTATTTCAAGAGCTGCTTAGCTGTTTAGTTTATTTATTCCTGTTGATAATGATAATAAATTCTTTTTAAAATCACATTTTATATGATTTATTTATATCGCCTTTCGATTTCTCATCGCGAGACTGCAGGAGAGAAACGTCTGTGATTGATCGCAACATAAAGAGTTTTAAATGATTAAAGGACACTAATAGGACAGTCATTAGCTAACACATCCACTTTCCATAGACTGTTGGTTAAAAATATTAGACAGTTGCCTCCTGTTTAATAACGAATTTCATATGTGGAGCGCGGGGATATGAGACAATCAATCATAGGTACCACTAACCTTGAAATAAATGTTGGAAGCCATCAAGTCAGTTATTATCATTGTTCAAACCCTGTATGTCTTTATTGTCTCTTTCTCCTTACATTAAATGGAATTGATTCAGGGCCGAATGTAATTGTGCTCGGGCCTATGACAGCACTGGTAGTTTTGATCGCGAAGGCAAACGGTTAATGTAAAGATGCGGGCACTAAGTGGGAGTGCCTTGCCATTACTTCAGCTGTCACTTGATTTGTGTCGCGGGCGTCGCGGGGAAGGTCTTTGTAGTGGAGGTGGCTGCTCCGCTCTACCTCGTGGACACTCTCTTTACGCACCGCACACACACAGAGCGAGTCGGGCTCGAGTGAGTGCAGTCAGAGGCCAGCTACATCATTATTGGAGAAACCTTCCTGTAGAATTCAATGTCGATCTTATTTAGCTGAAACAACGGGAATATACCGAGTGAATGCTGCTGTACCACAGTGTATAGCTGTTTTGTTGTTGCTGACACGACGAAGGAGTGTTTGTTTTCCACTGTCCCAAAAGGTAAGCTTCGCTTTAAGGAAGGATTAACGCGTTTTATCCGTTTTACCTTGTTGTGTCATTGAAAATCACATTATTTCCTAATGCACTAGGGTACATTCAGAACCATACATTCTAAATTCATTGGGGTACATTCAGAACCATACATTCTAAATGCATTGGGGTACATTCAGAACTATACATTCTAAATGAATTGGGGTACATTCAGAACCATACATTCTAAATGCATTGGGGTACATTCAGAACTATACATTCTAAATGCATTGGGGTACATTCAGAACCATACATTCTAAATTCATTGGGGTACATTCAGAACCATACATTCTAAATTCATTGGGGTACATTCAGAACCATACATTCTAAATTCACTGGGGTACATTCAGAACCATACATTCAGAACCATACATTCTAAATGCATTGGGGTACATTCAGAACCATACATTCTAAATTCATTGGGGTACATTCAGAACCATACATTCTAAATTCACTGGGGTACATTCAGAACCATACATTCAGAACCATACATTCTAAATGCATTGGGGTACATTCAGAACCATACATTCTAAATGCATTGGGGTACATTCAGAACCATACATTCTAAATTAATTGGGGTACATTCAGAACCATACATTCTAAATTCACTGGGGTACATTCAGAACCATACATTCAGAACCATACATTCTAAATGCATTGGGGTACATTCAGAACCATAGATTCTAAATTCATTGGGGTACATTCACAAACATACATTTTATTTCATACAACAATCAATCTATTGGCGCAATCAGCAATATTAATCTGCGTGCTTATTGAAGGCCTTTTGTAAAATTAGATAGTATCAATTGCATCATATATTTCATGCGGAATTAAAAGTGAATCTTACATGTCACTTAATCGAAAAATAAACGAATATTTTCCTTGAAACATCTTAATTATATCTCTTTCAGTGACTGATTTTTCTGAACCTTGGTAATTACACAGAAAGCTGCTTCAAGGTTCTATCCTCTTGGTTAAGCTTCTTGGCATTGCTAAATGTGTATTCTCCTTTTGCTCTGTACCGTGTTAGCCTCTTAGCTGGTCCTGCTAAACTGTATTCCTCATCTCTGGGCCCGGCTTTATTTCAGCTCTCATCCGTTAATGACGTGCAGGCGGTTAATAGTTAGAAAATAGGATTTCTTTTTTTAAATCCGGTGGAACCACAAAACCTTTCTCAATAAATGTTTATTATTTAGCCTTTTGCATTTAAGTATACAAGCATTTTTCACCAACCTGTTTATTATTAGTATGGGCTAATTAGGTCTATTGGATCATTATTATGATAAGGGATAGTGTTATTATTAATATTATTATTTGCTGTTGTTGTAGGCTAATCAATGTTATAACAATACTGTTGATGATTTTGAATCTGGAAAGAGGATAATGATGTTTATAAATGAGCTTTTATTGGTTAAAAAAGTGGAAACGAAAATAAACAACAAACATTTTTCATTATCATGATAATAACAGTTTTTTTTTTGTCTTCTGCAGGCTTCCAGTAATGGAGTCTAATCCTACTCAGTTACCTGCGGGACGGGAGTCCAGCTGCTCTCCACCGAGCTCCAAACAGGACCTCCCAACATTCAACCCCAACCTGAAACCCAACCAGGTCAGCGAGACCGCCCTGTATGGAATACCCATAGTGTGCCTGGTACTGGACGGCCAGGAGAGGCTGTGCCTGGCGCAGATCTCCAACACCCTGCTTAAGAACTACAGCTACAACGAGATCCACAACCGGCGTGTGGCTCTGGGCATCACCTGCGTGCAGTGCACCCCGGTCCAGCTGGAGATTTTGAGGCGCGCGGGCGCCATGCCCATCTCCTCGAGGCGCTGTGGGATGATAACAAAGCGCGAGGCCGAGAGGCTTTGTAAATCGTTTATCGGAGCCCACAACCCTCCAAAACTACCGGAGAATTTCGCATTTGATGTTTCCCACGAGTGCACGTGGGGGAGCCGTGGTAACTTTATACCAGCCAGGTACAACAGCTCCCGAGCCAAGTGCATCAAGTGCTCCTACTGCAATATGTATTTTTCTCCAAATAAGTTCATATTCCACTCTCACCGCACACCAGAGTCCAAGTACACCCAGCCCGACGCTGCTAACTTTAACTCCTGGAGGAGACACCTCAAACTGACTGACAAGGGCTCACCGGAGGATTTAGCTCATGCGTGGGAGGACGTCAAAGCCATGTTCAACGGGGGCAGTCGGAAGAGGACACTGCCAATGCACCGCCATGGGTCCGAACGTTCCTCTCCATTAAAACCTCACCAAGGACCTTTCAACCTGCCCCGGAGAGACTCACCGGAGATCCCCCCTAAAATCCTCCGCTTTGAGGACAACCGGGGAGGCATGGGGAGTATGGCGAGCATCACGCGCAGCTATCCCATTATCCCGGTGCCCAGCAAAAGCTACGGGATGCTGCAGAACTTGAAGATCCCTCCACCTCTCTTCCCACACCCCTACGGGTTTCCGGCCTTCGGGTTGTGTCAGAAGAAGGATGACAGTGGTGTGATGGGGGAGCCGAATAAAGCCCACCTCTCTGGCGTCTTCTCCTGGCCGCGCACCAAGGACAGCGCCTACCACTCTTTCCCCATGTTCTGGCCTACTGCAGACGGCCTGCCCATACCGTCCTACCCCCAGCCCCAGCCACAGCGCCAGGCCCAGCCCAAACAGCCACCGGAGGTCCTGTGCGCCAGGCAGAGTGAGCTGGACGCATCCGAGCAGGGTGACAGAAATAGCAACACACCGAAGGACAGCCTGGGGGATAGTCAGCGGTGCTCCAGCACTCAGTCCACCCGGAATGAGGACGACAAGTCCGGGGATGAGGCGAGGTCAATGGACGGTAAAATTCCCGTTCTACCCCGGAAGATTAGCTATGTCTCCGCATTCAGACCCGTCATCAAAGACGCGGAGAGTGTAGCCAAACTTTACGGTACCCGGGGGAAGTACAACGGGGCTCGAGCTGGGTATCTGTCACCTGATTTCCTGAGCGAGAGCTCGAGCTACAGGTCCTTGTCGCCAGGCAGCGTGGAGAGCGTCGGCGAGCCAGATGTGGACGTGGAGACCAATAAGTCACAGGAGGATGAGGCGTCACTTCCGCACTCCATTGAGGACTGCAGGAGCTGCCCTGTCCCTGTTCTAAACCCGACGCGCGCTGCCGGTTCCCCAAACGGCCTACAATCCACACCTGAACCAGAGCAGGCCGCTGTGGTCGACTCACAGAGAATCAACCTACCTATACACGTGGTGCTGTCTTCAAATAGAGATAGACAGGGCAGACAGCTGCCGGACAGCAATAAGACTACGTATTTTGTTGAAGTGAGTGATTGATATGGGCCGGCTCATTCTATTAGTTGGCCATTGACATACTAAGGAAGATACTATTTAATTGTGATTAATTCATTGATTCATTAAAAAGTCATCATCCTCTTGCTTTTACTCACACATTGGGCTTATTTTTCACCTTTATGCGCATGTTTGTTTTGTCTGTGTGAATAGCAGAGAATCAAAGGCCTTTCAAATACACTATCCAATAGGCGAATTTGTCCCAAATGGCCTCGAGCATTATTGCATGCAATTGACCAATTATCCTCATTATCCTGTCCGATTTATCTAGGTGTATTCACCGGACAGGAGCAGTCCATATGCTTTTGGTTCAGCAACGAATTACCAGACAGACAATGTGGAATCGAAAGGTTGGATGTTGTCCTGTTAACATTTTTTTAAATAAAATACGTTTTGTGAAAAGGAACGAGACTTATTTGTTGTTTATTCAGATGACTGTGCCAGTAGAGAGGAGCCATCTTCGACAGTGAAGGAGGTTGAAACTAAGTCTTGTAATGGCCAAAGCAGTGAGGAGGGCCGCAGAGAAGCACTGAACGAGGGTAAGTTTAAGTGCTGCACTTGTCAGTCGATAATAGGGTATTTTACATTTTCTGTCAGAACTTTTACTATACAAATATTTAAGCCTCTATTTTATTGCCTATTTTTATTTTGTAATGTTTTAAATGTTGTCTCTCTGCGTATTCAGGCGAGGAAGCGACGCACAATGTTAGTATAGTCTCAGACAAACATAGAAAACTGGCAAAATCGAAGACCATTAAATAACAATTATAATTCATATTATTATTATTATTATTATTATTATTATTATTATTAACACATGTTGGTCTATTTTGTTTAAATATGTTATTGTTTACTATATACTTTATTTAATAATTGGAATGATCCCTACAGAATAGGTCAGGGAAGAAATAGAACAGCTTTCACCCCAGGTCTTTTACCAAACGCTTAACATGAATCGTTTAACATAAATTAGCCTATACAATTTAATCTACACCATTTAGCCTATACCATTTAGTCTAAACCCCGAAGCAATTTTCCACCCGTCTTAATTTTCTATTTTTAACACATTTGTTCGTACCTTTTCTTCAGACGAATTGCAGAAACAACTCATGGAGCAAGTGGAGCTAAGGAAGAAATTGGAAGTAGAATTCCAACATTTAAAAGGTATAATTCAGCAGGCAGGTTTCCATTGACCCAGGTTTCTAAGACGCTGGCTGACTGGACAAAAGCAATGTCGCAATAAAATATCATTGCGACATGTGTAACGGAAACGGCAGATATAGGAGACGTTTTCTAAAGATCAACAACATTTTTATCCGTTCGACGGTTTATTTCTCTCTTTGTCGAACTAACTTTATTGCGACAAATGATGATGGAAACGGTGTTTTCGGATTAATGACGATGGAAACGGTGTTTTCGGATAAATGATGATGCGTTTTATTTGACATGTTGCGTTCACGTCCTAGTCGGATCTAGGAAACTCTTGACTTTTTGACTTGCTAACTGGTTGTAGTCATATTCGTACCGTGTTCAACCAGTTAGAAAGTCGGATATTTCTGACTTTCCTTGTTCCGACTAGCATGTGAACGCGGCATTGGTGCATGCTAATTTTGTATTGCATGGTTCGATTGTAATTGATGGTTCTGTCAAACGCACATGGCTGCGTTGGTAATTTAGGAAGCTAGATTCCATTTTGCCCGAGTAGGATGCCCGAGTGTATAGGCTGGCATATTAAAAGAATAGGTTTTTGGTTAGTTTATCGCTCTATACTAAAGATGACTAAGCTATTGTAATTGCTCCCCAGATAATGTCCATCATCAGATGAAAAGGGAGCTGTCCTACAGGGAGGAGATGGTTCAGCGGCTTCATATTGTCAGAGGTGAGAACATAGCAAACATTCACACGGAGGCATACTGGTATAAAAGACTAGCTGCTTACAACTTTGTTAACGAAGTGGGACCATTAAACAACATCGACAAGTGCTAAAGGAGGCTATATGAATACATTTAATTAGTTGATTGATCAAATGCAATTGTTTGCAAAATAAATCAATTGATGAATCATCTATGCTCTAAATGTATGTCGATAAGCTGGGAACATATGGAGATGTATGTGGCCATAACTATAGATTTACATCACTAAATGAGCATACACCTGATCCCACTTATCAACTAATCATCAAGCCCTTGACTAGGTGAGTCAGTTCAGGGCTACAACAATATGTATCTTTGTTTAACTAGGCAAGTCGGTTAAGAACAAATTCTTATTTTCAATGACGGCCTAGGAACAGTGGGTTAACTGCCTTGTTCAGAGGCAGAACGACAGATTTTTACCTGGTCAGCTCGGGGATTCGACCTTGCAACATTTTGGTTACTACTCCAAATGCTCTAACCACTAGGCTACCTGCCGTCCCCAACATGGTGAACTGTCCTCAAAGTTTGAAAGCCACTGATGTAAATCCTAGCTCTTAATATCTTCCTCTGTCCCTTACATATAGACACATTATGCAGCGAGCTGGAGCGAGAGAAAAAGTCTCGCTTTGCTATTCAACACAAGTTGAAAGGTAACTGATATGAAGCCTGTAGGAATATGCTGATAAATAAATATACAGTGCATACGGAAAGTATTCAGACCCTTTGCTATGAGACATGAAAATTGATCTCAGGTGCGTCCTGTTTCCATTGATCATCCTTGAGATGTTTCTACAACCTGATTGGAAGTCAAGGGATCTGAATGCCCTGTATAAATACATTTTATGTACACTGAACAAAAATATAAATGCAACAATTTTACTGACTTATTACAGTTCATATAAGGAAATCAGTCAATTGAAATAAATAAATTAGGCACTAATATATGGATTTCACATGATTGAGAATACAGATATACATCTGTTGGTCACAGATGCCTTAAAAAAAGGTAGGGGTGTGGATTAGTATCTGGTCTTGACCACCATTTGATTCATGCAGCACGGCACGTCTCCTTCACATAGAGTTGATCAGGCTGTTGAATGTGGCCTGTGGGAATGTTGTCCCACTCCTCTTTAATGGCTGTGCAAAGTTTCTGGACAGTGGCGGGAACTGGAACACACTGCAGTACACGTCGATCCAGAGCATCCCAAACGGGCTCAATGGGTGACATACATGTCTGGTGAGTATGCAGGCAATGGAAGAACTGGGCCATTTTCAGTTTCCAGGAATTGTGTACAGATCCTTGCGACATGGGGCCTTGCATTATCATGCTGAAACATGAGGTGATGGTGGTGGATGAATGACATGACAATGGGCCTCAGGATCTTGTCACGGTATCTCTGCATTCAAATTGCCATCGATAAAATGCAATTGTGTTCGTTGTTTGTAGCTTATGCCTGCCCATACAATAACCCAACCGCCACCATGGGGCACTCTGTTCACAATGTTGACATCAGCAAACCGCTCGCCCACACAACGCCATACACGCGGTCTGCCATCTGCCCGGTACAGTTGAAACCGGGATTCATCCGTGAAGAGCACACTTCTCCAGCGTGCCAGTGGCCATCGAAGTTGAGCGTTTGCCCACTGAAGTCAGTTACGACGCTGAACTGCGGTCAGATCAAGACCCCCGGTGAGGACGACTAGCCATCAGATGAGCTTCCCTGAGATGGTTTCTGATAGTTTGTGCAGAAATTATTTTGTTGTGCAAAACCACAGTTTCATCAGCTGTCCAGGTGGCTGGTCTCAGACGATCCCGCAAGTGAAGAAGCTGGATGTGGAGGTCCTGGGCTGGCGCAGTCTGTGGTTTGAGGCCGGTTGGACGTACTGCCAATTTCTTGGAAGTGGCTTATGGTAGAGAAATTAACATAAAATTCTCTGGCAACAGCTCTGGTGGACATTCCTGCAGTCAGCATGCCAATTGCACGCTCCCTCAAAACCTGAGACATCTGTGGCGTTGTGTTGTGTGACCAAACTGCACATTTTAGAGTAGCCTTTTATTGTCCCCAGCACAAGGTGCACCTGTGTAATGATCATGCTGTTTAATCAGCTTCTTGATATGCCACACCGGTCAGGTGGATGGATTATCTTGGCAAAGGAGAAATGCTCCCTGACAGAGATGTAAACAAATTTGCGCAAAAAAAATGAGAGAAATCTGGAACCTTTCTGGGATCTTTTATTTCAGCTCATAAAACATGAGACCAACACTTTACATGTTGCGTTTATATTGTTGTTCAGTGTATATTAGCCCTAACCCTAATCTAACTAGTGTATATATACAGTACCAGTCCAAAGTTTGGACACACCTACTCATTCAAGGGTTTTTCATTATTTATACTATTTTCTACATTGTAGAATAATATTGAAGACATCAAAACTATGAAATAACACATATGTATTCATGTAGTAAACAAATCAAAATATATTTTATATTTGAGATTCTTCAAAGTAGCCACCCTTTTCCTTGATGACTGCTTTGCACACTCTTGGAATTCTCTCAACCAGCTTCATGAGGTAGTCACCTGGAATGCATTTCAATTAACAGCTGTGCCTTGTTAAAAGTTAAGTTGTGGAATTTATTTCTTCTAATTAATGCATTTGAGCCAATCAGTTGTGTTGTGACAAGGTAGGGCTGGTATACAGAAGATAGCCCTATTTGGTAAAATACCAAGTCCATATTATGTCAAGAAGAGCTCAAAAAAATCAAAGAGAAACGACAGTCCATCATTACTTTAAGAAATTCAGGTCAATTTCAAGAACTTTAAAAGTTTCTTCAAGTGCAGTCGCAAAGACCATCAAGCGCTATGATGAAACTGACTCTCATGAGGACCGCCACAGGAAAGGAAGACCCAGAGTTACCTCTGCTGCAGAGGATAAGTTCAGTAGAGTTAACTGCACCTCAGATACCCCATAATGACATCCCAATACCCCATAATGACATCACAATACCCCATAATGACAACATGGAAACAGGTTTTTATAATTTTTTACATAAGTATTCAGACCCTTTGCTATGAGATTCGTAAGTGAGCTCAGGTGCATCCTGTTTCCATTGATAATTCTTGACATTCTATGGTCTGATGAAACCAAGATTGAACTCTTTGACCTGAATGCCAAGCTTTACATCTGGAGGAAACCTGGCACCATCCCTACGGTGAAGCGTGGTGGTGGCAGCATCATGCTGTGGGGATGTTTTTCAGCGCCAGGGACTGGGAGACCAGTCAGGATCGAGGAAAAGATGAATGGAGCTAAGTACAGAGATCTTTGATGAAAACCTGCTCCACACTCCGGTCCTCAGACTGGGGTGAAGGTTCACCTTCCAAAAGGACAACGACCCTAAGCCAAGACAACGCAGGAGTGGGTTCGGGACAAGTCTCTGAATGTCCTTGAGTGGCCCAGCCAAAGCCCAGACTTGAACCTGATCAAACATCTCTGGAGAGACCTGACAATAGCTGTGCAGTGACGCTCCCCACCTGACAGAGCTTGAGAGGATCTGCAGAGAAGAATGGGAGAAACTCCCCTAATACAGGTGTGCTTAGCTTGTAGCGCCATACCCAAGAAGACTCAAGGATGTAATCGCTGCCAAAGGTGCTTCAACAAAGTACTGAGTAAAGGGTCTGAATACTTATGTAAATGTCGTATTTACGTTTATTTTTAATAAATTAGCAAACATTTCTAAAAACCTGTTTTTGCTTTGTCATTATGGGGTATTGGGATGTCGTTATGGGGTATTGGGATGTCGTTATGGGGTATTGGGATGTCGTTATGGGGTATTGGGATGTCGTTATGGGGTATTGGGGTGTCGTTATGGGGTATTGGGATGTCGTTATGGGGTATTGTGTGTAGATTAATGGGGGGTTTAATCTATTTTAGAATAAGGCTGAAACGTAACAGCGTGGTAAATTCAAGGGGTCTGAATGCTTTCCGAAGCACTGTCCATAAACGTGCAGTCTGTTAATTAAGTTGTTTTAGAGCATGGCCTTGATTCAAGTTGACCCACAACTGCCTTTTAACTACTTCTGAATTCAATAGGTTTGTCACGTTACATTTACTGAGGAAAAAGAGAATGAACTTATATGCATTTTGAAAACAAATCAACAGAAAGTAATTGTGCATTGTGAGGACCACACACACACACACTCACCTACATCTAGTGGATCTATTTAGTGTCTATTCCCTTTCTTCCCAGAAGCTCACGACGCGCTACACCATTTCTCCTGTAAGATGCGGACTCCTCGTCACTGCACTGGAACCTGCTCCTTCAAACCCCCTCTTCTACCACCCTAGTCCCTTCCCACAGCCCGCCGTGGAGCCCCGTCAGTCTGGAAAGCAAGACTACTACCACCCTCTTCTACCACCCTAGTCCCTTCCCACAGCCCACCGTGGAGCTCTGTCAGTCTGGAAAGCAAGACTACTACCACCCTGAAGACTAGGCGTACAGTATCCAAAATACTAGGCTGGGTCTGAGTTAGGATAGACAATTTAACACGAGAGACAGGGTCTGAGTCAGGGTAGACAATTTCCAATAAACTTTCCAAAAGAAATCCTGGTTGGAAGATTCCTAGAATCAGAAAAGAATAAGCAGGAAACCCAGAATTCTCCAACCAGGATTTCTGGGAAAGCTGGGAATTTTTTAAAAAAGTTACTGGAATTTTGCAAACCTTGTCTGAGAAATTATATGTGATCAGCATTTTAGATCATAATACATGATATTATATAGACATGGAGGACCTGATCCTAGATCAGCACTGCTACTCTGAGAGGCTTTATGAATCCGGCCCTGGCCTCCATCAAATGACCACATAATTGTACCAGCGCAATGCTTTGGCGTGAAGAAAACCTACACCCGTCATTAGCTAATGCATTAATGATATTAACTGTAACATATGAGAGTGTGTCTTCAGACTCAGTGTATAATTTATACAAAGTTATAAAGTACCACATGAAAAAATATGATATGTTTAATTGAAAATATGACCATAACTTTTAAAAATCATTAATATACAGTACCAGTCAAAAGTTTGGACACACCTACTTATTCAAGGGTTTTTCTTTATTTTCACTATTTTCTAAATTGTAGAATAATAGTGAAGACATCAAAACTATGAAATAAAACATATGGAATCATGTAGTAACCACAAAAGTTAAACAAATCAAAATATATTTTATATTTGAGATTCTTCCAAGTAGTCACCCTTTGCCTTGATGACAGCTTTACTCACTCTTGGCATTCTCTCAACCAGCTTCATGAGGTAGTCACCTGGAATGCATTTCAGTTAACAGGTGTGCCTTCTAAAAGTTAATTTGTGGAATTTCTTTCTTTCTTAATGCGTTTGAGCCAATCAGTTGTGTTGTGACAAGGTAGGACTGGTATACAGAAGATAGCCCTATTTGGTAAAAGACCAAGTCCATATTATGGCAAGAACCTTTCAAAAAAGCAAAGAGAAACGACAGTCCATCATTACTTTAAGACATGAAGGTCAGTCAATACGGAAAATTTCAAGAACTTTTAAAAGTTTCTTGCAGTCGCAAAAACCATCAAGCGCTATGATGAAACTGACTCTCATGAGGACCACCACAGGAAAGGAAGACCCAGAGTTCCCTCTGCTGCAGAGGACAGGTTCATTAGAGTTAACTGCACCTCAGATTGCAGCCCAAATAAATGCTTCACAGAGTCCAAGTAACAGACACATCTCAACATCAACTGTTCAGAGGAGACTGTGGGAATCAGGCATTCATGATCGAATTTCTGTAAAGAAACCACTACTAAAGGACACCAATAATAAGAAGAAACAATGTCCTTTGGTCTGAGTCCAAATTGGAGATTTTTGGTTCCAAACGCCGTGTCTTTGTGAGACGCAGAGTAGTGGATGATCTCCGCATGTGTGGTTTCCACCGTGAAGCATGGAGGAGGTGTGATGGTGTGTGGGTGCTTTGCTAGTGATGCTGTCAGTGATCTATTTAGAATTCAAGGCACACTTAACCAATATGGCTACTACAGCATTCTGCAGCGATACGCCATCCCATCTGATTTTCTCTTAGTGGAACTATCATTTGTTTTTCAACAGGACAATGACCCAACACACCTCCAGGCTGTGTAAGGGCTATTTGACCAAGAAGGAGAGTGATGGAGTGCTGCATCAGATGACCTGGCCTCCACAATCACCCGACCTCAACCCAATTGAGATGGTTTGGGATGAGTTGGACCGCAGAGTGAGCCAACAAGTGCTCAGTAATATGGGAACTCCTTCAACACTGTTGGAAAATAATTCCAGGTGAAGCTGGTTGAGAGAATACCAAGAGTGTGCAAAGCTGTCAAAGGCAAAGGGTGGCTACTTTGAAGAATCTCAAATATAAAGAATCTTAAATATATTTTTATTTGTTTCACACTTTTACTACATGATTCCATATGTGTTATTTCATAGTTTTGATGTCATCACTATTATTCTACAGTGTAGAAAATAGTAAAAATAAAGAAAATCCCTTGAATGAGTAGGTGTTTCCAAACTTTTGACTGGTACTGTATATATTTGGTGGCAAAGTGCAATGAATAATATATATCCTGTGATAGGTTTGTTACTTAATTGTGGCTATTTAAGTGGTATTATTTTAATGTAAGTAGTTTACATTTTATTTCATTTCTCAATGTTGTTAACTATTTACCATGGTTTGCTCTCTGCTAATCTGCAACTTTGTATATGTAATTCGCTTTAAAGTAGCACCCTAAAATATTTACATGTGTATTAAAATCTGCAGTTTGGGATTCATTTGTTGCTATTTTTGTAAAACAATAACATTGCACAACATCCTAGACAAAGCCTACTGATGATAATTACTCTAATGCACTGGTAATAGTGGGGCTATAGTGGTGACAAACTGGTGATTTTAGCCTCTAATGTAACTTTTTACACACTTGTAACCTAATGCATTTCTCCATCATCAGAAATGAAGTAGCAAATACTGTATAATGGTTGAAAGGCATGTACAGTTGAAGTCGGAAGTTTACATACACTTAGGTTGGAGTCATTAAAACTCGTTTTTCAAACACTCCACACATTTCTTGTTAACAAACTATAGTTTTGGCAAGTCGGTTAGGACATCTACTTTGTGCATGACACAAGTAATTTTCCCAACAATTGAAAATAAATTGTAGACCTCCGCAAGTCTGGTGCATCCTTGGGAGCAATTTCCAAACGCCTGAAGGTACCACGTTCATCTGTACAAACAATAGTACGCAAGTATAAACACCATGGGACCACGCAGCCGTCATACCGCTCAGGAAGGAGACGCGTTCTGTCTCCTAGAGATGAATGTACTTTGGTGCGAAAAGTGCAAATCAATCCCAGAACAACAGCAAAGGACCTTGTGAAGATGCTGGAGGAAACAGGTACAAAAGTATCTATGTCCACTGTAAAACGAGTCCTATATTGACATAACCTGAAAGGTCGCTCAGCAAGGAAGAAGCCACTGCTCCAAAACCGCCATAAAAAAGCCAGACTACGGTTTGCAACTGCAAAGATTGTACTTTTTGGAGAAATGTCCTCTGGTCTGATGAAACAAAAATAGAACTGTTTGGCCATAATGACCATTTATGTCAAATCAAATCAATCAAATCAAATATTTGTCACATACACATGGTTAGCACATGTTAATGCGAGTGTAGAGAAATGCTTGTGCTTCTAGTTCCGACCATGCAGTAGTATCTAACAAATAATCTAACAATTTCACAACAACTACCTTATACACACAAGAGTAAAGGAATGAATACGAGTATGTACATATAAATATATGGATGAGCGATGGCTGACCGGCATAGGCAAGATGCATTAGATGGTATAGAGTACAGTATATACATATGAGATGAGTTTTTAGGATATGTAAACATTATATAAATGGTATTGTTTAAAGTGGCTAGTGATACATTTATTTCATCCAATTATAATTATTAAAGTGGCTAGAGATTTAAGTCAATATGTTGGCAGCAGCCATTCAATGTTAGTGATGGCTGTTAAACAGTCTGATGGCCTTGAGATAGAAGCTGTTTTTCAGTCTCTCGGTCCCAGCTTTGATGCACCTGTACTGACCTCGCCTTCTGGATGATAGCGGGGTGAACAGGCAGTGGCTCGGGTGGTTGTTGTCCTTGATGATCTTTTTGGCCTTCCTGTGACATTGGGTGGTGTAGGTGTCCTGGAGGGCAGGTAGTTTCAAATCAAATCAAAGTGTATTTCTCACGTGCGCTGAATACAACAGGTGTAGACCTTACAGTGAAATGCTGAATACAACAGGTGTAGACCTCACAGTGAAATGCTGAATACAACAGGTGTAGACCTCACAGTGAAATGCTGAATACAACAGGTGTAGACCTCACAGTGAAATGCTGAATACAACAGGTGTAGACCTTACAGTGAAATGCTGAATACAACAGGTGTAGACCTTACAGTGAAATGCTGAATACAACAGGTGTAGACCTCACAGTGAAATGCTGAATACAACAGGTGAAGACCTTGTGAAATGCTGAATACAACAGGTGTAGACCTTACAGTGAAATGCTGAATACAACAGGTGTAGACCTTGTGAAAATCTTACTTACAGGCTCTAACCAACAGTGCAAAAAAGGTATTAGGTGAACAATAGGTAAGTAAAGAAATAAAAACAACAGTAAAAAAAGACAGACTATATACAGTAGAGAGGCTATATACAGTAGAGGGGTTATATACAGTAGAGGGGCTATATACAGTAGAGAGGCTATATACAGTAGCGAGGCTATATACAGTAGAGGGGCTATATACAGTAGAGAGGCTATATACAGTAGAGGGGCTATATACAGTAGAGAGGCTATATACAGTAGAGGGGCTATATACAGTAGAGGGGCTATATACAGTAGTGGGGCTATATACAGTAGAGAGGCTATATACAGTAGAGGGGCTATATACAGTAGAGAGGCTATATACAGTAGAGGAGCTATATATAGTAGAGAGGCTATATACAGACACCGGTTAGTCAGGCTGATTGAGGTAGTATATGTACATGTAGTTATGGTTAAAGTGACTATGCATATATGATGAACAGAGAGTAGCAGTAGAGAGGCTATATACAGTAGAGGGGCTATATACAGTAGAGAGGCTAAATACAGTAGAGGGGCTATATACAGTAGAGAGGCTACATACAGACACCGGTTAGTCAGGCTGATTGAGGTAGTATATGTACATGTAGTTATGGTTAAAGTGACTATGCATATATGATGAACAGAGAGTAGCAGTAGAGAGGCTATATACAGTAGAGAGGCTATATACAGACACCGGTTAGTCAGGCTGATTGAGGTAGTATATGTACATGTAGTTATGGTTAAAGTGACTATGCATATATGATGAACAGAGAGTAGCAGTAGAGAGGCTACATACAGACACCGGTTAGTCAGGCTGATTGAGGTAGTATATGTACATGTAGTTATGGTTAAAGTGACTATGCATATATGATGAACAGAGAGTAGCAGTAGAGGCTATATACAGACACCGGTTAGTCAGGCTGATTGAGGTAGTATATGTACATGTAGTTATGGTTAAAGTGACTATGCATGTATGATGAACAGAGAGTAGCAGTAGAGGGGCTATATACAGACACCGGTTAGTCAGGCTGATTGAGGTAGTATATGTACATGTAGTTATGGTTAAAGTGACTATGCATATATGATGAACAGAGAGTAGCAGTAGAGAGGCTATATACAGACACCGGTTAGTCAGGCTGATTGAGGTAGTATATGTACATGTAGTTATGGTTAAAGTGACTATGCATATATGATGAACAGAGAGTAGCAGTAGAGAGGCTATATACAGACACCGGTTAGTCAGGCTGATTGAGGTAGTATATGTACATGTAGTTATGGTTAAAGTGACTATGCATATATGATGAACAGAGAGTAGCAGTAGAGAGGCTATATACAGACACCGGTTAGTCAGGCTGATTGAGGTAGTATATGTACATGTAGTTATGGTTAAAGTCACTATGCATATATGATGAACAGAGAGTAGCAGTAGAGGCTATATACAGACACCGGTTAGTCAGGCTGATTGAGGTAGTATATGTACATGTAGCTATGGTTAAAGTGACTATGCATATATGATGAACAGAGAGTAGCAGTAGAGGCTATATACAGACACCGGTTAGTCAGGTTGATTGAGGTAGTATATGTACATGTAGATATGGTTAAAGTGACTATGCATATATGATGAACAGAGAGTAGCAGTAGTGGTGGGGGCACACAATGCAAATAGTCTGGGTAGCCATATGATTACCTGTTCAGGAGTCTTATGGCTTTGGGGGTAAAAACTGTTGAGAAGCCTTTTTGTCCTAGACTTGGCACTCCGGTACCGCTTGCCATGCGGTAGTAGAGAGAACAGTCAATGACTGGGGTGGCTGGGGTCTTTGACAATATTTAGGGCCTTCCTCTGACACCGCCTGGTGTAGAGGTCCTGGATGGCAGGCAGCTTAGCCCCAGTGATGTACTGGGCCGTACGCACTACCGTCTGTAGTTCCTTGCTGTCAGAGGCGGAGCAATTGCCGTACCAGGCAGTGATGCAACCAGTCAGGATGCTCTCGATGGTGCAGCTGTAGAACCTTTTGAGGATCTCAGGACCCATGCCAAATCTTTTTAGGTGGAATAGGCTTTGTCGTTCCCTCTTCACGACTCTTGGTGTGTTTGGACCATTCTAGCTTGTTGTTGATGTGGACACCAAGGAACTTGAAGCTCTCAACCTGCTCCACTACAGCCCCGTCGATGAGAATGGGGGCGTGCTCGGTCCTCCTTTTCCTGTAGTCCACAATCATCATCTTCGTCTTGGTTACGTTGAGGGAGAGGTTGTTGTCCTGGCACCACATGACCAGGTCTCTGACCTCCTCCCTATAGGCTGTCTCGTCGTTGTCGGTGATCAGGCCTACCACTGTTGTGTCATCTGCAAACTAAATGATGGTGTTGGAGTTGTGCCTAGCCATGCAGTCGTGGGTGAACAGGGAGTACAGGAGGGGACTGAGCACGCACCCCCTGGGGAGCTCCAGTGTTAAGGATCAGCGTGGCAGATGTGTTGTTACCTACCCTCACCACCTGGGGGCAGCCCGTCAGGAAGTCCAGGATCCAGTTGCAGAGGGAGGTGTTTAGTCCCAGGATCCTTAGCTTAGTGATGAGCTTCGAGGGCACTATGGTGTTGAATGCTGAGCTCTAGTCAATGAATAGCATTCTCACATACAGTGGGGGAAAAAAGTATTTAGTCAGCCACCAATTGTGCAAGTTCTCTCACTTAAAAAGATGAGAGAGGCCTGTGATTTTCATCATAGGTACACTTCAACTATGACAGACAAAATGAGGGGAAAAAATCCAGAAAATCACATTGTAGGATTTTTTTATGAATTTATTTGCAAATTATGGTGGAAAATAAGTATTTGGTCACATACAAACAAGCAAGATTTCTGGCTCTCACAGACCTGTAACTTCTTCTTTAAGAGGCTCCTCTGTCCTCCACTCATTACCTGTATTAATGGCACCTGTTTGAACTTGTTATCAGTATAAAAGACACCTGTCCACAACCTCAAACAGTCACAATCCAAACTCCACTATGGCCAAGACCAAAGAGCTGTCAAAGGACACCAGAAACAAAATTGTAGACCTGCACCAGGTTGGGAAGACTGAATCTGCAATAGGTAAGCAGCTTGGTTTGAAGAAATCAACTGTGGGAGCAATTATTAGGAAATGGAAGACATACAAGACCACTGATAATCTTCCTTGAACTGGGGCTCCATGCAAGATCTCACCCCGTGGGGTCAAAATGATCACAAGAACGGTGAGCAAAAATCCCAGAACCACACGGGGGGACCTAGTGAATGACCTGCAGAGAGCTGGGACCAAAGTAACAAAGCCTACCATCAGCAAGGGCATTGAAGATGAAACGTGGCTGGGTCTTTCAGCATGACAATGATCCCAAACACACCGCCCGGGCAACGAAGGAGTGGCTTCATAAGAAGCATTTCAAGGTCCTGGAGTGGCCTAGCCAGTCTCCAGATCTCAACCCCATAGAAAATCTTTGAAAGTCCGTGTTGCCCAGCGACAGCCCCAAAACAACACTGCTCTAGAGGAGATCTGCATGGAGGAATGGGCCAAAATACCAGCAACAGTGTGTGAAAACCTTGTGAAGACTTACAGAAAACGTTTGACCTCTGTCATTGCCAACAAAGGGTATATAACAAAGTATTGAGATAAACTTTGTTATTGACCAAATACTTATTTTCCACCATAATTTGCAAATAAATTCATAAAAAATCCTACAATGTGATTTTCTGGATTTTTTTTCCTCATTTTGTCTGTCGTAGTTGAAGTGTACCTATGATGAAAATTACAGGCCTCTCTCATCTTTTTAAGTGAGAGAACTTGCACAATTGGTGGCTGACTAAATACTTTTTTTCCCCACTGTAAGTGTCCTTTTGTCCAGGTGGGAAAGGGCAGTGTGGAGTGCAATAGAGATTGCATCATCTGTTGATCTGTTTGGTCGGTATGCAAATTGGAGGGGGTCTAGGGTTTCTGGGATAATGTTGTTGATGTGAGCCATTACCAACCTTTCAAAGCACATCATGGCTACCGACGTGAGTGCTACGGGTCTGTAGTCGTTTAGGCAGGTTGCCATTGTGTTTTTGGGCACAGGGACTATGGTGGTCTGCTTGAAGCATGTTGGTTTTACAGACTCAATCAGGGACAAGTTGAAAATGTCAGTGAAGACACCTGCCAGTTGGTCAGCACATGCCCGGAGCACACGTCCTGATAATCCGTCCGGCCCCGCAGCCTTGTGTATGTTGACTTGTTTAAAGGTCTTACTCATGTCGGCTACGGAGAGCGTGATCACACAGTCGTCTGGAACAGCTTATGCTCTCATGCATGCCTCAGTTTTGCTTGTCTCGAAGGGAGCATAGAAGTGATTTAGCAAGTCTGGTAGGCTCGTGTCACTGGGCAGCTCTCGGCTGTGCTTCCCTTTGTAGTCTGTAATAGTTTGCAAGCCCTGCCACATAAGACGAGCGTCAGAGCCGGTGTAGTATGATTCATTCTTAGCCCTGTATTGACGCTTTGCCTGTTTGATGGTTCGTCACAGGGCATAGCAGGATTTCTTATAAGCTTCCGGGTTAGAGTCCCGCACCTTGAAAGCGGCGGCTCTAGCCTTTAGCTCAGAGCGAATGTTGCCTGTAATCCATGGCTTCTGGTTGGGGTATGTACGTACAGTCACTGTGGGGACGACGTCCTCGATGCACTTATTGATAAAGCCAGTGACTGTTGTGGTGTACTCCTCAATGCCATCGGAGGAATCCCGGAACATGTGCTGCAAAACAGTCCTGTAGTTTAGCATCTGCTTCATCTGACCACTTTTTTATAGACTGAGTCACTGGTGCTTCCTGCTTAAATGTTTGCTTGTAAGCAGAAATCAGGAGGATATAATTATGGTCGGATTTACCAAATGGAGGGCGAGGGAGAGCTTTGTACGCGTCTCTGTGTGTGGAGTACATGTGATTTAGACTTTTCTTTCTCCTCTGGTTGAAAATTTAACATGTTGATGGTTTCCCTGCATTAAATTCTCCAGCCACTAGGCGCGCTGCCTCTGAGTGAGTGGTTTCCTGTTTGCTTATTTCCTTATACAGCTGACTGAGTGCGGTCTTAGTGCCAGCATCTGTCTGTGGTGGTAAATAAACAGCCATGAAAAGTATAGCTGAAAACTCTCTAGGCAAGTAGTGTGGCCTGCAATTTATCACAATATACTCTACTTCAGGCGAGCAAAATCTAGAGACTTCCTTAGATTTCGTGCACCAGCTGTTGTTTACAAATATGCACAGACCGCCCCCCCTCATCTTACCGGAGTGTGCTGTTCGATCCTGCCGGTGCAGCGTGTATCCTGCTAGCTGAATATCCATGTCGTCATTCAGCCACGATTCCGTGAAACATAGGATGTTGCAGTTTTTTATGTCTGACCAGGCATCCGGCTCTTTGTCCTCTGTACCTGCGTCGCTTCCTCTTGTAAATAACTGGGATGTCGGCCCTGCCGGGTGTTTTGAGAATATCATGTGCGTCTTGCTTGTTGTTGTTTAAAAAATCTTTGTCGCTGTCCTGATATCCAGAAGCTATTTTCTGCTGTAAGATACGGTTGCAGAAACATTATGTAATAAGTTACAAATAATGCGAAAAGAAAAACACATAATAGCACAATTGGTTAGGCACCCGTAAAACGGCTGCCATTTCTTCCGGCACAGTTTACCCCCCGGTGATGCGTTGTGCAGACCTCACTACCCTCTGGAGAGCCTTACGGTTGTGGGTGGAGCAGTTTCCGTACCAGGCGGTGATACAGCCCGACAGGATGCTCTCGATTGTGCATCTGTAAACGTTTGTGTGATTTTGGTGACAAGCCGAATTTCTTCAGCCTCCTGAGGTTGAAGAGGCGCTGTTACGCCTTCTTCACCACGCTGTCTGTGTGGGTGGACCATTTCAGTTTGTCCATGATGTGTACGCCGAGGAACTTAAAACTTTCCACCTACTGTCCCGTCGATGTGGATAGGGGGGGTGCTCCCTCTGCTGTTTCCTGAAGTCCACGATCATCTCCTTTGTTTTGTTGACGTCGAGTGAAAGGTTATTTTCCTGACACCACACTCCGAGGGTCCTCACCTCCTCCCTGTAGGCCGTCTCGTCGTTGTTGTTTATCAAGCCTACCACTGTAGTGTCGTCTGCAAGCTTGATGATTGAGTTGGAGGCGTGCTTGGCCACGCAGTTATGGATGAACAGGGAGTACAGGAGAGGGCTGAGAATGCACCCTTGTAGGGCCCCAGTGTTGAGGATCAGCGGGGTGGAGATGTTGTTTCCTACCCTCATCACCTGGGGGGCGGCCCGTCAGGAAATCCAGGACCCAGTTGCACAGGGCTGGGTCGAGACCTATGGTCTCGAGCTTAATGACGAGTTTGGAGGGAACTATGGTGTTAAATGTTGAGCTGTAGTCGATGAACATCATTCTTACATAGGCATTCCTCTTGTCCAGATGGGTTAGGGCAGTGTGCAGTGTGATTGCAATTGCGTCGTCTATGGACCTATTGGGACGGTAAGCAAATTGGAGTGGGTCCAGGGTGTCAGGTAGGATGGAGGTGATATGATCCTTGACTAGTCTCTCAAAGCACTTCATGATGACGGAAGTGAGTGCAACGGGGCGATAGTCATTTAGCTCAGTTACCTTAGCTTTCTTGGGAACAGGAACAATGGTGGCCCTCTTGAAGTATGTTGGAACAGCAGACTGGGATAGGTTGAATATGTTCGTAAACACACCAGCCAGCTGGTCTGTGCATGCTCTGAGGACACGGCCAGGGATGCCATCTGGGCCGGCAGCCTTGCAAGGGTTAACACGTTTAAACGTTTTCTCACGTTGGCTGCGGTGAAGGAGAGCCCGCAGGTTTTGGTAGCGGGCCGTGTTGGTGGCACTGTATTGTCCTCAAAGCGAGCAAAGAAGTTGTTTAGTTTGTCTGGGAGCAAGACATCGTGGTCCGTGACGGGGCTGGTTTTCTTTTTGTAGTCTGTGATTGACTATAGACCCTGCCACATTCATCTCGTGTCTGAGCCGTTGAATTGCGACTCTACTTTGTCTCTATACTGATGCTTAGCTTGTTTGATTGCCTTGCGGAGGGAATAGCTACACTGTTTGTATTCAGTCATGTTTCCGGTCACCTTACCCTGATTAAAAGCAGTGGTTCGCGCTTTCAGTTTTGTGCGAATGCTGCCATCAATCCATGGTTTCTGGTTGGGGAAGGTTTTAATAGTCGCTGTGGGTACAACATGAACTTGCTAATAAACTCGCTCACCGAATCAGCGTATTCATCAATGTTATTGTCCGATGCTGTCCGGAACATATCCCAGTCCACGTGATTGAAGCAATCTTGAAGCGTGGAATCAGATTGGTCGGACCAGCATTGAACAGACCTGAGCACGGGCGTTTCCTGTTTTAGTTTCTGTCTATAGGCTGGGAGCAATAAAATGGAGTCATGCTCGGATTTGCCGTAAGGGGGGCGAGGAATGGCTTTGTATGCGTTGCGGAAGTTAGAATAACAATGATCCAGGATTTTGCCGGACCGGGTCGCACACATTTGATATGCTGATAAAATTTAGGGAGCCTTGTTTTCAGATTAGCCTTGTTAAAATCCCCAGCTACAATAAATGCAGCCTCAGGATATGTGGTTTCCAGTTTACATAGAGTCCAATAAAGTTCTTTCAGGGCCGTCGATGTGTCAGCTTGGGGGGGATATATGCGACTGTGATTATAATCGAAGAGAATTCTCTTGGTAGATGATGCGGTCGGCATTTGATCGTAAGGAATTCTAGGTCAGGTGAACAAATGGACTTGAGTTCCTGTATGTTGTTATGATCACACCACGTCTTGTTAATCATAAGGCATACACCCCCACCCTTCTTCTTACCAGATAGATGTTTGTTTCTGTTGGCACGATGCGTGAAGAAACCAGGTGGCTCTACCGACTCTGATAACGTGTCCTGAGTGAGCCATGTTTCTGTGAAGAAAAGCACGTTGCAATCTCTGATGTCTCTCTGGAAGGCAATCCTTGCTCGGATTCCGTCTACCTTGTTGTCAAGAGACTGGACATTGGCAAGTAGTATACTCGGGAGCGGTGCGCTATGTGTCCGTCTATGGAGCCTGACCAGAAGACCGCCCCGTCTGCCCCTTCCCTTGCGGCGCCGTTGTTATGGGTCGCTGGCTGGGATCTGGTCTATTGTCCTGGTTGGTGGACCAAACAGAGGATCTGCTTTCTGGTCGTAATGTAGGTAAGTTGACGTTGCTCTTATATCCAATAGTTCCTCCCGGCTGTATGTAATAAAACTTAAGATTTCCTGGGGTAACAATGTAAGAAATAATACATAAAAAAAACTAAATACTGCATAGTTTCCTAAGAACTCGAAGCGAGGCAGCCATCTTTGTCGGTGCCGTAAAAAACAGGTTTGAAGGAAAAAGGGGGAGGCGTGCAAGCCGAAGAACACCATCCCAACACGGGGGTGGCAGCATCATGTTGTGGGGGTGCTTTGCTGCAGGAGGGGCTGGTGCGCTTCACAAAATAGATGCCATCATGAGGAAGGAAATTATGTGGATATATTGAAGCAACATCTCAAGACATCAGTCAGGAAGTTAAAGCTTGGTCGCAAATTGGTCTTCCAAATGGACAATAACCCCAAGAATACTTCCAAAGTTGTGGAAAAATGGCTTAAGGACAACAAAGTCAAGGTATTGGAGTGGCCATCACAAAGCCCTGACCTCCATCCCATAGAAAATGTGTGGGCAGAACTGAAAAAGCGTGTGCGAGCAAGGAGGCCTACAAACCTGACTTAGTTACACCAGCTCTGTCAGGAAAACTTATTGTGTGAAGCTTGTGGAAGGCTACCCAAAACGTTTGACCCAAGTTAAACAATTTAATGGCAATACTACCAAATACTAAATGAGTGTATGTAAACTTCTGACCCACTGGGAATGTGATGAAAGAAATAAAAACTGAAATAAATCCTTCTCTCTACTATTATTCTGACATTTCACATTCTTAAAATAAAGTGGTGATCCTAACTGACCTAAGACAGGGCATATTTTTTTTTTTACTAGGATTAAATGTCAGGAATTGTGAAAAACTGATCTTAAATGTATTTGGCTTTAAGGTGTATGTAAACAGCCGACTTCAACCGTATTTAAATATAAAGTCAATGGATTTATGTAGTGCGAGATTGCCATGTACAGGGTAATTGTGCGAGCAGGTTGAAAAGGCCGCGTCAAGGTGTCCTAGAGAGTATTGAGATGCCCTCCGCGGTCTAGGCTGCCTCCTCGTCTCCTCGTCTCCTCGCCTCCTCGCCTCCTCGTCTCCACGCCTGCGCTCAGAGCGACAACATGGCGGACAGTGCGGAACTGAAGGTAAAGCCTAGGCCAAAATTACATTTGACAAAAAAAAGGCTAGATTTGGTATTTAAATCATTCCCACGGGTTACATGTGGTTGGGATCTAGTTGATTTGAGTATGTAGTGTATTAGGTATAGGCTATGTTTTAGATGCTGGGTGAAAAGTCAGTGGTAGGGAGCGTTGTTGTTGTTAGCTAGCGCCGACTGGGAGTGTTGTCTGCCTCGCAGCTTGATGCTAGCGCATTACACCAGTCCGATAACTAACTCACCGCACTTGTTGTGTGCCTAACTTACCCGTTTCGACTGGTAATATTTCATATAAATGTGTAGTACATTGCCAGAACCTTGTTAGACCAGCCGAAACTGCATATTATTTTCCAGCCCAACCAAAGAGCCATTCCTCGACCCCCCACAGTGTAATGTTAGCGGATAAGCTAGCTCCCTAGCATCGGTCCAGGCCGGGCGGATCGTCCTGGTCCACACCGTCTCAAACATCTCGAACCAGCTGATCACTTCAGGTTGAACGGCTCCACTCTCCCCCCAGCTGGATGCTACATAGTTACCGTAGTTATGTCTAACTGGAGTAGCCACCACGGTTAGCCATAGTTACCGTAGCTAGCTAGCGAGCTATTTTAGCTAAAGTCTAGGTTGAAGAAGGCAAGGTATCAGGTATCTTCAACGTCTAAAGTCTAATAGAAAGTCTCTTAGCCTCTGTCTCGGGCCCTCTTATCTACCTGCCACTCTAATTGTGTGAAATATGAATTACGGAGTGACAAAGACAGAACTAGTCGAGGCTAATCAATGTGTGATCAGAAGCACCCTCCATGCTTTTGCCTGTACAGTGAAACCAAATAACACAGAAGCGTCTGTAAACACACCTGTAATGGTTTGCTGTTTGTGAATGATACTACTAATATCAGATTTAACCTTTTTTTAACTGTGATGCCAGTTAACACCAACCTATTTTAATGTAAAGCTATAACGAAGCGGGAACACAAGTAGTTGCGAGCCAAGGAGATGTTTCTAACTACATACAGGTATTTCAGAACAATCTGAGGTGGTGGGTGTCGAATCCTTTGAGGTGGAACGAATGCTATTTTTGTCTAGTGAAGGCTAGGTTCTGATTGTAATTTATGTAGTGGAGAGACCCATGTCCTCAGATCACCTCCGAATTAATCTATCCATAAAGAGTCTTGGTGTAGGAGTGCAGCTTGAAACAAGACTGTAGACTCCTGTTGGTGTCTAGAGCAAGTAGCCTTGCCAGCCTAGCTGTCGTTGGTGAAAATAAAAACGTACTTGGCCACCACAACATAATTGACTATTTCATAAGTTGTAAAACACCTGTTGATTGTCCCTTTACTCAAACAAGTTGTGTTCCCCCATAATGTAGCTTTGCAGTGAGACAAAGCCAGAGTCTAATGCCAGCGTGTTCTGTTCTGATCTGTGTCCTAATCCTGTAATAATACTTAATGTATTTTCCTTCCCCCAAAGCAAATGGTGATGAGCCTTCGTGTTTCAGAGCTACAAGTTTTACTAGGCTACGCAGGACGCAACAAGCACGGCCGCAAACACGAACTGTTGACCAAAGCCCTGCACCTCCTTAAGGCCGGCTGCAGCCCCGCTGTTCAGATGAAGGTGAAGGAACTCTACAGACGCCGCTTCCCCACCAAGATGGTGTCTCCGGTGGACCTGGCCCTGCCCAGTGTCCACTCCACCCTGCCTGGAGGCCTCACCTCGCTGGGGTTTGACAGCCACGGGTCCCCCTCGCCCCTCTCCCTGCTTGGGCCCAAACACGAGCTGGGCCTTCCACACCTGCCCTCCTCCCTGCACCCCGTACACCCTGACGTCAAGCTCCAGAGACTGCCCTCCTCCCTGCACCCCGTACACCCTGACGTCAAGCTCCAGAGGCTGCCCTTCTACGACATGCTGGATGAGCTTATCAAACCAACCAGCCTGGGTGAGTAGTCTGGTGCATGTCTGTCTGTTAGGCCATCACTGGGTTGGCCTCTCATGGGAAAAGGTGGATTATCCATACAGTCTGTGATAGAATTCAACAGTGTGCAGGTATCTTTCTTTAATCACTTTACCGTTTGTACTCTGCACCTGCAATTAAGTGGATGTACTAAATGAGCTTCTATGTCATTGTCTGTCTTGTTGAGTTGGCTGAGTCTTCATCCTCTCTTCTTTTGTCCCCAGCCTCAGACAACAGTCAGCGGTTTCAGGAGACGTGCTATGCCTTTGCATTGACACCTCAGCAGGTCCAGCAGATCAGCAGCTCCATGTAAGACTGGGGGGAGGAGGGTGGTGGAGGAGGTTAGAGGATAGGGAAGGGGTGGGTTAGATAATGGGGAGGGGTGATTAGATAATGGGGAAGGGGGTTAGAGGATGGGGAAGGGGGTTAGAGGATGGGGTTAGAGGATGGGGTTAGAGGATGGGGAGGGGTTAGAGGATGGGGTTAGAGGATGGGGAGGGGTTAGAGGATGGGGTTAGAGGATGAGGGAGGGGTTAGAGGATGGGGTTAGAGGATGAGGGAGGGGTTAGAGGATGGGGTTAGAGGATGAGGGAGGGGGTTAGAGGATGGGGAGGGGTTAGAGGATGGGGTTAGAGGATGAGGGAGGGGGTTAGAGGATGGGGTTAGAGGATGAGGGAGGGGGTTAGAGGATGGGGTTAGAGGAGGGGGTTAGAGAATGGGGGAGGGGGTTAGATGATGGGGAAGGGGGTTAGAGGATGGGGAAGGGGGTTAGAGGATAGGGGACAGGAAGGAGAGTGGAGGGGGATTAGGGGAAGGTGAGGAGAGTGGAGAGGAGAGAATAGGAGAGTGAAGGGGAGGAGAGAAGTGGAGAATGGAGTGGAGGAGAGAACTAAGGACTGACTGCTGTACATGATGCCCCTATCTAAACCAATAAAACACACAGAACCATGTCTGTCTTTACAGCATCTTCCTGAGAAAAGGATGTGACTGGTTTCAATTCATACTCGCACTAGGCGTAATTCTCCTTATGAAAAATAACAGAGACATGGAAGAAATGCAGTTTAGAAACTGCCAATCGATGCATGCAGTATTTGGAACATTGGATAATGCATGTTCTATTTGAAAGGGATGTTTATTTTTCTCACTGCTCATTGCTTGACTTCTTACCTAAACCTCCTGTCTGTCTGTCTGTCTGTCTGTCTGTCTGTCTCTCTCTGTCTCTGTCTGTCTGTCTGTGCCTGGTCTGTCTGGTCTGTCTGTGCCTGGTCTGTCTGTGCCTGGTCTGTCTGTGTCTGGTCTGTCTGTGTCTGGTCTGTCTGTGTCTGGTCTGTCTGTGTCTGGTCTGTCTGTGCCTGGTCTGTCTGTGCCTGGTCTGTCTGGTCTGTCTGTGCCTGGTCTGTCTCTACAGGGACATCTCTGGGACCAAGTGTGACTTTGCGGTCCAGGTTCAGTTAAGGTAAGGCTCCTTTGGTGTTCTAGCCTGTTCTGTATTTCACCTCTATTCACAGTTGGACTCGTATTCACAGTAGGACTCGTATTCACAGTAGGGACTCGTATTCACAGTTGGGACTCGTATTCACGGTAGGACTCGTATTCACGGTAGGACTCGTATTCACGGTAGGACTCGTATTCACGGTAGGACTCGTGTTCACAGTTGGGACTCGTGTTCACAGTTGGACTCGTATTTACAGTTGGACTCGTATTTACAGTTGGACTCGTATTTACAGTTGGACTCGTATTTACAGTTGGACTCGTATTTACAGTTGGACTCGTATTCACAGTTGGGACTCGTGTTCACAGTTGGGACTCGTGTTCACAGTTGGGACTCGTATTTACAGTTGGACTCGTATTTACAGTTGGACTCGTATTCACAGTTGGACTCGTATTTACAGTTGGACTCGTATTTACAGTTGGACTCGTATTCACAGTTGGACTCGTATTCACAGTTGGGACTCGTATTTACAGTTGGGACTCGTATTTACAGTTGGACTCGTATTTACAGTTGGACTCGTATTTACAGTTGGACTCGTATTCACAGTAGGACTCGTATTCACAGTTGGACTCGTTCACTAAGAAAAATTGAGAAATGCCTGCGCTACTAACCGGCTTGATGAGATGGGGATCAGTATGACTGACTGTTGTGTATTACTGGGTCTGTCATTTGAATTGGTTATGGGGAGTCATTCATATTGCCCTCTGGCATTACTTATTGATCTCTGTATGTTCTCTTCCAGGTTTTGTTTATCAGAGACGAGCTGTACCCAGGAGGATCATTTCCCGTCCAACCTGTGTGTTAAAGTCAACAGCAAAACCTGTAACCTCCCGGTGAGTCTGTCTGACAGCCGACTGGTAACTACCACTCATTAAGCCGGTGTCGCCTGTCCTGCTCCTGGGTGTTAAGTTCATGTTTTAAGTATCCCTATATTTCTGTTATTACGGGGCTATCACTCAGTCAAGAGTGCGCCTGCGCGTCAAGTCTTGTTGTAGATGGACCGAGCCTGGAGTGGAATGGCTACCTTGTAGTGTGCTCATACGGTGTAGTAAACTTAGTTAAACTGGAGCCTTGTCGTTGTCATTTTCGAATTTACCACTGGGGACCTAAAAGGGTGTTGTTGCTCTGCGTCAAGCCTTTAGTTGAATCTGATGTGCTGGTGCCAAACCAACAATGTGCATCCCTTTAGGTCCCCAGGAGCAGGATTAGGAAACACTGCATCAACAAATACTCAAGTAAAATGTACTAATCTAATATACAGCGCATTTGGAAAAGTATTCAGACCCCTTGACTTTTTCCACATTTTATTACGTAACAGCCTTATTTCCCCGTAACAAAATGGGAAAAGGCCTGAATACTTTCTGAATGCTCTGTATATACCACTGTTATAACTGCAGACAGTGTTATCCAAAGGGCTTTACAGTACGCACATGTTGATCCCTTCAGGAATTGAACCCACAACCTTGGAGTTGCTAGCGCCAACTCAAACCAACTGACATTGGCCCTGTGGTCTTTCCTTCTTCCTCAGGGCTACCTTCCTCCAACCAAAAACGGAGTGGAACCCAAACGGCCGAGTCGCCCCATCAACATCACGTCACTGGTCAGACTGTCCACCACAGTACCCAACACTATCGTGGTGTCATGGACCTCAGAGATTGGCAGGGTAAGGAATCTGTCGTGGTGTCATGGACCTCAGAGATTGGCAGGGTAAGGAATCTGTCGTGGTGTCATGGATCTCAGAGATAGGCAGGGTTGGAAAATTCAGGTAACTTTCCCAAAATTTACAGGTAAAAATAAAATATGATTTAAAAAAATCTGGTAGATTCACGGAATCAGAAGGGAATAAGCAGGACATCCAGAATCCTCCAACAAGGATTTTTTGAAAACCTGGGAATTTTTGGAGGCGAGTACAGCGTTGTATCGTCTTGGGTCTGTATCGGCGGTGTATCGTCTTGGGCCTGTATCAGCGTTGTATCGTCTTGGGCCTGTATCGGCGTTGTATCGTCTTGGGCCTGTATCGGCGTTGTATCGTCTTGGGTCTGTATCGGCGTTGTATCGTCTTGGGCCTGTATCAGCGTTGTATCGTCTTGGGCCTGTATCAGCGTTGTATCGTCTTGGGTCTGTATCAGCGTTGTATCGTCTTGGGCCTGTATCGGCGTTGTATCGTCTTGGGTCTGTATCGGCGTTGTATCGTCTTGGGCCTGTATCGGCGGTGTATCGTCTTGGGCCTGTATCGGCGGTGTATCGTCTTGGGCCTGTATCGGCGGTGTATCGTCTTGGGTCTGTATCGGCGTTGTATCGTCTTGGGCCTGTATCGGCGTTGTATCGTCTTGGGCCTGTATCGGCGGTGTATCGTCTTGGGTCCCCCATTCTTCCTTGCAGATTTTCTCAAGCTCTGTTAAGTCAGCAGCGGTGAACAGCAATCTTCAAGTCTTTCCACAGATTTCCAAGGGGATTCAAGTCTCTGCTTTTGCTGGGCCACTCAAGGACTTTCCCATTCTTGTTCTGAATCCATTCCAGCGTTGCTTTGGCTGTATGCTTGGGGTCATTGTCCTGTTAGAGCGTAAATCTTCATCCCAGTCTAAGGTCAATTGCTCTCTGAAGCAGGTTCTCATCAAGGATTTGCCTGTATTTGGCTCCATTCATTGTTCCCTCTATCCTGACCAGTCTCCCAGTCCCTGCTGCTGAAAAGCATCCCCATAGCATGATGCCGCCACCACCATGCTTCACGGTAGGGATGGTGTTAGACAGGTGATGAGTTGTGCCTGGTTTTCTCCAGACATATCGCTTTTTGCATTCAGGCCAAAAGAGTTCAATTGAATGTCTCATCAGATCACAGAATCATTTGCCTTGTGCTGTGAGACTTTCACCTGGCTTTTTGTAAACTCCTGGCGTGCTGTCATGTGCCTTTTTCTCAGGAGTGGCTTCCATCTGGCAATTCTCCCATAAAGCCCAGCTTGGTGAAATGCTGTAGAGACTGTTGTCCTTCTGGCAGGTTCTCCCATCTCAGACAAGGAACTCTGTAGTTCTGTCAGAGTGGTCATTGGGTTCTTCGTCACCTCCCTGACCAAGGCCCTTCTTGCCCAGTTTGGTCAGACGGCCAGCTCTAGTCTGGGTAGTTCCATAATTGTTCAATTTCCCAATGATGGAGAGACCACTGTGGTCTTGGAAATGTTCAACACTCTAGGAATAGTTTTATACCCTTCCCCAGATATATGCCTCGTCACAATTCTCTCTGGGAGATCTATGAACAGTTCCGTGGACTTCATGGTCTATACTGTAGTTTGTGCTCTGTCATGTGCTGTCAACTGTGGGACTTTATATAGACAGGTGTGTTTCTTTCTAAATCATGTCCACACAACTGAATTGGCCACAGGTGGACTTCAATAAAGTTGTCGTGACGTCTCAAGGATGATCAAAAGACATTGGATGCGTCTCAGCTCAATTTGTCAAGGCAAAGGGGTGTGAACACTTACAGTAGCAGTCAAAAGTTTGGGCGCACCGACCGATTCCAGCTGTTTTCTTTATTTTTACTGTTTTCTACATTGTAGAATAATAGTGAAGACATCAAAACTATTAAATCACACATATGGAAACATGTAGTAACCAAAAAAGTGTTAAACAAATGTTAAACATATTTTTGAGATTCGTCAAAGTAGCCTCCCTTTGCCTTGATGACAGCTTTACACACTATTGGTATGCTCTCAACCAGCTTCACCTGGAATGCTTTTGAAGTAGTTCCCACATATGCTGAGCACTTGTTGGCTGCTTTTCCTTCACTCTGCGGTCCAACTCATCCAAAACCATCTCAATTGGTTTCATCATAGCGCTTGATGGTCTTTGCGACTGCATTTGAAGAAACTTTTAAAGTTCTTGAAATTGACCTGAATTTCTTAAAGTAATGATGGACTGTCGTTTTCTCTTTGCTTTTTTTGAGCTCTTCTTGACATAATATGGACTTGGTATTTTACCAAATAGGGCTATCTTCTGTATACCAGCCCTACCTTGTCACAACACAACTGATTGGCTCAAATGCATTAATTAAGAAGAAATAAATTCCACAACTTAACTTTTAACAAGGCACACCTGTTAATTGAAATGCATTCCAGGTGACTACCTCATGAAGCTGGTTGAGAGAATGCCAAGAGTGCAACGCAGTTATCCAGGCAAGGGTGGCTTTTGAAGAATCTCAAATATAAAATATATTTTGATTTGTTTAACACTTTTTTTTGGTTACTACATGATTCCATATGTGTTATTTCATCGTTTTGATGTCTTCACTATTATTCTACAATATAGTAAAAATAAAGAAAAACCCTGAGTAGGTGTGTCCAAACTTTAACTGGTACTGTATGTACCAGGGCGGCAGGTATCCTAGTGGTTAGAGCGTTGGACTAGTAAACGGAAGGTTGCAACATCAAATCCCCGAGCTGACAAGGTAAAAATCTGTCGTTCTGCCCCTGAACAAGGCAGTTAACCCACTGTTCCCCGGTAGGCCGTCATTGAAAATAAGAATTTGTTCTTAACTGACTTGCCTAGTTAAATTAAATTTTTTAAAAACCTTTATTTAACAAAAAAAATGTCTTAACTTTTGAAACATTTCAAAAAAAATGTTTTCACTTTGTTTTTATGGGGTATTGTGTGTTTTTATGGGTAAGACTTTATTAAAAAATTATATTCCGTTTTGAATTCAGGCTATAACACAACAAAATGTGGAATAAGTCAAGGGTCTGAATACTCTCTGAAATGTTATTGCCAAAGTGATTAATCCCATTGATCCTGAAAGACAATGACCGAACATATGGCTTAGTTTTCTTTATTCACGCCACAGCATTATCACGGCTGCTAGTGAAACAATGGGACTGGGAGGGCCTATGGCAGGCTGTTTTAGAAAGGAAAAGTCTATGGCAGGATGCTTCTACTCACAGTGGGGTATTGTGTGTGTGTGTGTGTGTGTGTGTGTGTGTGTGTGTGTGTGTGTGTGTGTGTGTAGATTGATGAGGGAAATAAACTATTTAATACATTTTTGAATAAGGCTGCAACGTAACAAAATGTGTAAACAGTCAAGGTGTCTGAATACTTCCCGAATGCACTGTACATCTAAATGGAAAATTATACAAGTGTAAAAATAACTTCTATTGCCATTGCAAACTATGTAAAAATAGTCGACATAAAGCCAACAAATAAAAACATTGCAGCTCGCAGGTAGAAAATATCCGGTTTTTGGCATTGGCTGTAGAAGTACATTCTTACCAGCCATATTGGCGGTTGGTCAGACTATGTGGGAGCATTTATTTTTTTCTCAATCCAAAACCCCAAATGACTCCAGTGAGTAGTATGAGGGTTAAATCAATGGTTTTCATGTATGGTGTCGAGTCATCATGGTTCATTGTGATAACCTCCCCTCCTGCTGTCTCCTCTCAGAGTTTCTCCATGGCAGTGTACCTGGTCAGACAGCAGACATCCACAACCCTGCTACAGAGACTACGAGCCAAAGGCATCCGCAACCCGGACCACTCCAGAGCTCTCAGTAGGTGGCTCTCTGATATTAGACTGTGCTGCATAGTCCCAGAAACCCTTAATGAGCATAGGAGCTGGCTCAACAGCACCAGGCGAGGGGATTGGAACGGGAGAATGTCAGCTTTATTGGTGACTTCTAGCTGATTATGTTCTGTGTGTTGTCTCTCTCTCTCCACAGTCAAAGAGAAGTTAACAGCTGACCCTGACAGTGAGATTGCGACCACCAGTCTACGAGTCTCTCTACTCTGTCCGGTACATATTTACATTGTAGTCATTTAGCAGACGTTCTTAATCAGAATCGATCAGTGCATTCAACTTGGGTAAAAGTAGGTAGATTAGCTAAAACAACCAGGTCACAATCATTGCAAAAGTTGTGTCATCCCGCTGGGCGTGGCTTTAGTGGGGCTACAGACATCATGATATTCATCCTCCTGTTTCCGGTGTTTGTCTAGCTGGGGAAGATGCGGCTGATGATCCCGTGCCGAGCGCTGACGTGTTCCCACCTCCAGTGTTTCGACGCTACGCTTTACATCCAGATGAATGAGAAGAAACCCACATGGGTGTGTCCTGTCTGTGATCAGAAGGCCCCCTACCAGCACCTCATCATCGACGGGTTCGTTCAGCTGCACCTCTCTCTCTCTCTCTGGGGATACAACACATTGAATGAACCGGTCATCCAACGCATTGCAGTACAGTAGCACACACTATTTCTAAACTCCCCCCCCCTCTCTGTGTCTGCAGGTTGTTCATGGAGATCCTGAACAGCTGCGAGGACTGTGATGAGATCCAGTTTAAGGAGGATGGGAACTGGTATCCCATGAGGTCAAAGAAGGAGGTCACAGAGGTGTCTGGTTCATTCAACGGGGAGGACGGTACGTGGTGATTCCTCCAGCTTCATAGCCCTTCAAGTATCATAGTAGCACCATTTTTTTTACAAATTTATAGAAAATGAAAAGGTGAGATGTCTTGAGTCAATAAGTATTCAATCCCTTTGTTATGACAAGCCTGAATAAGTTCAGGAGTAAACATGTGCTTAACAAGTCACATAATAAGTTGCATGGACTCACTGTGTGTGTGCAATAATAGTGTTTAACAGGATTTCTGAATGACTACCTCATCTCTGTTCCCAACACATACAGTTATCTGTAAGGTCCCTCAGTCGAGTAGTGAATTTTAAACACAGATTCAACCACAAAGACCAGGGAGGTTTTCTAATGCCTCGCAAAGAAGGGCACCTATTGGTAGATGGGTCAAAAATACAAAATCAGACATTGAATATCCCTTTGAGCACGGTGAAGTTATTAATTACACTCTGGATGGTGTATCAATACACCCAGTCACTACAAAGATACAGGCGTCCTTCCTAACTCAGTTGGATGGTGTATCAATACACCCAGTCACTACAAAGATACAGGAGTCCTTCCTAACTCAGTTGGATGGTGTATCAATACACCCAGTCACTACAAAGATACAGGAGTCCTTCCTAACTCAGTTGGATGGTGTATCAATACACCCAGTCACTACAAAGATACAGGAGTCCTTCCTAACTCAGTTGGATGGTGTATCAATACACCCAGTCACTACAAAGATACAGGAGTCCTTCCTAACTCAGTTGGATGGTGTATCAATACACCCAGTCACTACAAAGATACAGGAGTCCTTCCTAACTCAGTTGGATGGTGTATCAATACACCCAGTCACTACAAAGATACAGGCGTCCTTCCTAACTCAGTTGCCGGAGAGGAAGGAAACCACTCAGGGATTTCACCATGAGGCCAATGGTGACTTTAAAGCAGTTACAGAGTTGAATGGCTGTGATAGGAGAAAACTGAGGATGGATCAACAACATTGTAGTTACTCCACAATACTAACCTAAATGATAAGTGAAAAGAAGGAAGCCTGTACATAACAAAAATATTCCAAAACATGGCTTGGCTGTCTAGAAATGAACAACAAACAACTTGACGGATGTTCAAGAGTTGTAAAGAGAATAATGTGCAAATATTGTACAATCCAGGTGTGGAAAACTCTTAGAGACTTACAGAGAGAGACTCACAGCTTTAATCACTCTTAGAGACTTACAGAGAGAGACTCACAGCTTTAATCACACTTAGAGACTTACAGAGAGAGACTCACAGCTTTAATCACACTTAGAGACTTAGAGAGAGACTCACAGCTTTAATCACACTTAGAGACTTAGAGAGAGACTCACAGCTTTAATCACACTTAGAGACTTAGAGAGAGACTCACAGCTTTAATCACACTTAGAGACTTAGAGAGAGACTCACAGCTTTAATCACACTTAGAGACTTAGAGAGAGACTCACAGCTTTAATCACACTTAGAGACATAGAGAGAGACTCACAGCTGTAATCACTCGTAGAAACTTACCCAGAAAGACTCTCAGCTGTAATCACTCTTAGACGTACCCAGAAAGACTCCCAGCTGTAATCACTCTTAGAGACTTACCCAGAAAGACTCCCAACTGTAATCACTCTTAGAGACTCACTCAGAAAGACACAGCTGTAATCACTCTTAGAGACTTACCCAGAAAGACTCACAGCTTTAATCACTCGTAGAAACTTACCCAGAAAGACTCACAGCTGTAATCACTCTTAGACTTACCCAGAAAGACACAGCTGTAATCACTCTTACACGGAACCCAAACCGGCTGTGTGCGTGCCCCATCGTGCGCCATCTTGCACCATCATGCATACATTCATTTTGTCCCCCCACACCAAACGCGATCACGACACGCAGGTTAAAATATCAAAACAAACTCTGAACCAATTACATTAATTTGGGGACAGGTCGAAAACAATTAAACATATATGGCAATTTAGCTAGCTAATTTGTCCTATTTAGATAGCTTGCACTTGCTAGCTAATATGTCCTGGGATATAAACATTGAGTTGTTATTTTACCTGAAATGCACAAGGTCCTCTACTCCGCCAATTAATCCACACATAAAACGGTCAACCGAATCGTTTCTAGTCATCTCTCCTCCTTCCAGGCTTTTTCTTCTCTGGACTTTATAATGCGATTGGCAACTTTCATAAATTAGGTACATTACCGCCACCGACCTCGTTCGTCTTTCAGTCACCCACGTGGGTATAACCAATGAGGAGATGGCACGTGGGTACCTGCTACTATAAACCAATGAGGAGATGGCACGTGGGTACCTGCTACTATAAACCAATGAGGAGATGGCACGTGGGTACCTGCTACTATAAACCAATGAGGAGATGGCACGTGGGTACCTGCTACTATAAACCAATGAGGAGATGGGAGAGGTTGTGATATCAGTTTATTTTCTCTGACTTAAATGTGCCACATCGGACATCGGTCTTGTGTATTTTCATAGATTTATGTCAGACAGTCGTGTTATAGGAATACGATTGCAGAATTTCAGCCACTTTCCCCAAATTCCCAGGTTTTCTAAAAATACTGTTTGGAAGATTCCCAGAATCAGGAGGAAATCACCAGGAAATCTGGAATCCCCTGATCAAGATTTCTGGAAAACCTGGGAATTTTTGGAATCGGTGTGTTATTCTAGATACAGAAGGACTGACCCTCTCTCTGTCTCTCTCTGTCTGTCTGTGTCTGTCTCTCTGTCTGCCACAGACTCGTGTCGGACGGTAGAATCGGAGCCCCACAGGAACAGCTCGTCCCACAGCAGTGCCAATAAGGTGGTGGTGATTGATCTGACTCTGGACAGCTCTTCAGACGAGGAGCTGGACGATGAGCCCCCTCTCAAGAGGGCCTGTCCCTCCTCCTCGCTGTCCCCTGCCTCGCCGCCTGTCAGCAAGGGGTATGTCCAATCAGAAAAATCGTATAAATACAATCTGTCTAGAAAACCTGGCCGCTCATCCTTTTCTTGTCATTGCATGAATTTGAAAGATGTGAAGTGAAGAAGTGGCAGATGAAAGCTCAGCCTTATGCTGAGCTGCCACCGTATCGGTATCACCTGTCTGCGACAAAGAGGACAGATTTGGCACAGCACCAGACTACCGTCTTCCTTGCCTTTTGGGCCGACTGAACGCCGGCCAGACTGCTGTCTGTTCTGGGCCGACTGAACGCCAGACAGACTGCTGTCTGTTCTGGGCCGACTGAACGCCGGCCAGACTGCTGTCTGTTCTGGGCCGACTGAACGCCGGCCAGACTGCTGTCTGTTCTGGGCCGACTGAACGCCGGCCAGACTGCTGTCTGTTCTGGGCCGACTGAACGCCGGCCAGACTGCTGTTCTGTTTTCTTGTCTCTCTTATGTCGGCCTGACACCCTGTTCTGACCTGGTGTTATGTTCTCCCCACAGAGTGTTGAACCTCCACAGCCAGGTGTCTCCGGTGGCCAGGGCTCCCAGCATGCCTCCTGTTGAGAGCAGCTATATCCCTCCTCCTCCCCCCCTCATACAGGACTACAGCCACTACTACCACACCCCCAACGACCTGGACCTCAACTTCTTCTCATTCCTCCAGGGAGACAACCATCAGGTAATGCCTTCACAGAATACAACCATCAGGTAATGCCTTCACAGAATACAACCATCAGGTAATGCCTTCACAGAATACAACCATCAGGTAATGCCTTCACAGAATACAACCATCAGGTAATGCCTTCACAGAATACAACCATCAGGTAATGACTTCACAGAATACAACCAGACAACCATCAGGTAATTCCTTCACAGACTACAACCATCAGGTAATGCCTTCACAGAATACAACCATCAGGTAATGCCTTCACAGAATACAACCATCAGGTAATGCCTTCACAGAATACAACCATCAGGTAATGCCTTCACAGAATAGAACCATCAGGTAATGCCTTCACAGAATAGAACCATCAGGTAATGCCTTCACAGAATACAACCATCAGGTAATGCCTTCACAGAATAGAACCATCAGGTAATGCCTTCACAGAATACAACCATCAGGTAATGCCTTCACAGAATAGAACCATCAGGTAATGCCTTCACAGAATACAACCATCAGGTAATGCCTTCACAGAATAGAACCATCAGGTAATGCCTTCACAGAATAGAACCATCAGGTAATGCCTTCACAGAATACAACCATCAGGTAATGCCTTCACAGAATACAACCATCAGGTAATGCCTTCACAGAATAGAACCATCAGGTAATGCCTTCACAGAATACAACCATCAGGTAATGCCTTCACAGAATAGAACCATCAGGTAATGCCTTCACAGAATACAACCATCAGGTAATGCCTTCACAGAATACAACCATCAGGTAATGCCTTCACAGAATAGAACCATCAGGTAATGCCTTCACAGAATACAACCATCAGGTAATGCCTTCACAGAATACAACCATCAGGTAATGCCTTCACAGAATACAACCATCAGGTAATGCCTTCACAGAATACAACCATCAGGTAATGCCTTCACAGAATAGAACCATCAGGTAATGCCTTCACAGAATAGAACCATCAGGTAATGCCTTCACAGAATAGAACCATCAGGTAATGCCTTCACAGAATAGAACCATCAGGTAATGCCTTCACAGAATAGAACCATCAGGTAATGCCTTCACAGAATAGAACCATCAGGTAATGCCTTCACAGAATAGAACCATCAGGTAATGCCTTCACAGAATAGAACCATCAGGTAATGCCTTCACAGAATAGAACCATCAGGTAATGCCTTCACAGAATAGAACCATCAGGTAATGACTTCACAGAATACAACCAGACAACCATCAGGTAATTCCTTCACAGAATACAACCATCAGGTAATGCCTTCACAGAATACAACCATCAGGTAATGCCTTCACAGAATAGAACCATCAGGTAATGACTTCACAGAATACAACCAGACAACCATCAGGTAATGCCTTCACAGAATACAACCATCAGGTAATGCCTTCACAGAATAGAACCATCAGGTAATGACTTCACAGAATACAACCAGACAACCATCAGGTAATGCCTTCACAGAATACAACCATCAGGTAATGCCTTCACAGAATGCAACCATCAGGTAATGACTTCACAGAATACAACCATCGGGTAATGCCTTCACAGAATACAACCATCGGGTAATGACTTCACAGAATACAACCATCGGGTAATGCATTCACAGAATACAACCATCGGGTAATGACTTCACAGAATAGAACCAGACAACCATCAGGTAATGACATATAGCATAGCGTTACAACATGGTGACGACCCTCCCTCCTCTCTCTCTCTCCTCTCTGTAGCGTTACAACATGGTGACGACCCTCCCTCCTCTCTCTCTCTCCTCTCTGTAGCGTTACAACATGGTGACGGCCCTCCCTCCTCTCTCTCTCTCTCTCCTCTCTGTAGCGTTACAACATGGTGGCTGACCCTCCCTCCTCTCTCTCTCTCCTCTCTGTGGCGTTACAACATGGTGGCGACCCTCCCTCCTCTCTCTCTCTCTCTCTCTCTGTAGCGTTACAACATGGTGACGACCCTCCCTCCTCTCTCTCTCTCCTCTCTGTGGCGTTACAACATGGTGGCGACCTCCCTCCTCTCTCTCTCTCTCCTCTCTGTAGCGTTACAACATGGTGACGGCCCTCCCTCCTCTCTCTCTCTCTCTCCTCTCTGTAGCGTTACAACATGGTGACGACCCTCCCTCCTCTCTCTCTCTCCTCTCTGTAGCGTTACAACATGGTGACGGCCCTCCCTCCTCTCTCTCTCTCCTCTCTGTAGCGTTACAACATGGTGACGGCCCTCCCTCCTCTCTCTCTCTCCTCTCTGTAGCGTTACAACATGGTGACGACCCTCCCTCCTCTCTCTCTCTCCTCTCTGTAGCGTTACAACATGGTGACGACCCTCCCTCCTCTCTCTCTCTCCTCTCTGTAGCGTTACAACATGGTGACGACCCTCCCTCCTCTCTCTCTCACCTCTCTGGCGTTACAACATGGTGACGACCCTCCCTCCTCTCTCTCTCTCCTCTCTGTGGCGTTACAACATGGTGACGGCCCTCCCTCCTCTCTCTCTCTCCTCTCTGTAGCGTTACAACATGGTGGCCCTCCCTCCTCTCTCTCTCTCTCTCTGTAGCGTTACAACATGGTGGCAGCCCTCCCTCCTCTCTCTCTCTCTCTCCTCTCTGTAGCGTTACAACATGGTGACGACCCTCCCTCCTCTCTCTCTCTCCTCTCTGTAGCGTTACAACATGGTGACGGCCCTCCCTCCTCTCTCTCTCTCCTCTCTGTAGCGTTACAACATGGTGACGGCCCTCCCTCCTCTCTCTCTCTCCTCTCTGTAGCGTTACAACATGGTGACGACCCTCCCTCCTCTCTCTCTCTCCTCTCTGTGGCGTTACAACATGGTGGCGACCCTCCCTCCTCTCTCTCTCTCTCTCTCTGTGGCGTTACAACATGGTGACGACCCTCCCTCCTCTCTCTCTCTCCTCTCTGTGGCGTTACAACATGGTGGCGACCCTCCCTCCTCTCTCTCTCTCCTCTCTGTAGCGTTACAACATGGTGACGGCCCTCCCTCCTCTCTCTCTCTCCTCTCTGTAGCGTTACAACATGGTGACGGCCCTCCCTCCTCTCTCTCTCTCCTCTCTGTAGCGTTACAACATGGTGACGGCCCTCCCTCCTCTCTCTCTCTCCTCTCTGTAGCGTTATAACATGGTGACGGCCCTCCCTCCTCTCTCTCTCCTCTCTGTAGCGTTACAACATGGTGACGGCCCTCCCTCCTCTCTCTCTCCTCTCTGTAGCGTTACAACATGGTGACGGCCCTCCCTCCTCTCTCTCTCTCCTCTCTGTAGCGTTACAACATGGTGACGGCCCTCCCTCCTCTCTCTCTCTCCTCTCTGTGGCGTTACAACATGGTGACGGCCCTCCCTCCTCTCTCTCTCTCCTCTCTGTGGCGTTACAACATGGTGACGGCCCTCCCTCCTCTCTCTCTCTCCTCTCTGTAGGCGTTACAACATGGTGACGGCCCTCCCTCCTCTCTCTCTCTCCTCTCTGTGGCGTTACAACATGGTGACGACCCTCCCTCCTCTCTCTCTCTCCTCTCTGTGGCGTTACAACATGGTGACGACCCTCCCTCCTCTCTCTCTCTCCTCTCTGTGGCGTTACAACATGGTGGCGACCCTCCCTCCTCTCTCTCTCTCTCCTCTCTGTGGCGTTACAACATGGTGACGGCCCTCCTCCTCTCTCTCTCTCTCTCCTCTCTGTAGCGTTACAACATGGTGACGGCCCTCCCTCCTCTCTCTCTCTCCTCTCTGTAGCGTTACAACATGGTGACGGCCCTCCCTCCTCTCTCTCTCTCCTCTCTGTAGCGTTACAACATGGTGACGGCCCTCCCTCCTCTCTCTCTCTCCTCTCTGTGGCGTTACAACATGGTGGCGACCCTCCCTCCTCTCTCTCTCTCTCCTCTCTGTAGCGTTACAACATGGTGACGACCCTCCCTCCTCTCTCTCTCTCCTCTCTGTGGCGTTACAACATGGTGACGACCCTCCCTCCTCTCTCTCTCTCTCCCTCTCTGTAGCGTTACAACATGGTGACGACCCTCCCTCCTCTCTCTCTCTCTCCTCTCTGTGGCGTTACAACATGGTGACGGCCCTCCCTCCTCTCTCTCTCTCCTCTCTGTGGCGTTAGAACATGGTGACGACCCTCCCTCCTCTCTCTCTCTCCTCTCTGTAGCGTTACAACATGGTGACGACCCTCCCTCCTCTCTCTCTCTCCTCTCTGTAGCGTTACAACATGGTGACGGCCCTCCCTCCTCTCTCTCTCTCCTCTCTGTAGCGTTATAACATGGTGACGGCCCTCCCTCCTCTCTCTCTCTCCTCTCTGTAGCGTTACAACATGGTGACGGCCCTCCCTCCTCTCTCTCTCTCCTCTCTGTAGTGTTACAACATGGTGACGACCCTCCCTCCTCTCTCTCTCTCCTCTCTGTAGCGTTACAACATGGTGACGGCCCTCCCTCCTCTCTCTCTCTCTCTCTCTCTCTCTGTGGCGTTACAACATGGTGACGGCCCTCCCTCCTCTCTCTCTCCTCTGTGGCGTTACAACATGGTGACGGCCCTCCCTCCTCTCTCTCTCTCCTCTCTGTGGCGTTACAACATGGTGACGGCCCTCCCTCCTCTCTCTCTCTCCTCTCTGTAGCGTTACAACATGGTGACGGCCCTCCCTCCTCTCTCTCTCCTCTCTGTAGCGTTACAACATGGTGACGGCCCTCCCTCCTCTCTCTCTCTCCTCTCTGTAGCGTTACAACATGGTGACGGCCCTCCCTCCTCTCTCTCTCTCCTCTCTGTAGCGTTACAACATGGTGACGACCCTCCCTCCTCTCTCTCTCTCCTCTCTGTGGCGTTACAACATGGTGACGACCCTCCCTCCTCTCTCTCTCTCCTCTGTGGCGTTACAACATGGTGACGGCCCTCCCTCCTCTCTCTCTCTCCTCTCTGTAGGCGTTACAACATGGTGACGGCCCTCCCTCCTCTCTCTCTCTCCTCTCTGTAGCGTTACAACATGGTGACGGCCCTCCTCCTCTCTCTCTCTCCTCTCTGTAGCGTTACAACATGGTGACGGCCCTCCCTCCTCTCTCTCTCTCCTCTCTGTAGCGTTACAACATGGTGACGGCCCTCCCTCCTCTCTCTCTCTCCTCTCTGTAGCGTTACAACATGGTGACGACCCTCCCTCCTCTCTCTCTCTCTCCTCTCTGTAGCGTTACAACATGGTGACGACCCTCCCTCCTCTCTCTCTCTCCTCTCTGTAGCGTTACAACATGGTGACGACCCTCCCTCCTCTCTCTCTCTCCTCTCTGTAGCGTTACAACATGGTGACGGCCCTCCCTCCTCTCTCTCTCTCCTCTCTGTAGCGTTACAACATGGTGACGACCCTCCCTCCTCTCTCTCTCTCCTCTCTGTAGCGTTACAACATGGTGACGACCCTCCCTCCTCTCTCTCTCTCCTCTCTGTAGCGTTACAACATGGTGACATCTCTGTCGGTACTTCCGGCGCCGACAGAGATGGCAGCCTCGCTTCACGTTCTCAGGAAACCATGCAGTATTTTGTTTTTTTATGTATTACTTCTTACATTGTTACCCCGGAAAATATTAAGTTTTATTACATACAACCGGGAGGAACTATTGGATATAAGACAACGCGTCAACTTACCAACATTACGACCAGGAATACGACTTTCCCAAAGAGGATTCTCCTTTCGTTAACCCAAACACAACAACAGACTGGATATGCACGTGGCTACTCAAAACAACGGCGGCGCCGGAGAAGAGGGAAACGCGCCGGTCTTTTGGTCAAGCTACGTCGACGGCGCATCGTGCACCTCTCCCGAGTATTTTAATCGCCAATGTACAGTCTCTTGACAACAAAGTAGACGAAATCCGATCGAGGGTTGCCTTTCAGAGAGACATTCGAGACTGCAACGTTCTTTGCTTCACGGAAACATGGCTCACTCAGGACACGTTATCAGAGTCGGTACAGCCACCTGGTTTCTCCACGCATCGCGCCGACAGAAACAAACATCTCTCTGGTAAGAAGAAGGGCGGGTGTGTGTCTTATGATTAACGAGGCGTGGTGTGATCATAACAACATACAGGAACTCAAGTCCTTTTGTTCACCTGACATAGAATTCCTTACAATCAAATGCAGACCGCATTATCTACCAAGAGAATTCTCCTCGATTATAATCACAGCCGTGTACATCCCCCCTCAAGCTAATACATCGACGGCACTGAAAGAAATTCATCGGACTCTATGTAAACTGGAAACCACATATCCTGAGGCTGCATTTATTGTGGCTGGGGATTTTAATAAGGCTAATTTAAGAACAAGGCTCCCGAAATTTTACCAGCATATCGAATGTGCCACCCGGGCTGGTAAAATCCTGGACCACTGTTATTCCAACTTCCGTGATGCATACAAGGCTATTCTCCGCCCTCCTTTCGGCAAGTCTGACCATGACTCCATTTTGTTGCTCCCAGCCTACAAACAGAAACTAAAACAGGAAACGCCCGTTCTCAGGTCTGTTCAACGCTGGTCCGACCAATCTGATTCCATGCTGCAAGATTGCTTCGAGCACGTGGACTGGGATATGTTCGGATAGCATCTGACAACAACATTGATGTATCACGCTGATTCGGTGAGTGAGTTTATTAGCAAATGCATTGGTGATGTTGTACCCATAGCAAATATCAAAACCTTCCCCAACCAGAAACCATGGATTGATGGCAGCATTCGCAAAACTGAAAAGCGCGAACCACTGCTTTAACCAGGTAAAGGCTACCGGAAACATGACTGAATACAAACAGTGCAGCTACTCCCTCCGCAAGGCAATCAAACAAGCTAAGCGTCAATATAGAGACAAAGTAGAGTCACAATTCAATGGCTCAGACACAAGAGGAATGTGGCAGGGTCTACAGTCAATCACGGACTACAAAAAGAAAACCAGCCCGTCGCGGACCATGACGTCCTGCTCCCAGACAAACTAAACAACTTCTTTGCTCGCTTTGAGGACAATACAGTGCCACCCGACACGCCCGCTACCAAAACCTGCGGGCTCACCTTCACCGCAGCCAATGTGAGAAAAACATTTAAATGTGTTAACCCTCGCAAGGCTGCCGGCCCAGATGGCATCCTGGCCGTGTCCTCAGAGCATGCGCAGACCAGCTGGCTGGTGTGTTTACTGGACATATTCAATCAGTCCCTATCCCAGTCTGCTGTTCCCACATGCTTCAAGAGGGCCACCATTGTTCCTGTTCCCAAGAAAGCTAAGGTGACTGAGCTAAATGACTATCGCCCGTAGCACTCACTTCCGTCATCATGAAGTGCTTTGAGAGATTAGTCAAGGATCATATCACCTCCATCCTGCCAGACACCCTGGACCCACTCCAATTTGCTTACCGTCCCAATAGGTCCACAGACGACGCAATCGCAATCACACTGCATACTGCCCTAACCCATCTGGACAAGAGGAATACTTATGTAAGAATGCTGTTCATCGACTACAGCTCAGCATTTAACACCATAGTTCCCTCCAAGCTCGTCATTAAGCTCGAGACCCTGGGTCTCGACCCAGCCCTGTGCAACTGGGTCCTGGACTTCCTGACGGGCGGTCCCAGGTGGTGAGGGTAGGAAACAACATCTCCACCCGCTGATCCTCAACACTGGGGCCCCACAAGGGTGCGTTCTCAGCCCTCTCCTGTACTCCCTGTTTACCCATGACTGCGTGGCCAAGCACGCATCCAACTCAATCATCAAGTTTGCTGGCGACACTACAGTGGTAGGCTTGATTACCAACAACGACGAGGCGGCCTACAGAGAGGAGGTGAGGGCCCTCGGAGTGTGGTGTCAGGAAAATAACCTCTCACTCAATGTCAACAAAACAAAGGAGATGATCGTGGACTTCAGGAAACAGGAGAGGGAGCACCCTATCCACATCGAGGGGACAGTAGTGGAGAAGGTGGAAAGTTTTAAGTTCCTCGGCGTACACATCACGGACAAACTGAATTGGTCCACCCACACAGACAGCGTGGTAAAGAAGGCGCAACAGCGCCTCTTCAACCTCAGGAGGCTGAAGAAATTTGGCTTGTCACCAAAATCACTCACAAACTTTTACAGATGCACAATCGAGAGCATCCTGTCGGGCTGTATCACCGCCTGGTACGGCAACTGCTCGCCCACAACCGTAAGGCTCTCCAGAGGGTAGTGAGGACTGCACAACGCATCACCGGGTTAAACTACCTGCCCTCCAGGACACCTACACCACCCGATGTCACAGAAAGGCCAAAAAGATCATCAAGGACAACAACCACCCGAGCCACTGCCTGTTCACCCCGCTATCATCCAGAAGGCGAGGTCAGTACAGGTGCATCAAAGCTGGGACCGAGAGACTGAAACAGCTTCTACCTCAAGGCCATCAGACTGTTAAACAGCCATCACTAACATTGAGTGGCTGCTGCCAACATACTGACTTAAATCTCTAGCCACTTTATACATAGGAATTGGATGTAACAAATGTATCACTAGCCACTTTAAACAATTTTGTATATAATGTTTACGTATCCGACATACTCATATCAAATGTATACACTGTACTCTAAACCATCTACTGTATCTTGCCTATGCCGTTCGGTCATCGACCCAAATCTCTAGCCACTTTAATAATTATAATTGGATGAAATAATGTATCACTAGCCACTTTAAACAATGCCATTTATATAATGTTTACATATCCTACATTACTCATCTCATATATATGTGTATATACTGTACTCCATACCATCTACTGCATCTTGCCTATGCGGTCAGCCATCGCTCATCCATATATTTATATGTACATACTAAGTATTCATTCCTTTACTCTTGTGTGTATAAGGTAGTTGTTGTGAATTTGTTAGATTACTTGTTAGATACTACTGCATGGTCGGAACTAGAAGCACAAGCATTTCGCTACACTCGCATTAACATCTGCTAACCATGTGTATGTGACAAATAAAATTTGATTTGATTTGATTTGACGACCCTCCCTCCTCTCTCTCTCTCCTCTCTGTAGCGTTACAACATGGTGACGGCCCTCCCTCCTCTCTCTCTCTCCTCTCTGTAGCGTTACAACATGGTGACGGCCCTCCCTCCTCTCTCTCTCTCCTCTCTGTAGCGTTACAACATGGTGACGGCCCTCCCTCCTCTCTCTCTCTCTCTCCTCTCTGTGGCGTTACAACATGGTGACGGCCCTCCCTCCTCTCTCTCTCTCTCCTCTCTCTCTGTGGCGTTACAACATGGTGACGACCCTCCCTCCTCTCTCTCTCTCCTCTCTGTAGCGTTACAACATGGTGGCGGCCCTCCCTCCTCTCTCTCTCTCTCTCTGTAGCGTTACAACATGACCCTCCCTCCTCTCTCTCTCTCCTCTCTGTGGCGTTACAACATGGTGGCGACCCTCCCTCCTCTCTCTCTCTCTCTCCTCTCTGTAGCGTTACAACATGGTGACGACCCTCCCTCCTCTCTCTCTCTCTCTCTGTAGCGTTACAACATGGTGACGACCCTCCCTCCTCTCTCTCTCCTCTCTCTGTAGCGTTACAACATGGTGGCGACCCTCCCTCCTCTCTCTCTCCTCTCTGTAGCGTTACAACATGGTGACCCTCCTCCTCTCTCTCTCTCTCCTCTCTGTGGCGTTACAACATGGTGGCGACCCTCCCTCCTCTCTCTCTCTCCTCTCTGTGGCGTTACAACATGGTGACGACCCTCCCTCCTCTCTCTCTCTCCTCTCTGTAGCGTTACAACATGGTGACTGACCCTCCCTCCTCTCTCTCTCTCTCCTCTCTGTGGCGTTACAACATGGTGACGGCCCTCCCTCCCTCTCTCTCTCTCTCTCTCCTCTCTGTGGCGTTACAACATGGTGACGACCCTCCCTCCCTCTCTCTCTCTCCTCTCTGTAGCGTTACAACATGGTGACGGCCCTCCCTCCTCTCTCTCTCTCCTCTCTGTGGCGTTACAACATGGTGGCAGCCCTCCCTCCTCTCTCTCTCTCCTCTCTGTGGCGTTACAACATGGTGTGACCCTCCCTCCTCTCTCTCTCTCCTCTCTGTGGCGTTACAACATGGTGGCGACCCTCCCTCCTCTCTCTCTCTCCTCTCTGTGGCGTTACAACATGGTGACGACCCTCCCTCCTCTCTCTCTCTCTCCTCTCTGTAGCGTTACAACATGGTGACGGCCCTCCCTCCTCTCTCTCTCTCCTCTCTGTAGCGTTACAACATGGTGGCGGCCCTCCCTCCTCTCTCTCTCTCCTCTCTGTGGCGTTACAACATGGTGGACCCTCCCTCCTCTCTCTCTCTCCTCTCTGTGGCGTTACAACATGGTGGCGACCCTCCCTCCTCTCTCTCTCTCCTCTCTGTGGCGTTACAACATGGTGACGGCCCTCCCTCCTCTCTCTCTCTCCTCTCTGTGGCGTTACAACATGGTGACGGCCCTCCCTCCTCTCTCTCTCTCTCTCTCTCTGTGGCGTTACAACATGGTGGCGGCCCTCCCTCCTCTCTCTCTCCTCTCTGTGGCGTTACAACATGGTGGCGGCCCTCCCTCTCTCTCTCTCTCCTCTCTGTAGCGTTACAACATGGTGGACGGCCTCCCTCCTCTCTCTCTCTCCTCTCTGTGGCGTTACAACATGGTGGCGGCCCTCCCTCCTCTCTCTCTCCTCTCTGTGGCGTTACAACATGGTGACGGCCCTCCCTCCTCTCTCTCTCTCCTCTCTGTAGCGTTACAACATGGTGGCGGCCCTCCCTCCTCTCTCTCTCCTCTCTGTGGCGTTACAACATGGTGGCTGACCCTCCCTCCTCTCTCTCTCCTCTCTGTAGCGTTACAACATGGTGACGACCCTCCCTCCTCTCTCTCTCTCCTCTCTGTAGCGTTACAACATGGTGACATCTCTGTCGGTACTTCCGGCGCCGACAGAGATGGCAGCCTCGCTTCACGTTCTCAGGAAACCATGCAGTATTTTGTTTTTTTATGTATTACTTCTTACATTGTTACCCGGAAAATATTAAGTTTTATTACATACAACCGGGAGGAACTATTGGATATAAGAGCAACGTCAACTTACCAACATTACGACCAGGAATACGACTTTCCCAAAGAGGATTCTCCTTTCGTTAACCCAAACACAACAACAGACTGGATAGCACGTGGCTACTCAAAACAACGGCGGCGCCGAGAAGAGGGAAACGCCCGGTCTTTTGGTCAAGCTACGTCGGCCAGGCGCATCGTGCACCTCTCCCGAGTATTTTAATCGCCAATGTACAGTCTCTTGACAACAAAGTAGAGCGAAATCCGATCGAGGGTTGCCTTTCAGAGAGACATTCGAGACTGCAACGTTCTTTGCTTCACGGAAACATGGCTCACTCAGGACACGTTATCAGAGTCGGTACAGCCACCTGGTTTCTCCACGCATCGCGCCGACAGAAACAAACATCTCTCTGGTAAGAAGAAGGGCGGGGTGTGTGTCTTATGATTAACGAGGCGTGGTGTGATCATAACAACATACAGGAACTCAAGTCCTTTTGTTCACCTGACATAGAATTCCTTACAATCAAATGCAGACCGCATTATCTACCAAGAGAATTCTCCTCGATTATAATCACAGCCGTGTACATCCCCCCTCAAGCTAATACATCGACGGCACTGAAAGAAATTCATCGGACTCTATGTAAACTGGAAACCACATATCCTGAGGCTGCATTTATTGTGGCTGGGGATTTTAATAAGGCTAATTTAAGAACAAGGCTCCCGAAATTTTACCAGCATATCGAATGTGCCACCCGGGCTGGTAAAATCCTGGACCACTGTTATTCCAACTTCCGTGATGCATACAAGGCTATTCTCCGCCCTCCTTTCGGCAAGTCTGACCATGACTCCATTTTGTTGCTCCCAGCCTACAAACAGAAACTAAAACAGGAAACGCCCGTTCTCAGGTCTGTTCAACGCTGGTCCGACCAATCTGATTCCATGCTGCAAGATTGCTTGAGCACGTGGACTGGGATATGTTCGGATAGCATCTGACAACAACATTGATGTATCGCTGATTCGGTGAGTGAGTTTATTAGCAAATGCATTGGTGATGTTGTACCCATAGCAAATATCAAAACCTTCCCCAACCAGAAACCATGGATTGATGGCAGCATTCGCGCAAAACTGAAAGCGCGAACCACTGCTTTTAACCAGGTAAAGGCTACCGGAAACATGACTGAATACAAACAGTGCAGCTACTCCCTCCGCAAGGCAATCAAACAAGCTAGCGTCAATATAGAGACAAAGTAGAGTCACAATTCAATGGCTCAGACACAAGAGGAATGTGGCAGGGTCTACAGTCAATCACGGACTACAAAAAGAAAACCAGCCCGTCGCGGACCATGACGTCCTGCTCCCAGACAAACTAAACAACTTCTTTGCTCGCTTTGAGGACAATACAGTGCCACCGACACGGCCCGCTACCAAAACCTGCGGGCTCACCTTCACCGCAGCCAATGTGAGAAAAACATTTAAATGTGTTAACCCTCGCAAGGCTGCCGGCCCAGATGGCATCCTGGCCGTGTCCTCAGAGCATGCGCCAGAACCAGCTGGCTGGTGTGTTTACGGACATATTCAATCAGTCCCTATCCCAGTCTGCTGTTCCCACATGCTTCAAGAGGGCCACCATTGTTCCTGTTCCCAAGAAAGCTAAGGTGACTGAGCTAAATGACTATCGCCCGTAGCACTCACTTCCGTCATCATGAAGTGCTTTGAGAGATTAGTCAAGGATCATATCACCTCCATCCTGCCAGACACCCTGGACCCACTCCAATTTGCTTACCGTCCCAATAGGTCCACAGACGACGCAATCGCAATCACACTGCATACTGCCCTAACCCATCTGGACAAGAGGAATACTTATGTAAGAATGCTGTTCATCGACTACAGCTCAGCATTTAACACCATAGTTCCCTCCAAGCTCGTCATTAAGCTCGAGACCCTGGGTCTCGACCCAGCCCTGTGCAACTGGGTCCTGGACTTCCTGGCGGGCGGTCCCAGGTGGTGAGGGTAGGAAACAACATCTCCACCCGCTGATCCTCAACACTGGGGCCCCACAAGGTGCGTTCTCAGCCCTCTCCTGTACTCCCTGTTTACCCATGACTGCGTGGCCAAGCACGCATCCAACTCAATCATCAAGTTTGCTGGCGACACTACAGTGGTAGGCTTGATTACCAACAACGACGAGGCGGCCTACAGAGAGGAGGTGAGGGCCCTCGGAGTGTGGTGTCAGGAAAATAACCTCTCACTCAATGTCAACAAAACAAAGGAGATGATCGTGGACTTCAGGAAACAGGAGAGGAGCACCCCTATCCACATCGAGGGGACAGTAGTGGAGAAGGTGGAAAGTTTTAAGTTCCTCGGCGTACACATCACGGACAAACTGAATTGGTCCACCCACACAGACAGCGTGGTAAAGAAGGCGCAACAGCGCCTCTTCAACCTCAGGAGGCTGAAGAAATTTGGCTTGTCACCAAAATCACTCACAAACTTTTACAGATGCACAATCGAGAGCATCCTGTCGGGCTGTATCACCGCCTGGTACGGCAACTGCTCCGCCCACAACCGTAAGGCTCTCCAGAGGGTAGTGAGGACTGCACAACGCATCACCGGGTTAAACTACCTGCCCTCCAGGACACCTACACCACCCGATGTCACAGAAAGGCCAAAAAGATCATCAAGGACAACAACCACCCGAGCCACTGCCTGTTCACCCCGCTATCATCCAGAAGGCGAGGTCAGTACAGGTGCATCAAAGCTGGGACCGAGAGACTGAAAAACAGCTTCTACCTCAAGGCCATCAGACTGTTAAACAGCCATCACTAACATTGAGTGGCTGCTGCCAACATACTGACTTAAATCTCTAGCCACTTTATACATAGGAATTGGATGTAACAAATGTATCACTAGCCACTTTAAACAATTTTGTATATAATGTTTACGTATCCGACATACTCATATCAAATGTATACACTGTACTCTAAACCATCTACTGTATCTTGCCTATGCCGTTAGGTCATCGACCCAAATCTCTAGCCACTTTAATAATTATAATTGGATGAAATAATGTATCACTAGCCACTTTAAACAATGCCATTTATATAATGTTTACATATCCTACATTACTCATCTCATATATATGTGTATATACTGTACTCCATACCATCTACTGCATCTTGCCTATGCCGGTCAGCCATCGCTCATCCATATATTTATATGTACATACTCGTATTCATTCCTTTACTCTTGTGTGTATAAGGTAGTTGTTGTGAATTTGTTAGATTACTTGTTAGATACTACTGCATGGTCGGAACTAGAAGCACAAGCATTTCGCTACACTCGCATTAACATCTGCTAACCATGTGTATGTGACAAATAAAATTTGATTTGATTTGATTTGACGACCCTCCCTCCTCTCTCTCTCTCCTCTCTGTAGCGTTACAACATGGTGACGGCCCTCCCTCCTCTCTCTCTCTCCTCTCTGTAGCGTTACAACATGGTGACGGCCCTCCCTCCTCTCTCTCTCTCCTCTCTGTAGCGTTACAACATGGTGACGGCCCTCCCTCCTCTCTCTCTCTCCTCTCTGTAGCGTTACAACATGGTGACGACCCTCCCTCCTCTCTCTCTCTCCTCTCTGTAGCGTTACAACATGGTGACGACCCTCCCTCCTCTCTCTCTCTCCTCTCTGTAGCGTTACAACATGGTGACGGCCTCCCTCCTCTCTCTCTCTCTCCTCTCTGTAGCGTTACAACATGGTGGCGGCCCTCCCTCCTCTCTCTCTCTCTCTCTCCTCTCTGTGGCGTTACAACATGGTGGCGGCCCTCCCTCCTCTCTCTCTCTCTCTCCTCTCTGTGGCGTTACAACATGGTGCGGCCCTCCCTCCTCTCTCTCTCTCTCTCCTCTCTGTGGCGTTACAACATGGTGGCGGCCCTCCTCTCTCTCTCTCTCTCTCCTCTCTGTAGCGTTACAACATGGTGACGGCCCTCCCTCCTCTCTCTCTCTCTCTCCTCTCTGTAGCGTTACAACATGGTGACGGCCCTCCCTCCTCTCTCTCTCTCTCTCCTCTCTGTAGCGTTACAACATGGTGACGACCCTCCCTCCTTTCTCTCTCTCCTCTCTGTAGCGTTACAACATGGTGGCGACCCTCCTCCTCTCTCTCTCTCCTCTCTGTGGCGTTACAACATGGTGGCGACCCTCCCTCCTCTCTCTCTCCTCTCTGTGGCGTTACAACATGGTGACGACCCTCCCTCCTCTCTCTCTCTCCTCTCTGTGGCGTTACAACATGGTGACGACCCTCCCTCCTCTCTCTCTCTCCTCTCTGTGGCGTTACAACATGGTGACGGCCCTCCCTCCTCTCTCTCTCCTCTCCTTAGCGTTACAACATGGTGACGGCCTCCCTCCTCTCTCTCTCTCTCTCTCTGTAGCGTTACAACATGGTGACGGCCCTCCCTCCTCTCTCTCTCTCCTCTCTGTAGCGTTACAACATGGTGACGGCCCTCCCTCCTCTCTCTCTCTCCTCTCTGTGGCGTTACAACATGGTGGCCCTCCCTCCTCTCTCTCTCTCCTCTCTGTGGCGTTACAACATGGTGGCGGCCCTCCCTCCTCTCTCTCTCTCCTCTCTGTGGCGTTACAACATGGTGACAGCCCTCCCTCCTCTCTCTCTCTCTCCTCTCTGTGGCGTTACAACATGGTGACGACCCTCCCTCCTCTCTCTCTCCTCTCTGTAGCGTTACAACATGGTGACGACCCTCCCTCCTCTCTCTCTCTCCTCTCTGTAGCGTTACAACATGGTGACGGCCCTCCCTCCTCTCTCTCTCTCCTCTCTGTGGCGTTACAACATGGTGGGCCCTCCCTCCTCTCTCTCTCTCTCCTCTCTGTGGCGTTACAACATGGTGGCGACCCTCCCTCCTCTCTCTCTCCTCTCTGTGGCGTTACAACATGGTGGCGGCCCTCCCTCCTCTCTCTCTCCTCTCTGTAGCGTTACAACATGGTGACGGCCCTCCCTCCTCTCTCTCTCTCCTCTCTGTAGCAGTTACAACATGGTGGCGACCCTCCCTCCTCTCTCTCTCTCCTCTCTGTAGCGTTACAACATGGTGACGACCCTCCCTCCTCTCTCTCTCTCCTCTCTGTGGCGTTACAACATGGTGACGACCCTCCCTCCTCTCTCTCTCTCCTCTCTGTGGCGTTACAACATGGTGGCGGCCCTCCCTCCTCTCTCTCTCTCCTCTCTGTGGCGTTACAACATGGTGGCGGCCCTCCCTCCTCTCTCTCTCTCCTCTCTGTGGCGTTACAACATGGTGACGGCCCTCCCTCCTCTCTCTCTCTCCTCTCTGTAGCGTTACAACATGGTGGCGACCCTCCCTCCTCTCTCTCTCTCCTCTCTGTGGCGTTACAACATGGTGACGGCCCTCCCTCCTCTCTCTCTCTCCTCTCTGTGGCGTTACAACATGGTGACGGCCCTCCCTCCTCTCTCTCTCTCCTCTCTGTGGCGTTACAACATGGTGACGACCCTCCCTCCTCTCTCTCTCTCCTCTCTGTGGCGTTACAACATGGTGACGGCCCTCCTCCTCTCTCTCTCTCCTCTCTGTAGCGTTACAACATGGTGACGGCCCTCCCTCCTCTCTCTCTCTCCTCTCTGTAGCGTTACAACATGGTGACGGCCCTCCCTCCTCTCTCTCTCTCTCTCCTCTCTGTAGCGTTACAACATGGTGACGGCCCTCCCTCCTCTCTCTCTCTCTCTCCTCTCTGTAGCGTTACAACATGGTGACGGCCCTCCCTCCTCTCTCTCTCTCTCTCCTCTCTGTAGCGTTACAACATGGTGACGGCCCTCCCTCCTCTCTCTCTCTCTCTCCTCTCTGTGGCGTTACAACATGGTGACGGCCCTCCCTCTCTCTCTCTCTCTCTCCTCTCTGTGGCGTTACAACATGGTGACGGCCCTCCCTCCTCTCTCTCTCTCTCCTCTCTGTGGCGTTACAACATGGTGGCGGCCCTCCCTCCTCTCTCTCTCTCCTCTCTGTGGCGTTACAACATGGTGGCGGCCCTCCCTCCTCTCTCTCTCTCCTCTCTGTGGCGTTACAACATGGTGACGGCCCTCCCTCCTCTCTCTCTCTCCTCTCTGTGGCGTTACAACATGGTGGACGGCCCTCCCTCTCTCTCTCTCTCCTCTCTGTGGCGTTAGAACATGGTGACGACCCTCCCTCCTCTCTCTCTCTCCTCTCTGTGGCGTTAGAACATGGTGACGACCCTCCCTCCTCTCTCTCTCTCCTCTCTGTAGCGTTACAACATGGTGACGACCCTCCCTCCTCTCTCTCTCTCCTCTCTGTAGCGTTACAACATGGTGACGGCCCTCCCTCCTCTCTCTCTCTCCTCTCTGTGGCGTTACAACATGGTGACGGCCCTCCCTCCTCTCTCTCTCTCCTCTCTGTAGCTGTTACAACATGGTGACGACCCTCCCTCCTCTCTCTCTCTCCTCTCTGTAGCGTTATAACATGGTGACGACCCTCCCTCCTCTCTCTCTCTCCTCTCTGTAGCGTTACAACATGGTGACGACCCTCCCTCCTCTCTCTCTCTCCTCTCTGTAGCGTTACAACATGGTGACGACCCTCCCTCCTCTCTCTCTCTCCTCTCTGTAGCGTTATAACACGGTGACGGCCCTCCCTCCTCTCTCTCTCCTCTCTGTAGCGTTACAACATGGTGACGACCCTCCCTCCTCTCTCTCTCTCTCTCTCTCCTCTCTGTAGCGTTACAACATGGTGACGACCCTCCCTCCTCTCTCTCTCTCTCTCTCTCCTCTCTGTAGCATTACAACATGGTGATGGCTGCAGCGGCGGCGGCCTCGGCCTCAGACGACCACGACCTTCTCCTCAACCGCTTCCTTCCGTATAGCTCCTCACAGATGTTCCTGGACCAACCAGGGACCCCCGGGGGCGGGAGCAGCGCCCTGCCAGCAGCCAATGGGGGCAGCAACAGTGGTAGCAGTTCCAGTCTTGTTTCGTCTAATAGTTTAAGAGAGAGGGATGGAGAGCGGGATAGAGATGGAGAGCGGGACAGCCACTCCAGCAGGTCTGATGCTGCGGCGGCAGTCATATATGGCTCCATACCGGACGTGATCTCGTTAGACTGAAGGGAGCAGGGTATTGTCCACCCAGAACGGAAAAACAACTTGAGGGAGAAAATATAAACAGGATAGAAGTAGGAGAAAACAATGCTATGTACAGAGAGGAAAAACATCTATTTTCAATTTGACTTATTATATATAAGCTCCTGGCGATGAGGAGGAGGATGATGATGATGATGAGTAACTTCAGTTGATATTTTTCTGTGGATACTGAAGATTTTTTCCACAGCCTCTTCCTTCACGTACCCCACCTTGATTATAAATGATCTTTTTGTACTTTTACTGTTTTTATTTCAATATTCCATGTCGACGGCATTATTTTAGGTCTCGAAACGTGTTTCGACTTCGGAGCGAGAAGAGAATCTGTCCGTTTTGTTTTGGTTTTTCGTCATCACTGTAGATTTATTTTTCTTTCAAACGTTCATTCTTTACTGTGGTCAATAATATTTTGTATTTAATTATTTTCAAGGTGTTATTTATTATGTTTTCAGGTTCCGTTTGAATCGATGTGTGCTGCTTTAGAAGCATTCCCCTACGCGTCACGTTATTGTTCGACTAGGACAACACAGCCTGGGTGCCGGTCTGTCTGCTGGCATTCCAGTCCTCGTCATGCATAACACGCAGTGGAATGACAGCACAGACAGACTGGTACCCAGGCTGGTTATAGATTCACTGCTGTGGTTGCTCTGGTCTGTGCTCATCTCTTTCATTTAGCCGAGGAAACTTTACTTTGCAGCGTCCAACCTTTTTTTTAAAGTTGTTTTCACATGAAAATAAATATTAGTAAAATGATATTGAAATTCCCGTCATAGTTACACACACAGTAAATTTACATTCTGACGGGGGGAGGACGAAATCATTTCAATCCAGTGTATTACTATTGGACCTTGTTAAAGGTCCACACTTATATTTTCCTGCAGGGTGTCTCTCTGACTCACAACTCACCAAGTCATCTGACGAAAACAAAAACAAAGTATATTGAAGTTATATTTGTTTTGGAACAGAGAACAAACTGCATGGCTTTTAAATGCCTGCTATCTCTGGCAGTCTCTCCTCTCTCTCACCAGAGTCCAGTAGCTCTACAGCCCGCCCTACTGGGTCCTTGTGGTCTGATTTAGAGTTGTGACTGGGCTATGATTCCTATTGAATACCTGACAGAGATGGTCTGTGACCGCAGCATCATATGCCGCATCCACACTGAAGGGCCGACCTGAACGGTACTGTGATGGCTTGGGTATTTTCTTTGGCTCTTTCCAGCAACGTTTGTGGATGTGGAACCAGGCCGGCCCAGTACAGCTCGGCTCAGCTAGGCCCTATAGTGTGGAATGGGCCATAGTGGTTTTGATACTGTCATTCTATCCTTTGTTCTGTTAGCCTTCTGTTCCCTGTGTACACAGATAGTATTATTTATTATTTCATCTATTTTTGGTTGACTCATGAATATGCATTGCTATTGTCCTATGATATTTCTTTAGTAATTATATGATTCATGAATATGCATCGCTATTGTCCTATGATATTTCTTTAGTAATTATATGATTCATGAATATGCATCGCTATTGTCGTATGATATTTCTTTAGTAATTCCATGATTCATGAATATGCATTGCTATTGTCCTATGATATTTCTTTAGTAATTCCATGATTCATGAATATGCATTGCTATTGTCCTATAATATTTCTTTAGTAATTCCATGATTCATGAATATGCATTGCTATTGTCCTATGATATTTCTTTAGTAATTCCATGATTCATGAATATGCATTGCTATTGTCCTATGATATTTCTTTAGTAATTCCATGATTCATGAATATGCATTGCTATTGTCCTATGATATTTCTTTAGTAATTCCATGATTCATGAATATGCATTGCTATTGTCCTATGATATTTCTTTAGTAATTCCATGATTCATGAATATGCATTGCTATTGTCCTATGATATGTCTTTAGTAATTATATGATTCATGAATATGCATTGCTATTGTCCTATGATATTTCTTTAGTAATTATATGATTCATGCTATTTAAGAGGTCGTTGTCGCTTGATCTGCATCGTTGTAACAAACCAATTCTGTTTTAGTTTTTTTCTCCTGTCTTGTGCTATTGAATGCAGTCAATATCACAACAGAGGTTTGGTGCATTTTGACTGTCTCTGGGATCTACTGTGTCGTTTTGATAATTGTATGAATTAAACAGATAGATGCAGCAAGGCGACAGCCAAGTGATTGTTATGCTCTGGCCTCTGGGGAATATATATATATATATAGAGCTGGTCAATAAATCACTGTGTATGAGCGGTTGAATCAAGGTGCTTTTTGCAGAAGTAATTACGTTCCTGTTCTCTAATGTTCCTCAGACGTGAAGCATTTCTTGTGCGACTGTCTTATCTTGAATGCAGCCTGATGGTGTCGCGATGACTATACATTATGGACGTGAGCAGTTTTACTGGCCTTTACTGCGCCTCAATGTCAAGTCGGTAAGGAAGCCCTAAATGTGCTACTGAGAGAGTTAAATCGATCTGAGTCTGGTAAGACAGTGCACGGCAGGCGGGTGCTGCTGACCATGCCTCGCTCATTACAAAATATATTGATCACTAACCATCCTTGTTCTGTGACAACCATCCATAGCTGAGATTAGCATAAGATACACAGCTGTCTAGTGTGGCTCAACACAACGAAATGTCTGTTAACTAACTAGTTCAATCAAATCTTTGGCTGAAAGATCCCAGATTGCCCCCGACAGATAGCTACTTCTATAGATAACATAGACGAGACCGCTATTCTCTAGCTAGTGGCCAGGCCCCCATGTCGAAGTCACCCGTTCTGCCGGTCGACTACTGCCTAGCAACCTACCCCGTTCTGCCGGTCGACTACTGCCTAGCAACCTACCCCGTTCTGCCGGTCGACTACTGCATAGCAACCTACCCGTTCTGCCGGTCGACTACTGCCTAGCAACCTACCCCGTTCTGCCGGTCGACTATTGCATAGCAACCTACCCCGTTCTGCCGGTCGACTACTGCCTAGCAACCTACCCCGTTCTGCCGGTCGACTACTGCCTAGCAACCTACCCCGTTCTGCCGGTCGACTACTGCATAGCAACCTACCCCGTTCTGCCGGTCGACTACTGCATAGCAACCTACCCCGTTCTGCCGGGTCGACTACTGCCTAGAAACCTACCCCGTTCTGCCGGGTCGACTACTGCCTAGCAACCTACCCCGTTCTGCCGGTCGACTACTGCCTAGCAACCTACCCCGTTCTGCCGGTCGACTACTGCCTAGCAACCTACCCCGTTCTGTCGGGCGACTACTGCCTAGCAACCTACCCCGTTCTGTCGGGCGACTACTGCATAGCAACCTACCCCGTTCTGTCGGGCGACTACTGCATAGCAACCTACCCCGTTCTGTCGGGCGACTACTGCATAGCAACCTACCCCGTTCTGCCGGGCGACTACTGCATAGCAACCTACTCCGTTCTGCCGGGCGACTACTGCATAGCAACCTACTCCGTTCTGCCGGGCGACTACTGCATAGCAACCTACTCCGTTCTGCCAGTCGACTACTGCATAGCAACCTACCCCGTTCTGCCGGGCGACTACTGCATAGCAACCTACCCCGTTCTGCCGGGCGACTACTGCATAGCAACCTAACCCGGTTGGTGAACACTTGAACAGGATTCTCTATCAAACATATTTTAACATTTGAAATTGGGTTAATTTTCTCTTTAATTGAGCCTAGCAGGGTGGACATTGGAGTGGGACATACAGACTAACAAATTAGCGACTCTGTAAGTTAGCGACTCTGTAAGTTAGCTTGCCGTGCTAGAAAGTAATAGAAACAAGATGGGAAAAGTAACTAGAAGAAAGTGGTTTATTATCTTCTGAAGCTATTTGGGTATCTTGATTGTATAATTTCTATCTTGCTTTCTCACAAAATAAATGCGATCTCTTTGATGCCGTACATGACTGCAAGCCACTGTAAAACCCCTTAAGTATAAATCCTTACCTAAGGAGATTTTGGAGCGGCTCTATGCAACGCTCCCCAAACCCGGACGACGCTGGGCAATTGTGCACCGCCCTATGGGACTCCTGATCATGGGCGGTTGTAATATAGCCCGGGATCGAACCCGGGCCTGTAGTGACGCCTCTAGTACTGCGATGCAGTGCCTTACACCGCTGCTCAACTCGGAAGGCCCTTCTGTTTGGGTTTTATCCTGCTGGAAGACCCACAACCTTCAATGGAGAATCAGTTTTTGGACACTGGGTTTAACATTGGACTCCAAAACACTTGATAATCTGCTAATTTCATGATGTCTTGTGCATGTTCAAGGCCCCCATTACCAGAGGCAGCAAAGCAACCCCCACAGCATTATCAAACCGCATCTTTGATTGTAGGGACGGTGTTCTTTTCAATGAATGCTTGACCTGGTCAGTAAATAAACACAGCAGTGATCTGTATTGCCAAAGAACTCACATTTTGTTTCATTGGTCCAGAGAACAATTTCACCCAAATTAGGCTTTCTTGTCTCCTTCAGCAGTGGGGTCTTCCGTTTACCAACGACCAAATGGAGTGTTCAAAGAAAAGATCCCTCTGCCTCTGGTACTGGGGGCTTGAACGTGTGACCTGCAGATTATCAGCTGTTCAATCCAGTGTCCAAAAATGCTGTCTTTGTTCAAGGCTGTTCCAGCAGGACAACAACTCCAAACAGGAAAGGTTCAAGAAGAGACGCTGGACTGTTCTGGAGTGGCCAGTGAAGAGATCAGATCTGAATCATATCCAAAACTTAGAATAGGGCACTCCTCAAACATTGAATAATTTACTGCTTGAAGAGCAGGTCAAAATGCCACGAGAGAAAAGCTCATTGATGGCTACAAGAATCTGTTGGCAGTTAAGTTTATCCGACTGGATAAAAATACAAAATATTTTTATTACAAAAATAAAGTGTTTAGGCTACGTAACCTATTTTTCATGAAAGACGTCATTTTATTTTGTGGAAGTTCAGTGTTGCTGTTGTTACAGGTTTTTCAAAATGCTCCAATTTCCTGAGGGGAAAGTCAACAACCCCGGCCGGACCTCCTACCCAACCTCAGGCCTACGTTTCATTTTCTTATTGAACCAGGCAACTCAGTTAAGAACACATTCTTATTTACAATGACGGCCAATTCCGGACGATGCTGGGCCAATTGTGTGCCGCCCTATGGGACTCCCAATCACAGCCTGTTTTGATACAGCCTGGATTCGAACCAGGGTGTCTGTAGTGACGCCTCTAGCACTGAGATGCAGTGCCTTAGACTGCTGTGCCACTCGAGAACCCTCAGCGCCACCTTGTCAGAAAATCCCAGGGAGAGCCCTGATTGTCCATCTGAACGTATTTCTAGTTGCTGAAGACCAGCCAAGTACCCAGTACCCATAGCAGTCTATAGTTAGCTACTGAAGACCAGCCAATTACCCAGTACCCATAGCAGTCTATAGTTAGCTACTGAAGACCAGCCAATTACCCAGTACCCATAGCAGTCTATAGTTAGCTACTGAAGACCAGCCAATTACCCAGTACCCATAGCAGTCTATAGTTAGCTGCTGAAGACCAGCCAATTACCTAGTACCCATAGCAGTCTATAGTTAGCTACTGAAGACCAGCCAATTACCAAGTACCCATAGCAGTCTATAGTTAGCTACTGAAGACCAGCCAATTACCCAGTACCCATAGCAGTCTATAGTTAGCTACTGAAGACCAGCCAATTACCCAGTACCCATAGCAGTCTATAGTTAGCTACTGAAGACCAGCCAATTACCCAGTACCCATAGCAGTCTATAGTTAGCTACTGAAGGGCAGCCAATTACCAAGTGCACATATGTGGAAGGCTGACATCAGATGATGTGGAAGGCTGACATCAGAGGATGTGGAAGGCTGACATCAGAGGATGTGGAAGGCTGACATCAGAGGATGTGGAAGGCTGACATCAGAGGATGTGGAAGGCTGACATCCACGAATGCGGTGGATTGAGATAAACCGATATCTTTAGCTTAAACAGACAGATTTTGATGGGGATTTTTGTATTATGTTAGTCTACGAGGTCATCTACTAGAGACAGACACACAGACAGATGGGACTATGGTGGACAGGAGGACGTTTTGGAGGGCCTTATCAGGCTCAGGAACCGTGGACTCCCTCCACCCCTCACACAGACAGCCTGGTTGGGATGTTGCCGGTCTGGAGCCCATCTGCAGCCCTGGATGTTGCCAGTCTGGAGCCCATCTGCAGCCCTGGATGTTGCCAGTCTGGAGTCCATCTGCAGCCCTGGATGTTGCCAGTCTGGAGCCCATCTGCAGCCCTGGATGTTGCCAGTCTGGAGCCCATCTGCAGCCCTGGATGTTGCCAGTCTGGAGCCCATCTGCAGCCCTGGATGTTGCCAGTCTGGAGCCACTCACCCTGGAACCCCCAGGAGGCCAGTCTAGAGCAAGCTGAGCTGAGCTGGATGAGGCCGGGGGTTGGACTGGTCTGGTTGGGTGGGATGCAGCAGTACTGTGTGACTGGGCACTCTTGCTCTCAGACTTTGGCCTCTCTCTCTCTCTCTCTCTCATGCGTGCATTTTTTAAAATATTTTCTGTACCATCATCTTTGAAATGCAAGAGGAAGGCCATAATGTATTATTCCAGCCCAGGCGCAATTTAGGTTTTGGCCACTAGATGGCAGCAGTGTATGTGCAAAGTTACTTACAACCTCATGCTAATCACATTAGCTCAACCGTCCCGCGGGGGACCCACCGATCCTGTAGAGGGAGACATATCTCCCTCACTAGCTCTAAGCACCAGCTGTCAGAGCAGCTCACAGATCACTGCACCTGTACACAGCCCATCCAACTACCTCATCCCCTACTGTATTTATTTATTTTGTTCCTTTGCACCCCAGTATCTCTACTTGCACATTCATTAATTGCTATATTGTAATTACCTCGCCACCATGGCCTATTTATTGCCTTACGTTCCTTATCCTATTTCATTTGCACTCACTGTATATAGACTTTATCTACTGTATTATTGACTGAGTGTTTGTTTACTCCAATGTGTAACTGTGTGTTGTTGTTTGTGTCAAACTGCTCTGCTTTATCTTGGCCAGGTGGCAGTTGTAAATGAGAACTTGTTCTCAACTGGCCCACCTGTATTATGACATCATATAGAACTACCTGGTTAAATAAAGGTGTATTATGACATCATATAGAACCACCTGGTTAAATAAAGGTGTATTATGACATCATATAGAACTACCTGGTTAAATAAAGGTGTATTATGACATCATATAGAACTACCTGGTTAAATAAAGGTGTATTATGACATCATATAGAACCACCTGGTTAAATAAAGGTGTATTATGACATCATATAGAACTACCTGGTTAAATAAAGGTGTATTATGACATCATATAGAACTACCTGGTTAAATAAAGGTGTATTATGACATCATATAGAACTACCTGGTTAAATAAAGGTGTATTATGACATCATATAGAACTACCTGGTTAAATAAAGGTGTATTATGACATCATATAGAACCACCTGGTTAAATAAAGGTGTATTATGACATCATATAGAACTACCTGGTTAAATAAAGGTGTATTATGACATCATATAGAACTACCTGGTTAAATAAAGGTGTATTATGACATCATATAGAACCACCTGGTTAAATAAAGGTGTATTATGACATCATATAGAACCACCTGGTTAAATAAAGGTGTATTATGACATCATATAGAACTACCTGGTTAAATAAAGGTGAAATAAATCTGTGATTGTTGAGCCATCCTCAGTTCTCTTCCATCACAGCATGGTGACATCCCGGAGCAGTTTCCTTCCTGTAGCTCAGGAGGACGACTGTATCTCTATGTTTGGGTGGTCTAGTACATAATTAACTTCACCGTGCTTAAAGAGATATCAGACATGTAATTAGCACTACCAACAACATATAGTAGCATGCTGTGCTGGAGGTTCAATTAAACATTTTTTATTAAAATATTAGCACCAAACAAACACTATTTTAAAATCATTGAATACAGCCTTTTCAGTGGAAACACGGAAATATTTAATGACATCCTGTTTAGTTTAAGAATGTGTTGATGTCCTGTAAATGAATACAACTATCTTAAAGCTCTGCTTATAGCAGTTGAATTCAGAAGTCATTTGTTGTTCAAGTTTAGCACTTTAATTAAACTAGCTTTGATTTTCAGTAAAAGTGATGTACATTGAGTCTGAATTCAACATCTCTCTTCGCCATTAACCTCTCCTTTTATAATTTGGGGAATAACTAAGAAAAAAAAATGAAATATTTCATTTTATTCAGAAGATAAAATAGAGCGGATGAAAAGATGGCAGTTTCAGGCCAGAGAAGAAGAGTAGCTACCGAACTACCTCTACCACACTCTAGTGGTCACCTATAGTAACTGCATATGATTACAAGCAGATTATTTCTTGCCTCTTGGAAATGGGTCAAGATTTGATATTGAAAATGACTTGGTAAAGCATGACTCTTGCAATGCCAGGGTAGTGGATTAGATACGCATGGGGAGGACCAGTATGAAAAAGTATCCACTCACTACTGTATGTCGCTCTGGATAGAAGCAAATTTTAAAATATTAAATGTGAAGAACACTTTGCCAAAGTAGCTTTATTACCAGTTAGCTAGGTTAACAGTTTACAGGAAAGCAGTGGGTTCACCATCTTCATCTAATGAAATACTTCAGTAGAATGATGTCATCTCTTTGAAGCTATTAATATCCAATAGTAGGAGTAAACCTCTAACGTAAGTGAGGTGATGTAGGGAGTTGTAGTCCACTGGCTGCCTAACTAATACCTGGAAACTGTAGTCCAGTGGGGGTTGTAGTCAAGTAAGCAACATTCCCAGCAGTGGACAGAATGAACAGTACGCCGAGGGCTTGTAGGTGATGTTTAGTCATCTCCTCCACACAGAGCCAGCATGGCCTTCTGGTAATCCCCCTTAGTGTGTTCCTGGAGAGGAGAGAGGCACAGGGTCAGGACTGGTGGGGGGAGGGGCAGAGACGTCAGGGTTAGGGCCTGGTGGGGAGGGGAGACGTCAGGGTTAGGGCCTGGTGGGGGGAGGGCAGAGACGTCAGGGTTAGGGCCTGGTGGTGGTGGGGGGACAGAGACGTCAGGGACTGGTGGGGGCGGACGTCAGGGTTAGGGGACTGGTGGGGGGGGGCAGAGACGTTAGGGTCTGGTGGGGGGTGTCAGGGTTAGGGACTGGTGGGGGAGACGTCAGGGTTAGGGACTGGTGGGGGAGGGGAGACGTCAGGGTTAGGGCCTGGTGGGGAGGGGGAGGCGTCAGGGTTAGGGCCTGGTGGGGGAGGGCAGAGACGTCAGGGTTAGGGCCTGGTGGTGGTGGGGGGACAGAGACGTCAGGGTTAGGGCCTGGTGGTGGTGGGGGGACAGAGACGTCAGGGACTGGTGGGGAGGGGAGGCGTCAGGGTTAGGGACTGGTGGGGGGGAGGCAGAGACGTCAGGGTTAGGGACTGGTGGGAGGGAGGTCAGGGTTAGGGCCTGGTGGGGGCGTCAAGGTTAGGGCCTGGTGGGGGGGCGTCAGGGTTAGGGCCTGGTGGGGGTACAGTAGGGTGTTGTAGTGTTACTCACAGAGATGGTCTGGAACAGAGACTTGCCAGTCTGACTCTTGAACTCTGTTCTGATCTTCATGAGACGTCAGGGTTAGGGACTGGTGGGGGAGGGGAGGCGTCAGGGTTAGGGCCTGGTGGGGGGAGGGAGACGTCAGGGTTAGGGCCTGGTGGGGGGAGGGCAGAGACGTCAGGGTTAGGGCCTGGTGGTGGTGGGGGACAGAGACGTCAGGGTTAGGGCCTGGTGGTGGTGGGGGGACAGAGGCGTCAGGGACTGGTGGGGGAGGGAGGCGTCAGGGTTAGGGACTGGTGGGGGGAGGGCAAGACGTCAGGGTTAGGGACTGGTGGGAGGGAGGTCAGGGTTAGGGCCTGGTGGGGGCGTCAAGGTTAGGGCCTGGTGGGGGGACGTCAGGGTTAGGGCCTGGTGGGGGTACAGTAGGGTGTTGTAGTGTTACTCACAGAGATGGTCTGGAACAGAGACTTGCCAGTCTGACTCTTGAACTCTGTTCTGATCTTCATGAGGTCGACTTCACAACGAGACACCATGATCCTCGTCACCACCTTCTCCTTCGCCCCTTTACCCTGCAGATTATAAATACACATCATATTAACACCAGTACTCTGCACAGAGGAGGGACACAGTAAGCATGCTGAATTTTTCAACACTGCATGATGCAACATGATGTAAACTGCTGCCATTTGATGCCATCTGCAGTATTCCTTGTACTGTTTACATCTGTTGAAAGTCCCCAAATTAAACTATATATATATATATATATATATATATATATATATATATATATATATATTTATTCATTACCTTCATGGCCTCTGCAAGTCTGCTGGCGAAGTACAGCGGCTTGTTCTCAAAACACTCAACTGGAACACAGAGGCAGAGGAACTGGTCACCTGGCTATCCAGGTCGTAACAAAGGGAAAAACAAAACCCTGCAGGCACTCGGCACTCCTTGGAATGAGTTTGACCCCCCTGGTTTAAAGTGACGACTTACCCAGTGTGAGGAAGGACTTCTCCAGGTCTCCCTTCACCTCCTTCCTGATGCTCTCTTGCATGTCGTAGGGACTGTAGCTCTTATACCTGTCAAACACTGGAGCAGACATCACACATTCAGACTGTCGCTCTTTTACCTGTCAAACACTGGAGCAGACATCACACATTCAGACTGTCGCTCTTTTACCTGTCAAACACTGGAGCAGACATCACACATTCAGACTGTCGCTCTTTTACCTGTCAAACACTGGAGCAGACATCACACATTCAGACTGTCTTATACCGGTCAAACACCTCGGGACGACAGGGATCCGTTAACATTCACAGAGACAGAACATGAATTCAGTTCATGTAGCTGGTATATGCTTATAGTCTCTGTTAGTGAGCCTGCCTGGTATATGTCGTCTCTGTTAGTCAGCCTGCCTGGTATATGGCGTCTCTGTTAGCCAGCCTGCCTGGTATATGGCGTCTCTGTTAGCCAGCCTGCCTGGTATATGGCGTCTCTGTTAGCCAGCCTGCCTGGTATATGGCGTCTCTGTTAGCCAGCCTGCCTGGTATATGGCGTCTCTGTTAGCCAGCCTGCCTGGTATATGGCGTCTCTGTTAGTCAGCCTGCCTGGTATATGTCGTCTCTGTTAGTCAGTCTGTACCTTTCTGCAGGTGGGGAACACTCCTCTCTGACATGATGGAGATCCAGGTGGCCACATCCGTTCCTTTCCTCTTCACTCCAGCGTCATACAGGGCCTGGAGACCGTATATAATATAACACATATCAATTAGAGGGCCTTACTCATAACCTTACTAGACACCATCACACAGGGCCTGGACGGTATCATACTAGACACCATAACACTTCTATTGTAGTGCTTTTCAAACAGCTGGGTTTATGGATGTATCGACCTGGTTGATTTATCCACGGTGACAGAATACTAGACAGGACAATATGTTGTTCTTACTCTAGCATCTTCATCGATCTTCTCATAGTCCACCACACTGGAGGGTTCTGCCCTCTTGGCCTGTCAACAGATAGAACCACTCAATAACAGACAAATTACTGCAGTCATACCAGGGATAGTTTGGGTTAGTTAGGGTCAGGGATGGAATTGAAGGTTTTTAATCCACCGGCCAGCCGGGCTAGTCGACGTTAATTTGTACTAGCCCTGGTCCAAAACCTGTTCCCTGGTCCAAAACCTGTTCCGTGTGATATTGTAAAAGACAGTTTCTCTAGCCAGCAGGTTACTCCGGCACATTTTCTACTCGCCTCGGACTAGCTTCATTTCCATCCCTGGTTAGGGTCGTACCTGCCCCGGGGTTAGTTAGGGTCGTACCTGCCCCAGGGCTAGTTAGGGTCGTACCTGCACCAGGGCCAGCAGCAGCTTGGCGAAGTCTCCCGAGGTGTCTCCAGCCACATCCTTCTCCAGATCTTTCTTGAACACTGAGGAAATCGATCAGAAACATTCAGCCACATCATTTTCCCACAAGCCTAAAACTCAGTGGTCTAATGATGTAATTGACGGCAGCTTTCAGACGTAGAAAGAGAACTACAACATCATATTATAAATGTAGTTCTGTGGATTCAGACTCACGCTCCTTGTAGACAGTCTTAATCTCAGCCAGTTCTGAGGAGCTGCGAGAACAGACAATCTCTATGAGCACCTCCTCGTCCGTTCCTAGACCCTGCAGATATACAGGCATGTTGCATTACCATAACATTGTACTATAAGGTTAGGATCATATTGTAATGTCTGTTTAATCTACAGTGGCCTTTATCCCTCCCAACTGCACTGTAGACATGTTACCAGGAGAGGGCGGTACAGCCCAGGACACAGCTATCAGATTATACTAGAGTTAGTTACAGTAGACATGCTACCAGGAGAGGGCGGTACAGGTTTGGTTGATTGAAAGAGAGTGTCCTGTACCTTAATGGATCCTTTGATCTCGGAGGCATCGTACTGTGCTGTACTCTTCATCAGACCTAAGATCACAGTCTCCAACGACCCAGATAGAGCCCCCTTCAGGGCTGTCACCAGATCCTACAGGAGAGAAACAGAGCATGTTACTTAGATACAGGCCATGTTACAGTCAGAGTAACAGAACAGACAGGCCATGTTACAGTCAGAGTAACAGAACAGACAGGCCATGTTACAGTCAGAGTAACAGACGAGAATAGACATCCCTCTCAGGTGTCATGACAGTTCACGTGACATTAGATCATCAGTGAAGGGTCATCTTATTGGCTGAGCCAGTTGACCCTAGTTTATCTGATTGGTTGAGTCGTCTTCCTGTACCTTCTTGGCTCTCCTCTCATAAGCGAAAGCGACCTCTCTCCTCTGGCTGTAGGTCCTCTTGGTCAGAACATTGATGATGGTCGCTTCATCCACTCCTGAGGTGACATCCCAGATAGACATAACATCAGATCATTCAGGAATAAGTGGACATTGTTCATTGAATAAAATGATCAGTAAATCTGAATGATAATGAACTCTTTAGTGGTTAGGCATTAATGATAGTGAACTTGCTATCCACTATACCAGTCTGGAGAGGGATGACTGGTAACTGGGTTGTATCTGCCAGTCTGGAGGGAACTAGCGTGTCTGGATGCCACTAACTAGTATTATGAGGCTGCTGCTAGTACTGAGGCATTGCCTTGGGAACATTCCCAGTTCAGTCAGGAAGCTGACTCACAAATACCACAGACTGTTGCCACATGGATACCTTTTACCCAGCCAGAGCCAAACCCAGCCTCTAACCCAGCCAGAGCCAAACCCAGCCAGAGCCTAACCCAGCCAGAGCCTAACCCAGCCAGAGCCTAACCCAGCCAGAGCCTAACCCAGCCAGAGCCTAACCCAGCCAGAACAAAGAGCCGTATTATTCTTCATCTGATATGTCTCTCTTACCCTTCGTCTTGATAGCAGTCTCTATTCTGGCAGCATCTTTGTCTGGATCGAAGTCAAACGCAGGAACAACAGTTGGGTATTTGGGCTCGCAGGACTGTAATATATAATAGTTTACATTAATATAGTTTAATATTAGGGACGGCAGTCAAGTATTTGGGCTCACAGGAGATTCAGAAAACATAAGAGGATTGATGGTCACTGTTACAGTAGTGGAATACTAGTACTACTAGCAGTAGTAGCAGGAGGAGTACTGTAGTGTAATTTTCTACAATACTACTTACCCCCACATTAAGAGACAGTTGTCCCAGAAACTCAGATACCAGCGCCATGTTGCCTGTCCTGTAGAGGGGGATGAGACGTGTTGTTTTAGAGCCAGTTAGCCTCCTGCTGAGAACCATGTAGTTAAATCTCCTGATCACCACACCATCACTGGGAGTTGGGTAACTCACTCAGACGAGCCAAAGGTCTTATTGGTTATCACAGGAGATGATTACATTCTTCAACTAACTGCAACGTCTCTCTGAACCAATCATCTCTCTGTCGATATCCAAGGCACCAAGCCCTCTGTCTGTTTATCAAAATGACTAACTAGAGGTAACACAGTCTGTCAACGACTATACATCCAGCCTAGACACACCCTGATGAAATACTAGATAGCACAGAGAACTAACCTTAACTACTACTACCACCCCCTACTACCAACCCCTACTACCATACCCTAACACCTACTACCATACCCTAACCCCTAATATACCCTAACTACCCCTACTACACCCTAACCCCTACACTCTAACCCCTACAACCTAAACACCCCTACTACTACCACCACCACACCCTAACCCCTACACCCTAACCCCTACTACCACACCCTAACCCCTACAACCTAAACACCCCTACTACTACCACACCCTAACCCCTACCCCTACACCCTAACCCCTACACCCTAACCCCTACTACCACACCCTAACCCATCTGGCAGCCAACCAGCAGAGCCACACCCTGGAGCTACCAGCAGAGCGCTCTGTCTCAGGGAGGTAGTACGGCTGAATCACTGCCTTCTCAGGACTGTTCATACAGAGAAAAGACTGCATTCTGAACATACACATATTCTACTGGACACAAAGAAAATATAAACTGATACAATGAATGACAACACTGTGAGTCTAACTTGGGTTTAGTCCCCTACAAAAACTCACAGAGCTAGTTTTAGTATGATAGAAATCCTGCCAAGAGCTAGATGAAGCCAATTGTTCCATACATTTACTGTAATGAATGTAAAGGAATTGTCAGTTTACCTGACTGAAGAGAGCTGTGGTGCTGTAGAATAGTCCTGGCTATGTGACTTGGGATGGGTGTGGTGCTTAAATACCACAGGGAGGTTCTACATGTTGCTCCAGAACCTATAATACAGCTCTCCCCTTAGTCTCCACCCCTGAGTCAGACCCACAACACAACAAAAAAACATTTGTGTTGGAGATATATACACGTCTTAAGGTAGAACAGACAGCATTTGAACTCATCTGCAGATAGGAAAAACAGACAATCATAATATCAGTCAAAAAAATATCAAATTAACAGTTTATGCTACAAAACCAACTTTATAGGAAGTTTTAAAAATAAGTTACATTTCACTCAAAAATAGAGTAAGGCATTGTTGGCAGAATAGATGGATGCAGATTAATATAATGATTAATATAATTGACCAATACATTTCTTAGTAGTTCCAAATATTGCTACTAGGTTGAAAAATGACCGCTGCCTCCAGCCCTTCGGTTTCAGTTTAAATGACTCAGTATTTTGGACAAAAACGGACGAATGTAACTAAGGCTGGGAATGTCAATACAATCACACTGTCCAGGGCAGTGATCACCAGTCCTTCATAACGTGGCTAATAGACGATCTGATGTGTGTGTGTCTATGTCACGTTAAGCAGCTGGGAGGATGTCATGTCCCTGGACAACTGGATACAACTACAGACGCAGGTTGCTTAGCAGGCTAGCTATACCGAACTTCAATATATCTCTTAGTTGTTCATTAAATGTATTTTTTTTTTTTGCATCGATCAAACGTGAGGCAAGATGTCAGATGTCAAAACGTGGGTTAGCACCAATGAGGTGTATAAACACGGTATTGCCGACGTTATGTCTTGGCCATTGACAGGCGTTGACACCACGGGTCATACTAGCAGCCCCTAGGTAGGAACAGTCCTCCAGAGGAACGGATGCAATTCCACTTCAACTAAGTGTTTCAAGGACCAAATTACGTCTTTAATTATGTTCTTGTTGTACTGGACTCAGTAACATTAGTACTCTACAAAAAAAAAATACTTTAAAATATGTATGTATTAAAGTTTCTAAAAGAATAAAGGTGTCAAAAACGAATGTAGACATTAATAAATGCATTTCTATAGCTTCCTAAATATCTTTTACATTTGAGGAGGATACAATGCTGGAGGAGAGCCAAGATGGAGTCACGGTGGCTTCAACACAATGGTGGAGGAGAGCCAAGATGGAGTCACAGTGGCGACTATCGACTGTGCCGGAAAAGCTGCTCAAGCGGCAGAGTCGATTTCCGGGGCTTATAAATCCAGGGCTCGTTACAATATCATTAGTTGGGACAAGCATGCATTGGCAGGCAAGCTGTAGAAGGGCGTGCAGGCTACTATTCCCCATGGTTTATCAGTGCAATCTGATAAACGATGGGGAATAGTACTACAAGCTAAAAAAGGTTTGAGAGGGTTTTCCTAATGTTCCTTCGTTAGATTTTAGCTCATCTTGATCTGGCTAGCATTAGCTGTTGATCCGACTAGCATTAGCTGTTGATCTGGCTAGCATTAGCTGTTGATCTGACTAGCATTAGCTGTTGATCTGACTAGCATTAGCTGTTGATCCGGCTAGCATTAGCTGTTGACCCGACTAGCATTAGCTGTTGACCCGACTAGCATTAGCTGTTGATCTGGCTAGCATTAGCTGTTGATCTGGCTAGCATTAGCTGTTGACCCGACTAGCATTAGCTGTTGATCTGGCTAGCATTAGCTGTTGATCTGGCTAGCATTAGCTGTTGATCTGGCTAGCATTAGCTGTTGACCCGACTAGCATTAGCTGTTGATCTGGCTAGCATTAGCTGTTGATCTGGCTAGCATTAGCTGTTGATCTGGCTAGCATTAGCTGTTGATCCGACTAGCATTAGCTGTTGATCTGACTAGCATTAGCTGTTGATCTGACTAGCATTAGCTGTTGATCCGGCTAGCATTAGCTGTTGACCCGACTAGCATTAGCTGTTGACCCGACTAGCATTAGCTGTTGATCTGGCTAGCATTAGCTGTTGATCTGGCTAGCATTAGCTGTTGACCCGACTAGCATTAGCTGTTGATCTGGCTAGCATTAGCTGTTGATCTGGCTAGCATTAGCTGTTGATCTGGCTAGCATTAGCTGTTGATCTGGCTAGCATTAGCTGTTGATCTGACTAGCATTAGCTGTTGATCCGGCTAGCATTAGCTGTTGACCCGACTAGCATTAGCTGTTGATCTGGCTAGCATTAGCTGTTGATCTGGCTAGCATTAGCTGTTGACCCGACTAGCATTAGCTGTTGATCTGGCTAGCATTAGCTGTTGATCTGGCTAGCATTAGCTGTTGATCTGGCTAGCATTAGCTGTTGATCTGGCTAGCATTAGCTGTTGATCTGGCTAGCATTAGCTGTTGATCTGGCTAGCATTAGCTGTTGATCTGGCTAGCATTAGCTGTTGATCTGACTAGCATTAGCTGTTGATCTGGCTAGCAGTAGCTGTTGATCTGGCTAGCATTAGCTGTTGATCTGGCTAGCAGTAGCTGTTGGTCTTGTTGTTGTTGATGTGTACAACTGGGGGAGAGAGAGCCTACCTTTTCATGGTTGTTGATTTTTTTAATTTTTTTATTTCACCTTTATTTAACCAGGTAGGCAAGTTGTTCTCATTTACAACTGCGACCTGGCCAAGATAAAGCAGAGCAGTGAGACACAAACAACAACACAGAGTTACACATTGGAGTAAACAAACATACAGTCAATAATACAGTAGCAAAACAAATCTATTTACAAAGAGTGCAAATGAGGTAAGATAAGGAAGGTAAGGCAATAAATAGGCCATGGTGGCGAAGTAATTACAATATAGCAATTAAACACTGGAGTGATAGATGTGCAGTAGATGAATGTGCAAGTAGAGATACTGGGGTGCAAAGGAACAAGATAAATAAGTAAATATAGAGACTTTGAGGTGTTTAAAGGGCAGGGACCATGCTGACAGCGTTCCCCAAGCCCTCCTAGTTTGTCAACGGGTCGTTCAGTACAGCACCGCTTCCGTCCAATTGAACGTCCCAGAACGTAAAAACGTACTGAACGCAGCCCTGGACAAGACTGACACGGTTTTATATACTGCAGTGTCTATCAAATGTCCAAACACACGGCCACTTCCCCACTAATTCTGTCGAAGTATGAAAACGTTCATATCCTAGATGTCACTTCTTCCTGGATATGATGTCATGTGGCTAAAAGTTTGTCAGTTCCACTTTAAAGTCATATGCTATTGGGCTCCTTCTAAAGCATGACAACATGTAATATTCAATAGTTTATTTTTCTGTGTTTTCATTACAAATTATACATCATTCAAAATATGCCAAAATATAAAGATAAAAAAATAATAATAATAAAATAACACCAACCAAACTCAATTTAACTCTTTATGTTGTTTTGTCTGTAATTGTGTAATGACTTGGTGCTGCCTGTCTTGGCCAGGACGCTCTTGAAAAGAGATATCAAATCTCAATGAGCCCTTCCTGGTTAAATAAAGGTTAAATATTTTTTTTTTAATTAAGTAAATAACTCGGAAGTGATTAAACATGTATGGTTCTAGTTGGTTGTATGGTTCTGTAGATGGTTCTAGGTGGTTCTAAGGATTGTTCTGCTGGATGGACCGTTGGATCTGCCTCCTCATCATCAATTCTCTCTTTATACTTCTTCTAATTCTTCACTCCCAGACTGAGGCTAACCCCGCCTTCCCTGGGCCTCCAGCCCTGCCCTTCCATGCCTGGGAGGAGAGAAGAGTAGCGGGACAAACTGGACTGGCCAGTACTGAGAGGTAGGGGGGTTAGGGCTGAGAGGTGGAGGGGGTTAGGACTAGGGCTGACAGGTGGAGGGGGTTGAGAGGTGGAGGGGGTTAGGATTAGGGCTGACAGGTGGAGGGGGTTAGGGCTGAGAGGAGGTAGGGGGGTTAGGGCTGAGAGGTGGATAGGACTAGCAGCACAACCGACAACCCTGAGGGTGAATAGAATGTTTCAGATTTCATCATTCCACCATGATGATACCTTTCCTCCTAACCCAAAGTCAAAGTCAGTTGTACAACCGAATGCTTTCAACTGAAATGTGTCTTCCGCATTTAACCCAATCCCTCTGAATCAGAGAGGTGCGGGGGGCTGCCTTAATCGACATCCACGTCTTCGGCGCCCGGGGAACAGTGGGTTAACTGCCTTGTTCAGGGGCAAAACGACAGATTTTTACCTTGTCAGCTCAGGGATTCAACCTTGCAACCCTCCGGTTACAAGTCCAACGCTCTAACCACTAGGCTACCTGCCGCCCCCTAACCCATGATGATACCTTTCCTCCTAACCCTAACCCATGATGATACCTTTCCTCCTAACCCTAACCCATGATGATACCTTTCCTCCTAACCCTAACCCATGATGATACCTTTCCTCCTAACCCTAACCCATGATGATACATTTCCTCCTAACCCTAACCCATGATGATACCCTTCCTCCTAACCCATGATGATACCTTTCCTCCTAACCGTAACCCTAACCCATGATGATACCTCTCCTCCTAACCCATGGTGATACCTTTCCTCCTAACCCTATTATATAAATATTTCTACAGCTACTTATTAATATGAATATTTCTACAGCCACTTATTATATTAATATTTATACAGCTACCTATTAATGTGAATATTTCTACAGCTACTTATTAATATGAATATTTCTACAGCTACTTATTAATATGAATATTTATACAGCTACTTATTAATATGAATATTTATACAGCTACTTATTAATGTGAATATTTCTACAGATACTTATTAATGTGAATATTTCTACAGCTACCTATTAATATTTCTACAGCTACTTATTAATATTTCTACAGCTACTTGTTAATGTGAGTATTTCTTCAGCTACTTATTAATGTGAATATTTCTACAGCTACTTAATATATGAATATTTCTACAGCTACTTATTAATGTGAATATTTCTACAGCTACTTAATATATGAATATTTCTACAGCTACTTATTAATGTGAATATTTCTACAGCTACTTATTAATATGAATATTTCTACAGCTACTTATTAATGTGAATATTTCTACAGCTACTTATTAATGTGAAAATTTCTACAGCTACTTATTTTATGAATATTTCTACAGCTACGTATTAATGTGAACATTTCTACAGCTACTTATTACATGAATATTTCTACATCTACTTAATATATGAATATTTCTACAGCTACTTATTAATGTGAACATTTCTACAGCTACTTATTAATGTGAGTATTTCTTCAGCTACTTATTATGTGAATATTTCTACAGCTTCTTATTAATGTGAATATTTCTACAGCTACTTATTATATATTTTTTTTCTACAGCTACTTATTAATGTGAATATTTCTACAGCTACTTATTAATGTGAGTATTTCTTCAGCTACTTATTATGTGAATATTTCTAAAGCTTCTTATTAATGTGAATATTTCTACAGCTTCTTATTAACATTTCTACAGCTACTTATTAATGTGAATATTTCTTCAGCTACTTATTATATGAATATTTATACAGCTTCTTATTAATGTGAATATTTCTACAGCTACTTATTATATAATGTTTTTCTACAGCTACTTATTAATGGGAATATTTCTACAGCTACTTATTAATATTTCTACAGCTACTTATTAATGTGAACATTTCTACAGCTACTTATTAATGTGAACATTTCTACAGCTACTTATTAATGTGAATATTTCTTCAGCTACTTATTATATGAATATTTCTACAGCTTCTTATTAATGGGAATATTTCTACAGCTACTTATTAATATTTCTAGAGCTACTTGTTAATGTGAGTATTTCTTCAGCTACTTATTAATGTGAATATTTCTACAGCTACTTATTAATATGAATATTTCTACAGCCACTTATTATATTAATATTTATACAGCTACCTATTAATGTGAATATTTCTACAGCTACTTATTAATATGAATATTTCTACAGCCACTTATTATATTAATATTTATACAGCTACCTATTAATGTGAATATTTCTACAGCTACTTATTAATGTGAATATTTATACAGCTACTTATTAATATGAATATTTATACAGCTACTTATTTATGTGAATATTTCTACAGATACTTATTAATGTGAATATTTCTACAGCTACCTATTAATATTTCTACAGCTACTTATTAATATTTCTACAGCTACTTGTTAATGTGAGTATTTCTTCAGCTACTTATTAATGTGAATATTTCTACAGCTACTTAATATATGAATATTTCTACAGCTACTTAATATATGAATATTTCTACAGCTACTTATTAATGTGAATATTTCTACAGCTACTTAATATATGAATATTTCTACAGCTGCTTATTAATGTGAATATTTCTACAGCTACTTATTTTATGAATATTTCTACAGCTACGTATTAATGTGAACATTTCTACAGCTACTTATTACATGAATATTTCTACAGCTACTTAATATATGAATATTTCTACAGCTACTTATTAATGTGAATATTTCTACAGCTACTTATTAATGTAAGTATTTCTTCAGCTACTTATTATGTGAATATTTCTACAGCTTCTTATTAATGTGAATATTTCTACAGCTTCTTATTAATGTGAATATTTCTGCAGCTACTAATTAATGTGAATATTTCTACAGGTACTTATTAATATGAATATTTCTACAGCTTCTTATTAACATTTCTACAGCTACTTATTAATGTGAATATTTCTTCAGCTACTTATTATATGAATATTTATACAGCTTCTTATTAATGTGAATATTTCTACAGCTACTTATTTTATGAATATTTCTACAGCTACGTATTAATGTGAACATTTTTACAGCTACTTATTACATGAATATTTCTACAGCTACTTAATATATGAATATTTCTACAGCTACTTATTAATGTGAATATTTCTACAGCTACTTATTAATATGAATATTTCTACAGCTACTTATTAATGTGAATATTTCTACAGCTACTTATTAATGTGAATATTTCTACAGCTACTTATTTTATGAATATTTCTACAGCTACGTATTAATGTGAACATTTCTACAGCTACTTATTACATGAATATTTCTACAGCTACTTAATATATGAATATTTCTACAGCTACTTATTAATGTGAATATTTCTACAGCTACTTATTAATGTGAGTATTTATACAGCTACTTATTAATGTGAATATTTCTACAGCTACTTATTATATAATTTTTTCTACAGCTACTTATTAATGTGAATATTTCTACATCTACTTATTATTTTAATATTTCTACAGCTACTTATTAATGTGAATTTCTACTACTACTTGTTAATGTGAATATTTCTACAGCTACTTATTATTTTAATATTTCTAAAGCTACTTATTATTTTAATATTTCTACAGCTACTTATTAATGTGAATATTTCTACAGCTACTTATTAATGTGAATTTCTACAGATACTTATTATATAATTTTTTTCTACAGCTACTTATTAATATTAATATTTTTACACCTACTTATTAATTTGAATATTTCTACATCTACTTACTATATGAATATTTCTACAGCTACTTATTATTAAAAAAAATCTACATTTTCTTACTATATGAATATTTCTACAGCTACTTATTATTTTAATATTTCTACAGCTACTTATTATTTTAATAGTTCAACAGCTACTTATTATTTTAATATTTCTAAACTACTTAATATTTTAATATTTTTAAAGCTACTTATTACTTTAATATTTCTACAGCTACTTATTTTAATATTTCTACAGCTACTTACTATGAGTATTTCTACTACTACTTATTAATATTAATATTTTTACAGCTACTTACTATTTTAATATTTCTACAGCTACTTATTAATATTAATATTTCTACAGCTACTTACTATATGAATATTTCTACAGCTACTTATTATTAAAAAAAATCTACATTTTCTTACTATATGAATATTTCTACAGCTACTTATTATTTTAATATTTCTACAGCTACTTATTATTTTAATAGTTCAACAGCTACTTATTATTTTAATATTTCTAAACTACTTAATATTTTAAATTTTTAAAGCTACTTATTACTTTAATATTTCTACAGCTACTTATTTTAATATTTCTACAGCTACTTACTATATGAGTATTTCTACTACTACTTATTAATATTAATATTTTTACATCTACTGACTATTTTAATATTTCTACAGCTACTTATTAATAAGAATATTTCTACAGCTACTTACTATAGGAATATTTCTACAGCTACTTATTATTAAAAAAATTCTACAGCTACTTATTATTTTAATATTTCTAAAGCTACTTATTATTTAAAAATGTCTACAGCTACTTACTATATGAATATTTCTACAGCTACTTATTAATGTGAATATTTCTACAGCTACTTACTATATGAATATTTCTACAGCTACTTATTAATGTTAATATTTCTACAGCTACTTATTATTTTAATATTTCTAAAGCTACTTAATATTTTAATATTTCTACAGCTACTTATTATTTTAACATTTCTAGAGCTACTTACTATATGAATATTTCTACAGCTACTTACTATATGAATATTTCTACACCTACTTATTATATGAATATTTCTACGCTACTTATATTTTAAATATTTTTACAGCTACATATTATTTTTATATTTCTACAGCTACTTATTAATGTGAATATTTCTACAGCTACTTACTATATGAATATTTCTACAGCTACTTATTATATGAATATTTCTACAGCTACTTATTATTTTTATATTTCTACAGCTACATATTAATATTTCTACAGCTACTTATTATTTTTGTATTTCTACAGATACTTATTATTTTTATATTTCTACAGCTACTTATTAATATTCATATTTCTACAGCTACTTATTAATATTAATATTTCTACAGCTTCTAAAGCACTGCTCCAAACTATGCAAGAACTATTTAGGGAAGAAGCAGTCAGCTGGTATTCTGTTTATAATGCAGTGGCCAGCACAGTCACCGGATCTCAACCCTATTGAGCTGTTGTGGGAGCAGCTTGACCATGTGGTACGTAAGAAGTGCCCATCAAGCCAATCCAACTTGTGGGAGGTGCTTCAGGAAGCATGGGGTGAAATCTCTTCAGATTACCTCAACAAATGGACAACTAGAATGCCAAAGGTCTGCAAGGCTGTAATTGCTGCAAATGGAGGATTCTTTGACGAAAGCAATGTTTGAAGGACACAATTATTATTTCAATTAAAAGTCATTAATTATGACCTTGTCAACATCTTGACTATATTTCCTCTTAATTTTGCAACTCATTTCATGTATGTTTTCAAGAAAAACAAGGACATTAAATATGACCCCACATTTTTATGTTTTCTCAACAACAGTACAGCTCCCACAATCTTCTTATTATCAATTTCTTTCAACCAATCATCAGTCATTTGTGTCAGTGCAGTACATGTTGAGTGCCCTTCTCTATAAGAATGCTGAAAGCCTGTTGTTAATTTGTTTACAGAGAAATGGCATTGTATTTGGTCAAACACACTTTTTGGCAGCAAGCTGATGGGTCTGTCGTTGGAACCAGTAAAGGCTGCTTTACCACTCTTGGGTAGTGGAATTACTTTGGCTTCCTTCCAGGCCTAAGGACAAAAGACCTTCCTCTAGGCTCAGATTAAAGATATGACAGATAGGAGTGGCTATAGAGTCAGCTACCATCCTCAGTAGCTTTCCATCTAAGCTATCAATGCCAGGAGGTTTGTCATATTGATTGATAACAATATTTCTTCCACCTCTCCCACACTAACTTTACAAAATTAGAACTTGCAATTCTTTTCTATCATTATTGTTTTTTTTTTATGCATGAATACAATGGCTCACTGTTCGTTGTTGGCATTTCCTGCCTAAGTTTGCCCACTTTGCCAATTAAGTAATCATAAAAATATCAAATGGTTTTGTGATGAATAAGCCATCTGATTCGATGAAAGATGGAGTTGAATTTATCTTTCTGCCCATAATTTCATTTAAAGTGTTTTATATCATTGATCATAATCTGCACATCCATCACTCCAGTGTTAATGCTAAATTGTAATTATTTCACCTCTAGGGCCTATTTATTGCCTTACCTCCCTACTCTTCTACATTTGCACACACTGTACATAGACTTTTCTATTGTTATTGACTGTACATTTGTAACTCTGTGTTGTTGTTTCTGTCGCACTGCTTTGCTTTATCTTGGCCAGGTCACAGTTGTAAATGAGAACTTGTTCTCAACTGGCCTACCTGGTTAAATAAAGGTTAAATAAATGTGTAAATTATTTTCAAAATCTTGGCTTCACAATAAAGGTTTATTCTTCTTTTTGTTGAGTTTAGTCACATAATTTCTCAGTTTGCAGTAAGTCAGATGTGCAGCCAGACTTATTAGCCACTCCTTTTGCCCCGTCTCTTTCAACCATCCAGTTTTATAATTCCTCATCAATCCATGGAGCCTTAACAGTTCTAACAGTCAGTTTCTTAACAGGTGCATGTTTATCAATAATTGGAAGAAGCAATTTCATAACTTAATCAAGTACAGCGTCTCGATGCGCCTCATTAATCACATCAGACCAACAAATATGTTTAACATCATCCACATAAGAGTCACAGCTAAATCTTTTGTATGATCTCTTATACACTATTTTAGGCCGAGTTGTTGGAACTTTGGCTTTCCTGGATATAGCCACTATATTGTGATCACTGCATCCAATGGGTACGGATCCAGCTTTAGAACAAAGTTCTAAAGTATTACTAAAAATGTGATCAATACATGATCTTGTTCCTGTAGTGTTTGGAAACACCCTGGTAGGTTGATTAATAACCTGAACCAGATCACAGCCACTGGTTACAGTGAGAGGCTTCCTCTTGAGCAGACAGCTTGATGAAAACCAGTCAATATTCAGGTCCCCAAGAAAGTAGACTTCTCTGTTTACATCACATACACTATCAAGCATTTCACACATATTATTTAGATACTGACAGTTAGCACTTGGTGGCCTATAGCAACACCCCAAAAGAAAAGGCTTTAGAATTGCCAAGTGAATCTGCAGCCAAAACACTTCAATAATACTTGACATAAGATCGTCTCCAAGCATCACAGGGATACGGCTCTGAATATACGCAGCAACACCTCCGCCATAAGCATTCCTGTCTCTTCTATAGATGTTATATCCTTGTATTGCTACTGCTGTATCATCAAATGAATTAACAACTTATGGTGTGATCATGGTAACCTACAGGAAGTCTTTTTGTTCTCCCGATCTGGAATACCTCACCATAAAATGCCAACTTCATTACCTTCTGAGATCATGTTCTTTGGTTATTGTCACTGACGTGTATATTCAAGTCAACACTGCGTCGGCTCTCAAGGAACTACGACTTCATGCAAACTGGAACCGCATATCCTGAGGCCGTATTTATTGTAGCTGGGGACTATAAAAGAAATCTGAGGAGAACACTCCCGAAAATCGAACACATATTCTGTGCAACACGCGGAGAGAACCCTTCGGCAAATCAGATCACGCCTCCATCCTGTTCCTCCCCACCTATAGGCAGAAACTTAAACAGGAAGCCCCTGTGGTAAGGACTGTTAAACGTTGATCTGACCAATTGAAATCTATGCTTCGAGATGTTTTCATCACGCAAACTGAGAAATATTCCAGTTTGTCTCTGTGAATAGTGTCAACGTATACACTGACTCTGTGACTGGATTCGTCAGGAAGTGCACAGAGGATGCTGTTCCTACTGTGATGATTACAACTTATCCCAACCAAAAAACTGTGGATAGAACATGTGCAGACCAGCTGGCAGGAGTGTTTTACAGACATATTCAATCTCTCCCTATCGCAGTCTGTTGTTCACACTTGCTTCAAAATGTCAACCATTGTTCCTGTACCAAAGAAAGCGAAGGTAACTGAACGAAATGACTACAGTGGCCGACCCCTGAGTGGCCGACCCCAGGTGGTGAAGGTAGGTAACAACACCACCAACACGGGGGCCCCACAGGAGTACGTGCTCAGCCCCCTCCTGTATTCCCTGGTCACCCATGACTGCGTGGCCACTCAGGTCTCAAACTCAATCAACAAGTTTGCTGACGACACAACAGTGGTAGGCCTGATTACCAACAATGACGTGACAGCCTACAGGGAGGAGGTGAGATCCCTGGCGAAGTGGTGGCAGGACGGTAACCTCTCCCTCAATGTTAACAAAACAAAGGAGCTGGTCGTGGACTACATGAGATAGCAGAGAGAGCACACCCCATCGACATGAACAGGGAGAGGGTCAAAAGCATGGTGAAGAAGAGCATCCTGTCGGGCTGTATTACCGCCTGGTACGGCAATTGCAAGTACGAAGAGCATCAATGACCTCAGGAAGGCCAAGAAGAGCATCAACGACCTCAGGAAGGCCAAGAGCATCAATGACCTCAGGAATGCCAAGAAGAGCATCAATGACCTCATCCACCCGAGCCACGGCCTGTTCACTCCGCTACCATCTAGAAGGCGGAGACAGTACAGCTGCATCAAAGCTGGGACCAAGAGATCTCCAGACCATCAGACTGATAAACAGCTCCTATCTCCAGACCATCAGACTGTTAAACAGCTTCTATCTCCAGGCCATCAGACTGACAAACAGCTTCTATTTCCAGGCCATCAGACTGATAAACAGCTTATATCTCCAGGCCGTCAGACTGATAAACAGCTTCTATCTCCAGGCCGTCAGACTGATAAACAGCTTCTATCTCCAGACCGTCAGACTGATAAACAGCTTCTATCTCCAGGCCGTCAGACTGACAAACAGCTTCTATCTCCAGGCCATCAGACTGACAAACAGCTTCTATCTCCAGGCCATCAGACTGACAAACAGCTTCTATCTCCAGGCCATCAGACTGATAAACAGCTTCTATCTCCAGGCCATCAGACTGATAAACAGCTTCTATCTCCAGACCATCAGACTGATAAACAGCTTATATCTCCAGACCATCAGACTGTTAAACAGCTTCTATCTCCAGGCCATCAGACTGATAAACAGCTTCCATCTCCAGACCATCAGACTGTTAAACAGCTTCTATCTCCAGACCATCAGACTGATAAACAGCTTCTATCTCCAGGCCATCAGACTGATAAACAGCTTCTATCTCCAGGCCATCAGACTGATAAACAGCTTCTATCTCCAGGCCATCAGACTGATAAACAGCTTCTATCTCCAGACCATCAGACTGACAAACAGCTTCTATCTCCAGGCCATCAGACTGATAAACAGCTTCTATCTCCAGGCCATCAGACTGACAAACAGCTTCTATCTCCAGACCATCAGACAGAAGCTGTTTATCAGTCTGATGGCCTGGAGATAGAAGCTGTTTATCAGTCTGATGGCCTGGAGATAGAAGCTGTTTGTCAGTCTGATGGCCTGGAGATAGAAGCTGTTTATCAATCTCCAGGCCATCAGACTGACAAACAGCTTCTATCTCCAGGCCATCAGACTGATAAACAGCTTCTATCTCCAGACCATCAGACTGATAAACAGCTTCTATCTCCAGACCATCAGACTGATAAACAGCTTCTATCTCCAGACCATCAGACTGTTAAACAGTCACCACTAGTGTTTAATGCTGTTGCAGGACCCAATTCCACAGGGCGGGGTTCAGACCCAGGGCCCCAAGCTTAATGAGGAGTTTGGAGGGTACTATGGTGTTGAAGGCTGAGCTGTAGTCACATAACAGTATTCTTACAGGTATTCCTCTTGTCCAGGTGGGATAGGGCAGTATGATGGCGATTGCATTGTCTGGGGCGGTAAGCAAATTGAAGTGGGTCTAGGGTGTCAGGTAAGGTAGAGGTAAAATTATCCTTGACTAGTCTCTTCATGATGACAGACGTGAGTGCTGCGGGGCGATAGTCATTGCGTTTGCTTTCTTGGTTACAGAAACAATGGCACGTACTCATATTCCATCAATATTATGTCACCAAATCAACATCAACGTTTATTTGGCATATGCACAGATTACAGTGGGGTGTATACAGGAATATGACATTGCGTTGTAACGTGTTCTATTGAACTAACCATGTGTAACAACCCCCACAGGCTCTTCCCTCATGTCCCGCTACTAGCTCCAGATTGGTACACCAGATAATGTTAACTAAAGATTTTTGGTATCCATTACTGGAAGTTACAGGATTGGCACTGTTTGGTGTAGCACAAAGCATTTTCAACCAACCTTAGTGATACTGTCTTCGTCCTTGATTTGTGGGAAACCGGAGTCTCATAAAATGTCTTTCCAGTTGCAGGGGGTCAGTTTTAAATGTTGCGTTATTAAAATAAATACTTGTTTTCTAAATTCATAAAGGACCCCCTGCTGAGGAGAGGACACAGGCCTGTTGTTTGGATGAGAGGAGGAGAGGAGACTGGCTTGTTGATTGGATGAGAGGAGGAGAGGAGACTGGCTTGTTGATTGGATGAGAGGAGGAAAGGAGGAGACAGGCTTGTTGATTGGATGAAAGGAGGAAGGGAGACAGACCTGTTGATTGGATGATTCTTCTGTTCTGCCTGTACATTGTACATGTGTTATCATTGTCCCTCTGAAAGGCTCTGTTCTAGGAGACTGCAGTGGCAGGGCTGCTCATTGGGTGATACCTCTGCCTGTACATGTCCGTCTGAATGGCACTTGGTTTCCTCACAGCCTGTCGGCACGGCACTGGTTCAGGCCAGAGCATGTTGCAGCCTGTTTCTGTTGGTTTAACAGCAGGTTACACAATGTAACAGTCGGCTGCTCCATCTCCTCACAATAGATATGTCAGCTAGGGATTTCATAACATACTACTCCTCCACATTCCTCCCTCACACTCTGCCGTGAACCCATGCTCTCAGTGAGAGCATCACATTCAGCGTGGGAATGTGGTTTTCAAGGTATCTCATTGATGAACTGTGTGTATTTCCTGTCTAGTTGGAGCGGCAGGTAGCCTAGTGGTTAGAGCGTTGTGCCAGTAACCGAAGGGTTGCTGGATCGAATCCCTGAGCTGCCCCTGAACAAAGCAGTTAAACGTCTGTTCCTCGGTAGGCCGTGTTTTTTTATATAACTTAGCTGACGGACACTATCTGATTGGTCATAAGGCAGGAAAAGGGAGTGGCTTTGGGCGGTAAATCCCAGTAACCGGGTTCCCGCCATTCAATCCTAGTCCCTACCCTGGTCTTAACCTGGACCCCACCCTGTTCCTACCTTGGTCCTACCTTTCCAACAGAAACACAGCCGGCCACCTTCCCACCTCCAGATTTGCAGTACGGACACAAGGTAACCTTAACCCCTAGTCTTAACCCCTAACCCTAATCCCCAACCCGACCTGCAGCACGGACACAATAAAATCACAGTATCAAATTGCATCGTGACAAATGTAAGAATTGCAATACATTATCGTATTGGGCACCTAAGTATCGGGATAATTTCATATCGTGAGGTCCCTGGCAATTCCCAACCCTAATCCGAGCCTCAATCAGGCTGACAGTGGTGTGATGGATGTTGGTTGGTTGTCCTCTGTGGTTTATAGTTTAGAATAATATAATGCCTTTTAACAGACGCTTTTAACCGGAAGCGACTTAGTCATGCATGAATATATTTTAAGTATGGGTGACCCCCTTCCCCCTTTTGGAGTTGTAAACGCCATCGATGTTAACAAGTGTTACTAAGGTGTCAATGATGGCAGTTATATTGTACAGTTTCATGCTAAATTACAGAGTTGAGATGAAACTGGCCCGTTCATGGCGGGGCATCATGGAATAATGGAACAGGCTGTGTGTTTGTCTAAAGGTTAGCGTTGCCTAGGAAGTCAGTCCACACCCTCCCCCATTCCCCTCCCTCCTCCCACACAGTAACAGCAACAGTAGGAGTCAGTTAGCCAAGGTAAATACTGTTCGTCAACACCATGTTCTCTACTGTGAGACAGAGCCCCTATTCAGACCCATTAACTTTTTCCACATTTTGTTGTGTTACATCCTGAATTCAAATCGGATTACATTCGTTTTTTTCTCAGCTATCTAAACACAATATCCCATAATCAACAAGTGAAAACATGTTCTAAGAAATTCTTGCACATTAATAAAAATTAAATACAGAAATATTTAATTTCCATACGTTTTCACACCCCTGAGTCAATACTTTGCAGAAGCACATTTGCCAGTGATTGAGTGTTTCTGGGTGAGTCTCTAAGAGCTTTCCACACCTGGACTGTGCAACATTTGCCCATTATTCTTAAAACAATTCTTCAAGCTCTGTCATATTGGTTGTTGGTCATTGCTAGACATTTTCAGGTCTTGCAACAGATTTTCAGACGATTTAAGTGGTACTCAGTAAAGTGCTGTGTTGAAGAGTGGTACTCAGTAATGTGTTTTATTGGAGAGTGGTACTCAGTAACGTGTTGTATTGGATTGGAGAGTGGTACTCAGTAATGTGTTGTATTGGATTGGAGAGTGGTACTCAGTAATGTGTTGTATTGGAGAGTGGTACTCAGTAACGTGTTGTATTGGATTGGAGAGTGGTACTCAGTAACGTGTTGTATTGGAGAGTGGTACTCAGTAATGTGTTGTATTGGAGAGTGGTACTCAGTAATGTGTTGTATTGGATTGGAGAGTGGTACTCAGTAATGTGTTGGATTGGAGAGTGGTACTCAGTAACGTGTTGTATTGGATTGGAGAGTGGTACTCAGTAACGTGTTGTATTGTATTGGAGAGTGGTACTCAGTAATGTGTTGTATTGGAGAGTGGTACTCAGTAATGTGTTGTATTGGATTGGAGAGTGGTACTCAGTAACGTGTTGTATTGGAGAGTGGTACTCAGTAATGTGTTTTATTGGAGAGTGGTACTCAGTAATGTGTTGTATTGGATTGGAGAGTGGTACTCAGTAATGTGTTGTATTGGAGAGTGGTACTCAGTAACGTGTTGTATTGGATTGGAGAGTGGTACTCAGTAATGTGTTGTATTGGAGAGTGGTACTCAGTAATGTGTTGTATTGGATTGGAGAGTGGTACTCAGTAATGTGTTTTATTGGAGAGTGGTACTCAGTAATGTGTTGTATTGGAGAGTGGTACTCAGTAACGTGTTGTATTGGATTGGAGAGTGGTACTCAGTAATGTGTTGTATTGGATTGGAGAGTGGTACTCAGTAATGTGTTGTATTGGAGAGTGGTACTCAGTAATGTGTTGGATTGGATTGGAGAGTGGTACTCAGTAATGTGTTTTATTGGAGAGTGGTACTCAGTAACGTGTTGTATTGGATTGGAGAGTGGTACTCAGTAATGTGTTGTATTGGATTGGAGAGTGGTACTCAGTAATGTGTTGTATTGGAGAGTGGTACTCAGTAATGTGTTGTATTGGATTGGAGAGTGGTACTCAGTAATGTGTTGTATTGGAGAGTGGTACTCAGTAACGTGTTGTATTGGAGAGTGGTACTCAGTAATGTGTTGTATTGGAGAGTGGTACTCAGTAATGTGTTGTATTGGATTGGAGAGTGGTACTCAGTAATGTGTTGTATTGGAGAGTGGTACTCAGTAATGTGTTGTATTGGAGAGTGGTACTCAGTAATGTGTTGTATTGGATTGGAGAGTGGTACTCAGTAATGTGTTGTATTGGAGAGTGGTACTCAGTAACGTGTTGTATTGGAGAGTGGTACTCAGTAATGTGTTGTATTGGAGAGTGGTACTCAGTAATGTGTTGTATTGGATTGGAGAGTGGTACTCAGTAATGTGTTGTATTGGATTGGAGAGTGGTACTCAGTAATGTGTTGTATTGGAGAGTGGTACTCAGTAATGTGTTGTATTGGATTGGAGAGTGGTACTCAGTAATGTGTTGTATTGGAGAGTGGTACTCAGTAATGTGTTGTATTGGAGAGTGGTACTCAGTAATGTGTTGTATTGGATTGGAGAGTGGTACTCAGTAATGTGTTGTATTGGAGAGTGGTACTCAGTAATGTGTTGTATTGGATTGGAGAGTGGTACTCAGTAACGTGTTGTATTGGAGAGTGGTACTCAGTAACGTGTTGTATTGGAGAGTGGTACTCAGTAATGTGTTGTATTGGAGAGTGGTACTCAGTAACGTGTTGTATTGGATTGGAGAGTGGTACTCAGTAATGTGTTGTATTGGATTGGAGAGTGGTACTCAGTAATGTGTTGTATTGGAGAGTGGTACTCAGTAATGTGTTGTATTGGATTGGAGAGTGGTACTCAGTAATGTGTTGTATTGGAGAGTGGTACTCAGTAACGTGTTGTATTGGAGAGTGGTACTCAGTAATGTGTTGTATTGGATTGGAGAGTGGTACTCAGTAATGTGTTGTATTGGAGAGTGGTACTCAGTAATGTGTTGTATTGGAGAGTGGTACTCAGTAATGTGTTGTATTGGATTGGAGAGTGGTACTCAGTAACGTGTTGTATTGGAGAGTGGTACTCAGTAACGTGTTGTATTGGAGAGTGGTACTCAGTAATGTGTTGTATTGGAGAGTGGTACTCAGTAATGTGTTGTATTGTATTGGAGAGTGGTACTCAGTAATGTGTTGTATTGGAGAGTGGTACTCAGTAACGTGTTGTATTGGAGAGTGGTACTCAGTAATGTGTTGTATTGGAGAGTGGTACTCAGTAATGTGTTGTATTGGAGAGTGGTACTCAGTAATGTGTTGTATTGGAGAGTGGTACTCAGTAACGTGTTGTATTGGATTGGAGAGTGGTACTCAGTAATGTGTTGTATTGGATTGGAGAGTGGTACTCAGTAATGTGTTGTATTGGAGAGTGGTACTCAGTAACGTGTTGTATTGGATTGGAGAGTGGTACTCAGTAATGTGTTGTATTGGAGAGTGGTACTCAGTAATGTGTTGTATTGGATTGGAGAGTGGTACTCAGTAATGTGTTGTATTGGATTGGAGAGTGGTACTCAGTAATGTGTTGTATTGGAGAGTGGTACTCAGTAATGTGTTGTATTGGATTGGAGAGTGGTACTCAGTAATGTGTTGTATTGGAGAGTGGTACTCAGTAACGTGTTGTATTGGATTGGAGAGTGGTACTCAGTAACGTGTTGTATTGGAGAGTGGTACTCAGTAATGTATTGTATTGGATTGGAGAGTGGTACTCAGTAATGTGTTGTATTGGAGAGTGGTACTCAGAAATGTGTTGTATTGGATTGGAGAGTGGTACTCAGTAATGTGTTGTATTGGAGAGTGGTACTCAGAAATGTGTTGTATTGGATTGGAGAGTGGTACTCAGTAATGTGTTGTATTGGAGAGTGGTACTCAGTAATGTGTTGTATTGGAGAGTGGTACTCAGTAATGTGTTGTATTGGATTGGAGAGTGGTACTCAGTAATGTGTTGTATTGGAGAGTGGTACTCAGTAACGTGTTGTATTGGAGAGTGGTACTCAGTAATGTGTTGTATTGGAGAGTGGTACTCAGTAATGTGTTGTATTGGAGAGTGGTACTCAGTAATGTGTTGTATTGGAGAGTGGTACTCAGTAACGTGTTGTATTGGATTGGAGAGTGGTACTCAGTAATGTGTTGTATTGGATTGGAGAGTGGTACTCAGTAATGTGTTGTATTGGAGAGTGGTACTCAGTAACGTGTTGTATTGGATTGGAGAGTGGTACTCAGTAATGTGTTGTATTGGAGAGTGGTACTCAGTAATGTGTTGTATTGGATTGGAGAGTGGTACTCAGTAATGTGTTGTATTGGATTGGAGAGTGGTACTCAGTAATGTGTTGTATTGGATTGGAGAGTGGTACTCAGTAATGTGTTGTATTGGAGAGTGGTACTCAGTAATGTGTTGTATTGGATTGGAGAGTGGTACTCAGTAATGTGTTGTATTGGAGAGTGGTACTCAGTAACGTGTTGTATTGGATTGGAGAGTGGTACTCAGTAACGTGTTGTATTGGAGAGTGGTACTCAGTAATGTATTGTATTGGATTGGAGAGTGGTACTCAGTAATGTGTTGTATTGGAGAGTGGTACTCAGAAATGTGTTGTATTGGATTGGAGAGTGGTACTCAGTAATGTGTTGTATTGGAGAGTGGTACTCAGAAATGTGTTGTATTGGATTGGAGAGTGGTACTCAGTAATGTGTTGTATTGGATTTGGCCCAAACATAACACTTTGTATTCAGGACATGTTTTGTGCCTTGTTGCAAACAGGATGCATGTTTTCTTTTATTAATTGACTGAACCTTTATTTAACACGGCAAGTCAGTTAAGAACAAATTCTTATTTACAGTAACGACCTACCAAAAGGCAAAAGGCCTCCTGCGGGGACAGGGGCTGGGATAAAAAAATATAAATTCATTCAATAAAAATATAGGATAAAACACACATCACGACAAGAGAGACAACACTACATAAAGAGAGACCTAAGACAACAACATAGCATGGCAGCAACACATGACAACACAGCATAGAGGAAACCAAGTCTAGATTTAACTTTAGCCTGCAGCTTTGATATGTGCTGAGAGAAGGACAGTGCACCGTCTAGCCATACTCCCAAGTACTTGTATGAGGTGACTACCTCAAGCTCTAAACCCTCAGAGGTAGTAATCACACCTGTGGGGAGAGGGGCATTCTTCTTACCAAACCACATGACCTTTGTTTTGGAGGTGTCCAGAACAAGGTTAAGGGCAGAGAAATCTTGTTGGACACTGAGAAAGCTTTGTTGTAGAGCGTTTAACACAACATCCGGGAAGGGGCCAGCTGAGTATAAGACTGTATCATCTGCATATAAATGGATGAGAGAGCTTCCTACTGCCTGAGCTATGTTGTTGATGTAAATTGAGAAGAGCGTGGGGCCTAAGATCGAGCCTTGGGGTACACCCTTGGTGACAGACAGTGGCTGAGACAGAAAATGTTCTGACATTATACACTGCACTCTTTGAGAGAGGTAGTTAGCAAACCAGGCCAAAGGCCCCTCAGAGACACCAATGCTCCTTAGCCGGCCCACAAGAATGGAATGGTCTACCGTATCAAAAGCTTTGGCTAAGATAATAAAAATAGCAGCACAACATTGCTTAGAATCAAGGGCAATGATGACATGAGTTTTGGAATATTTTTTACAGGCTTCCATCTTTTCAGTCTATCAATTAGGTTAGTTTTGTGGAGTAACTACAATGTTGTCCATCCTCAGATTTCTCCTATCACAGCCATTAAACTCTGTAACTGTTTAAAGTCACCATTGGCCTCATGGTGAAATCCCTGAGCGGTTTCCTTCCTCTTTGGAAACTGAGTTAGGAAGGACTCCTGTATCTTTGTAGTGACTGGGTGTATTGATACACCATCCAACTGAGTTAGGAAGGACGCCTGTATGTTTGTAGTGACTGGGTGTATTGATACACCATCCAACTGAGTTAGGAAGGACGCCTGTATCTTTGTAGTGACTGGGTGTATTGATCCACCATCCAACTGAGTTAGGAAGGACGCCTGTATCTTTGTAGTGACTGGGTGTATTGATACACCATCCAACTGAGTTAGGAAGGACGCCTGTATGTTTGTAGTGACTGGGTGTATTGATACACCATCCAACTGAGTTAGGAAGGATGCCTGTATCTTTGTAGTGACTGGGTGTATTGATACACCATCCAACTGAGTTAGGAAGGACGCCTGTATCTTTGTAGTGACTGGGTGTATTGATACACCATCCAACTGAGTTAGGAAGGACGCCTGTATCTTTGTAGTGACTGGGTGTATTGATACACCATCCAGAGTGTAATTAATAACTTCACCATGCTCAAAGGAATATTCAATGTCTGATTTTGTATTTTTTTAACCATCTACCAATAGGTGCCCTTCTTTGCGAGGCATTGGAAAACCTCCCTGGTCTTTGTGGTTGAATCTGTGTTTAAAATTCACTGCTCGACTGAGGGACCTTACAGATAATTGTATGTGTTGGGAACAGAGATGAGGTAGTCATTCAGAAATCATCTTAAACACTATTATTGCACACACACAGTGAGTCCATGCAACTTGTTAAGCAAATGTTGACTCCTGTACTTATTCAGGCTTGTCATAACAAAGGGATTGAATACTTATTGACTCAAGACATCTCAGCTTTTCATTAATTCATTAGAAAACATTTTGAAAAACATAATTCCACTTTTGTGTATTATGGGGTATTTTGTGTAGGCCAGTGACACAACATCTCAATTTAATCCATGTTAAATTCAGGCTGTAACACAACAACATGTGGATCAAGTCCAGGGTGTGAATACTCTCTGAAGACAGTGTGTATCAATAGGCTATATGTAAGAAACAGGTTAAGTTGAGTCTGATGGGTGAGAATATTATCAACTGCTTGTTAAATTGTGAATGAGACACCGATGAAATCAAATCAAATTGTATTTGTCACATACAACAACCGTGAAATAAATCACATACAAGCTGTTAACCAACAATGCATTTAAGAAAAATAAGACTTAATGAAATATTTACTAAATAAACTAAAGTAAAAAAAATCTAAGTGCAACAATAAAATAACAGTAACGGGGGTACCGAGTCCATGTACAGGTTAGTTGAGGTAATTTAGATAATGTGTACATGTAGGTAGGGGGGGAGTCCATGTACAGGTTAGTTGAGGTAATTTAGATAATATGTACATGTAGGTAGGGGAGAGTCCATGTACAGGTTAGTTGAGGTAATTTAGATAATATGTACATGTAGGTAGGGGGGGAGTCCATGTACAGGTTAGTTGAGGTAATTTAGATAATATGTACATGTAGGTAGGGGAGAGTCCATGTACAGGTTAGTTGAGGTAATTTAGATAATATGTACATGTAGGTAGGGAGAGTCCATGTACAGGTTAGTTGAGGTAATTTAGATAATATGTACATGTAGGTAGGGGGGAAGTCCATGTACAGGTTAGTTGAGGTAATTTAGATAATATGTACATGTAGGTAGGGGGGGAGTCCATGTACAGGTTAGTTGAGGTAATTTAGATAATATGTACATGTAGGTAGGGGAGGAGTCCATGTACAGGTTAGTTGAGGTAATTTAGATAATATGTACATGTAGGTAGGGGGGGAGTCCATGTACAGGTTAGTTGAGGTAATTTAGATAATATGTACATGTAGGTAGGGGGAGTCCATGTACAGGTTAGTTGAGGTAATTTAGATAATATGTACATGTAGGTAGGGGGGGAGTCCATGTACAGGTTAGTTGAGGTAATTTAGATAATATGTACATGTAGGTAGGGGGGGAGTCCATGTACAGGTTAGTTGAGGTAATTTAGATAATATGTACATGTAGGTAGGGGGAGTCCATGTACAGGTTAGTTGAGGTAATTTAGATAATATGTACATGTAGGTAGGGGGAGTCCATGTACAGGTTAGTTGAGGTAATTTAGATAATATGTACATGTAGGTATGGGGAGGAGTCCATGTACAGGTTAGTTGAGGTAATTTAGATAATATGTACATGTAGGTAGGGGGAGTCCATGTACAGGTTAGTTGAGGTAATTTAGATAATATGTACATGTAGGTAGGGGGAGTCCATGTACAGGTTAGTTGAGGTCATTTAGATAATATGTACATGTAGGTAGGGGGGGAGTCCATGTACAGGTTAGTTGAGGTAATTTAGATAATATGTACATGTAGGTAGGGGGAGTCCATGTACAGGTTAGTTGAGGTAATTTAGATAATATGTACATGTAGGTAGGGGGAGTCCATGTACAGGTTAGTTGAGGTAATTTAGATAATATGTACATGTAGGTAGGGGGAGTCCATGTACAGGTTAGTTGAGGTAATTTAGATAATATGTACATGTAGGTAGGGGGTCAATGCAAATAGTCTGGGTAGCCATTATCTGTTCAGGAGTCGTATGGCTTGGGGGTAGAAACTGTTAAGGAGCATTTTGGTCCTAGACTTGGCGCTCCTGTACCGCTTGCCCTGCGGTAGCAGAGAGAACAGTCCATGACTAGGGTGGCTGGAATCTTTGGCACTTATTTGGGCCTTCCTCTGACACCGCCTGGTATAGAGGTCCTGGATGTCAGGAAGCTTGGCCCCAGTGATGTACTGGGCCGTACGCACTACCCTCTGTAGTGCCTTGCGAGGTGATTCAACCAGTCAGGATGCTCTCGATGTTGCAGCTGTAGAACCTTTTGAGGATCTCAGGACCCATGCAAAATCTTTTCAGTCTCCTCAGGGGAAATAGGTGTTGTCGTGCCCTCTTCACGACTGTCTTGGTGTGTTTGGACCACGATAGTTTGTTTGGTGATGTGGACACCAAGGAACTTGAAGCTCTCAACCTGCTCCACTGCAGCCCCGTCGATGAGAATGGGGGCGTGCTCGGTCCTCCTTTTCCTGTAGTCCACATTCATCTCCTTAGTCTTGGTTACGTTGAGGAAGAGGTTGTTGTCCTGGCACCACACGGCCAGGTCTCTGACCTCCTCCCTGTAGGCTGTCTCGTCGTTGTTGGTGATCAGGCCACACCACTGTTGTGTCGTCTGCAAACTTAATGATGGTGTTGGAGTCATGCCTGGCCATGCAGTTGTGGGTGAACAGGGAGTACAAGAGGGGACTGAGCACGCACCCCTGGGGAGCTCCAGTGTTGAGGATCAGCGTGGCAGATGTGTTGCTACCTACCCTCACCACCTGGGGGCAGCCCGTCGTGAAGTCCAGGAACCAGTTGCAGAGGGAGGTGTTTAGTCCCAGGATCCTTAGCTTAGTGATGAGCTTTGAGGGTACTATGGTGTTTAACGCTGAGCTGTAGTCAATGAATAGCATTCTCACATAAGTGTTCCTTTTGTCCAGGTGGGAAAGGGCAGTGTGGAGTGCAATAGAGATTGCATCATCTGTTGATCTGTTTGGGCGGTATGCAAATTGGAGGGGGTCTAGGGTTTCTGGGATAATGTTGTTGATGTGAGCCATTACCAACCTTTCAAAGCACATCATGGCTACAGACGTGAGTGCTACGGGTCGGTAGTCATTTAGGCAGGTTACCTTCGCTTCCTTTGGCACAGGGACTATGGTGGTCTGCTTGAAACATGTTGGTATTACAGACTCAGTCAGGGACAGATTGAAAATGTCAGTGAAGACACTTACCAGTGGGTCAGCACATACCAGCACAATCACATGCACTGAGTACACATCCTGGTAATCCATCTGGTCCTGCGGCCTTGTGAATGTTGATCTTTTTTAAAGGTCTTACTCACATCGGCTACGGAGAGCGTTATCACACAGTCGTCCGGAACAGCTGGTGTTTTCATGCATGCTTCAGTGTTGCTTGACTCGAAGCGAGCATACAAGTCATTTAGCTTGTCTGGTAGGCTCGTGCCACTGGGCATCTCGCTATGGGCTTCCCTTTGTAGTCCGTAATAGTTTGCAAGCCCTGCCACATCCGATGAGCGTCGGAGCTGGTGTAGTCGGATTCAATCTTAGTCCTGTATTGATGCTTTGCCTGTTTGATAGTTCGTCGGAGGGCATAGAGTGATTTCTTATAAGCGTCTGGGATAGAGTCCTGCACCTTGAAAGCAACAGCTCTACCCTTTAGCTCAGTGTAGATCTTGCCTGTAATCCATGGCTTCAGGTTGGGGTATGTACGTATGGTAACTGTGGGGACGACGTCATCGAGGCACTTATTCTCATCGACGGGGCTGCAGTGGAGCAGGTTGAGAGCTTCAAGTTCCTTGGTGTCCACATCACCAACAAACTAACATGGTCCAAGCACACCGAGACAAAACCTATTCCCCCTCAGGAGACTGAAAAGATTTGGCATGGGTCTTCAGATCCTCAAAAGTTTCTACAGCTGCACCATCGAGAGCATCCTGACTGGTTGCATCACTGCCTGGTATGGCAATTACACGGCCTCCGACCGCAAGGCACTACAGAGGGTAGTGCGAACGGCCAGTACATCACTGGGGCCAAGCTTCCTGCCATCCAGGACCTCTATACTAGGCGGTGTCAGAGGAAGGCCCTAAAAATTGTCAAAGATTCCAGCTACCCTAGTCATAAACTGTTCTCTCTGCTACCGCACGGCAAGCAGTACCAGAGCGCCAAGTCTAGGTCCAAGAGGCTTCTAAACAGCTTCTACCCCATAAGACCATAAGACTCCTGAACAGGTAATCAAATGGCTACCCAGACTATTTGCATTGTGTGGCTGGCTGACAGCATGGTATCACTCTGTCATGTCTGAGTTCTCTTTGACAATGGACCAACTCACACTCATTCTAATCAGATTGGAATGGACTGTTTGGGATTGATTCCTAATCCGGGTGGGATGGACTACATTGGATAATGCAAAACACAGTGTGTGTGACAGGCCACCTGTGACAATAATGATTACACCGGCTCATCTACCTGTAGAAGACTAAAACCAACCAACCAGGGCTCATCCCCAAGACTAAAACCAACCAACCAGGGCTCATCCCCAAGACTAAAACCAACCAACCAACCAACCAGGGCTCATCCCCAAGACTGAAACCAACCAACCAGGGCTCATCCCCAAGACTAAAACCAACCAACCAGGGCTCATCCCCAAGACTAAAACCAACCAACCAGGGCTCATCCCCAAGACTAAAACCAACCAACCAGGGCTCATCCCCAAGACTAAAACCAATGCAAATGCTCTGTCTTTATTTGTGTTTGGTATCTTGACGCCAAACACACGTCACAGATTTTATAGGGCCCCACGTAGATTTGTTTATTAACCATTATTTTACCAGGTATATTGACAGAAAACATTACTGTCTCCTGTACACCAAGGACCCGGGGAAGAGGAGAAGAATGCGCCTGTTTGAAAGCCGCCCCCAAACATTGTATATCTCGCTATGTTTATTTTTGTTGTTGAAGTATCTCATGCTAAAAAAGGTTTGAGCCCTTTGCCCTAGGGAGTGGCTAGTATAGCAAAATTCAGTGAGTTGGGTTGCTAGGGAGTGGCTAGTATAGCAGAATTCAGTGAGTTGGGTTGCTAGGGAGTGGCTAGTATAGCAGAATTCAGTGAGTTGGGTTGCTAGGGAGTGGCTAGTATAGCAGAATTCAGTGAGTTGGGTTGCTAGGGAGTGGCTAGTATAGCAGAATTCAGTGAGTTGGGTTGCTAGGGAGTGGCTAGTATAGCAGAATTCAGTGAGTTGGGTTGCTAGGGAGTGGCTAGTATAGCAGAATTCAGTGAGTTGGGTTGCTAGGGAGTGGCTAGTATAGCAGAATTCAGTGAGTTGCTAGGGAGTGTCTGTTTAAGGTATGGGAATTTAAAGGAATGCAGTGAGTTCGGCATAGAGAATGGCTACTCAGGGATATTCAAGGTAACTAGCAGACCTGTGTGTGTAACAGTCTACTATTAGGCTACATTGTAGCACAGTGTGTAACAGTCTACTATTAGGCTACATTGTAGCACAGTGTGTAACAGTCTACTATCATTGACTATGACCTGTAAAACAGTGTCAGTGATAACACCAGGGTGGGCCCCTAACAGATTCCTGAGCTACAGATAACATGAAACTCTCTCAGCGCTCTAGACAGCAGATAACATGAAGCAGCACAGAAAAGTCCAACTCTGTGAGGCTGATCTCGCACTCACTCTGCGCTGCATTCTTTAGTTAGACCATAAACGGCTGTAGTCGTGGCAACAGAGCAAAGTAAACAACCGAAACAGTCATTTGAGGAGCAGTGAGTCACCACCGGGGTATTTCACTGGAGGAGGAGGGAAATGATTAAAAACATTTAGCTACAACACATTCAGTATTTTCTATTCATTCAGCACTGTGCCACTGGCAGGTCTTGCTTAGGTTTGACTGTTCACTGTGACATCTTACCTACATAGGAGACAGTGCTGAAGTGCAGTAGTGTAGCAGTATAGTGGTGCAGTAGTATAGAAGTGTATTGTAGTAGTATAGAAGTGTATTGTGGTAGTGTAGCAGTGTAGTAGTAGGGTAGTGCAGTAATATAGCAGTGTAGTAGTATAGTAGTGTAGTAATATAGTAGTGTAGTAGTATATTATTGTAGTAGTATAGTAGTGTAGTAGTATAGTAGTGTAGTAATATAGTAGTGTAGTAGTATATTATTGTAGTAGTATAGTAGTGTAGTAATATAGTAGTGTAGTAGTATATTATTGTAGTAATATAGTAGTATGGTAGTGTAGTGGTATAGTAGTAGTGTAGTAATATAGTAGTGTACTATTGTAGTAATATAGTAGTCTAGTAGTACTAGTAAAGTAGTATAGCGGTGTAGTAGTGTAGTAGTATATTAGTGTAGTAATATAGTAGTGTAGTAGTATAGTAGTGTACTATTGTAGTAATATAGTAGTGTAGTAATATAGTAGTGTGGTAGTATAGTAGTGTGGTAATATAGTAGTGTACTAGTATAGTAGTATAGCAGTGTAGTGGTGTAGTAGTATATTATTGTAGTAGTGTAGTATAGTAGTGTAGTAGTAGTGTAGTGTAGTAGTATAGTAGTGTAGTAATATAGTAATATAGTGGTTTAGTAGTATACTATTGTAGTAGTATAGTGGTGTAGTTATATATTATTGTAGTAATATAGTAGTATGGTATTGTAGTGGTATAGTAGTAGTGTAGTAATATAGTAGTCTAGTAGTATAGTAGTGTACTAGTATAGTAGTATAGCGGTGTAGTAGTATATTATTGTAGCAGTATAGTAGTGTATTAACAATAGTATAGTAGTGTAGTGGTATAGTAGTATAGTATAGCTTTATATTAGTGTAGTAGTATAGTACTGTGGTAATATAGTAGTATAGTAGTGTAGTGGTATAGTAGTGTATTAACAGTAGTATAGTAGTGTAGTGGTATAGTAGTATAGTATAGCTTTATATTAGTGTAGTAGTATTGTACTGTGGTAATATAGTAGTATAGTAGTGGTATAGTAGTCTAGTAGTATAGTAGTGTAATAGTATAGAAGTATTGCAGTGTAGTGGTGTAGTAGTATATTATTGTAGCAGTATAGTAGTGTATTAACAGTAGTATAGTAGTGTAGTGGTATAGTAGTATAGTCTAGCTTTATATTAGTGTAGTAGTATAGTACTGTGGTAATATAGTCGTATAGTAGTGTAGTGGTATAGTAGTCTGAGTAGTATAGTTAGTGTATTAATAGTATAGGGAAGTATTGCGGTGTAGTGGTATAGTAGTATAGTATAGCTTTATATTAGTGTAGTAGTATAGTACTGTGGTAATATAGTCGTATAGTAGTGTAGTAGTATAGTAGTGTAGTGGTGTAGTAGTATATTATTGTAGCAGTAGTGTATTAACAGTAGTATAGTAGTGTAGTGGTATAGTAGTGTAGTAGTATAGTAGTGTAATAGTATAGAAGTATAGCAGTGTAGTGGTGTAGTAGTATATTATTGTAGCAGTATAGTAGTGTATTAACAGTAGTATAGTAGTGTAGAGGTATAGTAGTATAGTATAGCTTTATATTAGTGTAGTAGTATAGTACTGTGGTAATATAGTCGTATAGTAGTGTAGTGGTATAGTAGTGTAGTAGTATAGTAGTGTAATAGTATAGTAGTATAGCGGTTTAGTGGTGTAGTAGTATAGTAGTGTAGTAATAGTAGTATAGTAGTGTAGAGGTATAGTAGTATAGTCTAGCTTTATATTAGTGTAGTAGTATAGTACTGTGGTAATATAGTCGTAGTGTAGTGGTATACTAGTATAGAAGTATAGCAGTGCAGTGATGTAGTAGTATATTATTGTAGCAGTATAGTAGTATAGTAGTGTAGAGGTATAGTCTATCTTTATATTAGTGTAGTAGTATAGTACTGTGGTAATATAGTAATATAGTAGTGTAACGGTATAGTAGTGTAGTAATAAAAGTATAGTATATTAGTATTGTAGTATAGTAGTGTAGTGTGTAGTAATAGTAGTATAGTAGTGTAGTATAGGGTAGCAGTATAGTAGTGTAGTAGTAGTAGTATTGTAGTATAGTAGTGTAGTGGTGTAGTAGTATAGTATAGCTTTATATTAGTGTAGTAGTATAGTACTGTGGTAATATAGTAGTATAGTAGTGTAGTGGTATAGTAGTGTATTAACAGTAGTATAGTAGTGTAGTGGTATAGTAGTGTATTAACAGTAGTATAGTAGTGTAGTGGTATAGTAGTATAGTCTAGCTTTATATTAGTGTAGTAGTATAGTACTGTGGTAATATAGTCGTATAGTAGTGTAGTGGTATAGTAGTGTAGTATAGGGTAGCAGTATAGTAGTGTAGTAGTAGTAGTATTGTAGTATAGTAGTGTAGTGGTGTAGTAGTATAGTATAGCTTTATATTAGTGTAGTAGTATAGTACTGTGGTAATATAGTAGTATAGTAGTGTAGTGGTATAGTAGTGTAGTAACAGTAGTATAGTAGTGTAGTGGTATAGTAGTATAGTCTAGCTTTATATTAGTGTAGTAGTATAGTACTGTGGTAATATAGTAGTATAGTAGTGTAGTGGTATAGTAGTGTAGTAACAGTAGTATAGTAGTATAGTAGTATAGTCTAGCTTTATATTAGTGTAGTAGTATAGTACTGTGGTAATATAGTCGTAGTGTAGTGGTATACTAGTATAGAAGTATAGCAGTGCAGTGGTGTAGTAGTATATTATTGTAGCAGTAGTAGTGTAGTAGTGTAACGGTATAGTAGTGTAGTAATAAAAGTATAGTATATTAGTATTGTAGTATAGTAGTGTAGTGTGTAGTAATAGTAGTATAGTAGTGTAGTGGTAGAGTAGTATAGGGTAGCAGTATAGTAGTAGTAGTAGTAGTATAGTATAGTTTTATATTAGTGTAGTAGTATAGTACTGTGGTAATATAGTAGTGTAGTAGTATAGTAGTGTAGTGGTATAGTAGTATAGTATAGCTTTATATTAGTGTAGTAGTATAGTACTGTGGTAATATAGTAGTATAGTAGTGTAGTAGTATAGTAGTGTAGTGGTATAGTAGTATAGGGTAGCAGTGTAGTAGTATAGTAGTATAGTAGTATAGGGTAGCAGTATAGTGTGGTAGTAGTAGTATAGTAGTATAGTAGAATAGTAGTATAGGGTAGCAGTATAGCAGTGTAGTAGTAGTAGTATAGGGTAGCAGTATAGTAGTATAGTAGTGTAGTAGTATAGGGTAGCAGTATAGTAGTGTAGTAGTAGTAGTAGTATAGTGGTATAGTAGTATAGGGTAGCAGTATAGTAGTGTAGTAGTAGTAGTATAGTAGTGTAGTAGTATAGGGTAGCAGTATAGTAGTGTAGTAGTATAGTAGTGTAGTGGTATAGTAGTATAGGGTAGCAGTATAGTGAGTGTAGTGGTGCAGCAGCATTAGTAGTAGTAGTGTAGTAGTTATGGGGTAGCAGTATAGTAGTGTATTGGTATATTGGTGAGTGGTATAGTAGTATAGGGGGTAGCAGTATAGTAGTGTAGTAGTAGTAGTAGTAGTATAGTAGTGTAGTAGTATAGGGTAGCAGTATAGTAGTGTAGTGGTATAGTAGTATAGGGTAGCAGTATAGTAGTGTAGTAGTAGTAGTAGTAGTATAGTAGTGTAGTAGTATAGGGTAGCAGTATAGTAGTGTAGTGGTATAGTAGTATAGGGTAGCAGTATAGTAGTGTGGAGACAGTGCTGGAGTGTACTAGTGTCTCAGCCGGTACTCCATCTTGGACAGGACATGAACAGGAACCACCTGCCGGACACAAACACAGGAAGCTTTACCTACTTCACTGTTATATTGTCTCTTGGTTTACTAAAGGATTGTTAAATGTTTACTCAACATTTACTGATGGTTTCCTAAAGGCAGTTGCCTGTATTCATGGTTGCCAAGGGAAGTACCAAGAAAGAAACAATTTACAAGAGGCAGAATGTACCTCACTGGAGAAAGAATCAGAGCAGGTGAAACAGTGCCCCTCTGTCTCTACGTGTCGGCCATCTATCTGGTCCAAATGGGTATGACATTGTTGCCGCCCGTAGCATTGAATGGAATGCAAGGGAAGCCAGCGAGCATTTGACCTCCCTTGATAAAAAAAAAAAGGTATAAGAAATTAGTCAATCAGCGTTGAGCTAAACTGAGCAAGCTCAACTGTGATTGATCCTGGCACACCAAAAAAAGTGTAAAGGGAGGCCAGTTTGGATTTTGGCGTCACTCCAATCAAATTGCATCGAGAGCAATACGTCATTGAAAGAAACAGCTTGAATTGTTGCATCTCGTTGTGTTGTTGTCCTCCGGTGGCTAACTAGCTAGCGTGCTAAAGTTGTCCCTTTCCTAAATTAGCCTTGGATGGAGACGGGGATTAGGACTCATGTTTTTACTTAATTCTCCATACTGGCCAATGATTATAAAGGCGATTCTGAACCAACCAGTCAAAAGTTTGGACACACCTACTCATTCAAGGGTTTTTCTTTATTTTTACTGTTTTCTACATTGTAGAATAATAGTGAAGACATCAAAACTATGAAATAACACATGGAATCATGGAGTAACCAAAAAAAGTGTTAAACAAATCAAAATATATTGTATATTTTAGATTCTTCAAAGTAGCCACCTTTTGCCTTGACACCTTTGCACACTCTTGGCATTCTCTCAACCAGCTTCATGAGGAATGCTTTTCCAACAGTCTTGAAGGAGTTCCCACATATGCTGAGCACTTGGCTGCTTTTCCTTCACTCTGCGGCCCAACTCATCCCAAACCATCTCAATTGGGTTGAGGTCGGGTGATTGTGGAGGCCAGGTCATCTGATGCAGCACTTCATCACTCTCCTTCTTGGTTACATAGCCATTACACAGCCTGGAGGTGTGTTTTGGGTAATTTCCCTGTTGAAAAACAAATGATAGTCCCACTAAGCGCAAACCAGATGGGATGGCGTATCGCTGCAGAAAGACATGGTGGTTAGAATCAAAAATCTAAAATCTTGACTAATCAGACCAAATGACAGATTGCCACCGGTCTAATGTCCATTGCTTGTGTTTCTTGGCCCAAGCAAGTCTCTTCTTATTGGTGTCCTTTAGTAGTGGTTTCTTTGCAGCAATTCAACCATGATGGCCTGATTCACGCAGTCACCTCTGAACAGTTGATGTTGAGATGTGTCTGTTACTTGAACTCTGTGAAGCATTTATTTGGGCTGCAATTTCTGAGGCTGGTAACTCCAATGAACATATCCTCTGCAGCAGAGGTAACTCTGGGTCTTCCATTCCTGTGGCAGTCCTCAAGAGCACCAGTTTCATCATAGCGCTTGATGGTTTTTGCGACTGCACTTGAAGAAACTTGAAGTTCTTGAAATGTTCCTTAATGACTGACCTTCATGTCTTAAAGTAATGATGGACTGTTGTTTCTCTTTGCTTATTTGAGCTGTTCTTGCCATAATATGGACTTGGTCTTTTACCAAAGTGTTTAACACTTTTTTGGTTACTACATGATTCCATATGTGTTCTCATAGTTTGTCTTCACTATTACAGTGCCTTGCAAAAGTATTCATCCCCCTTGGCGTTTTTCCTATTTTGTTGCATTACAACCTGTAGTTTAAATTGATTTTTATTTGGATTTCATGTAATAGACATACACAAAATAGTCCAAATTGGTGAAGTGAAATTAAAAACATAACAATGTATTCACCCCCTTTGCTATGAAGCCCCTAAATAAGATCTGGTGCAACCAATTACCTTCAGAAGTCACATAGTTAGTTAAATAAAATCCACCTGTGTGCAATCTGAATGTCACATGATCTGTCACATGATCTCAGTATATTTACTCCTGTTCTGAAAGGCCCCAGAGTCTGCAACACCACTAAGCAAGGGGCACCACCAAGCAAGCAGCACCATGAAGACCAAGGAGCTCTCCAAACAGGTCAGGGACAAAGTTGTGGAGAAGTACAGATCAGGGTTGGGTTATAAAATAAAATCCCAAACTTTGAACATCCCACGGAGCACCATTAAATCCATTATTAAAAAATGTTAAGAATATGGCACCACAACAAACCTGCCAAGAGAGGGCCGCCCACCAAAGCTCACGGACCAGGCAAGGAGGGCATTAATCAGAGAGGCAACAAAGAGACCAAAGATAACCCTGAAGGAGATTGTATCTGTCCATAGGACCACTTTAAGCCATCACTCCACAGAGTGGGGCTTTACAAAAGGCATGAGGGAGATTCCCCAAACATATGGAAGTAGGTACTCTGGTCAGATGAGACTAAAATTTAGCTTTTTGGCCATCAAGGAAAACGCTATGTCTGGCGCAAACCCAACACCTCTCATCACCCCAAGAACACCATCATCACAGCATGGTGGTGGCAGCATCATGCTGTGGGGATGTTTTTCATCAGCAGGGACTGGGAAACTGGTCAGAATTGAAGGAATGATGGATGGCGCTAAATACAGGGAAATTCTTGAGGGAAACCTGTTTGTCTTCCAGAGATTTGAGACTGGGACGGAGGTTCACCTTCCAGCAGGACAATGACCCTAAGCCTACTGCTAAAGCAACACTCGAGTGGTTTAAGGAGAAACATTTAAATGTCTTGGAATGGCCTAGTCAAAGCCCAGACCTCAATCCAATTCAGAATCTGTGGTATGACTTAAAGATTGCTGTACACCAGCGGAACCCATCCAACTTGAAGGAGCTGTAGAAGTTTTGCCTTGAAGAATGGGCAACAATCCCAGTGGCTAGATGTGCCAAGCTTATAGAGACATACCCCAAGAGACTTGCAGCTGTAATTGCTGCAAAAGGTGGCTCTACAAAGTATTGACTTTGAGGGGGTGAATAGTTATGCACGCTCAAGTTTTATTTGTTTCACAATAACAAATATTTTGCATCTTCAAAGTGGTAGGCATGTTGTGCAAATCAAATGATACAAACCCCCAAAATATATTTTAATTCCAGGTTGTAAGGCAACAAAATAAGAAGAATGCCAGAAATGTCAGAAACATTAACTTGCTTCACCCGTTGCTGTAGGTGATGTAACTGTCTGTTACATGCAATGTGTTTTGTGGACTAAACCGGACAGAGGTTGCTATCCGGGTTTGTGATAAAACAAAAGATGTGGTTGAATTTATTCTGCCACTGTCTTCTTATTGTCTGGGCCTTTAGGACTGTATATCACGGTTATAGAGCAAACAACACAATTATCACAAATACACAGGTTGTAATATGGATTTCTTTCTGGCTTCCCCAGTGATTTTACCCACGCACCACTACTGTTTTACTCAATATTTACTTTAAGGTTACTACATGTTTACTTCAACACAGTGAATACCAGATGTGCACTGTGTTTATAAAGAGATAGTAAGGAGTATTTAGGCCAGGGATCTCCAACCCGGTTCCTGGTAACGAAATAGGCATATTGTTTGTTTCTCTAACATGGAAAAAAAAAACTATCCATGACATTGCTACATAAGCCTACAAGATTAGACAATAACATTGAATATTTTTATAAAAACAGTTTTATGAGTGCGCCTCATTAAAAGACACCCATGGCCTACACACATGTACAGTCAGAGCTGAGTTACAGTCTGAGGCTCCATGTGTATCAAGTGAAGTGGGACATTTCTAATCAACACAACATGTCATTAAAACGACTGAATTAGGTTGGCTAAACGAGAAGCAGTAGGCTCCAATGATCAACCAACAGGTAGGCTGTTGTTTGATATGAATGGAGTTGTTGTAGACAAGGACGCCTCGAAATATCCTCAATTAGCCTTGCTACTGAGGCTAGCTGCTTGACAAGGACGTAATGCAGTCAAGATAGATAACCTATGGCAGCAAACAGTTTGTCTTTATTAACAGCCCTAGTCGGTCTGGCGGCTCTCTCTCCCCCTCCGTGACACACACATACTATTACACAAGCATTACGCTAACCCATGTGACCAATACCATTTGATTTGACCCACACCGACTTCTGCTCCTCTCTCGACCAGCAGGAATACAAATTCAACTTCAGCCCCTTTCAAATGTGACTTTGATCCTGTGCCAATGATGCTCGCTCAGAGAGAAACAGTACGTCGGCCGGTCCAGTGTTGTGCTGGGCTGTTATGAGCCGTGTGTTTAGCTAGAAAGCGAACGTCTTGGGGAAACACCTTTTACAACAAAAAAAAAGATTGCGGTTTTGAAAGTGCAGTAAAAAGTGCAGAAAATGCAGTCGACTGGTATTTTGGACGCAGTAGTTACAGCATACTGCAGTTACACTGCACTCGAACGGAAATCTTTTTTCGTAAGGGCCAGCAGCTTGATAACCAAATTAATTGGGAAATATATTCTAATAGGTATACTAGACCTTGCGTCGAGTGGAATCTACTTGCTAAATTTAGCTTGTTTATTACTTGTTAGTCAGCATAACGAAAAGCAGACAATCAGCTCTAGCAAACACCGTAAAAGGAGCCCACTAACTGCAGGCAGGACCCAATATTTAGGGGATTAAGCCCAAAGGACACACACAGTACATGGGGGATTTTCGATTATATACTGAACAAAAATATAAAACACAACATGCAACAATTGACGATTTTTACTAAAGTTACAGTTCATATAAGGAAATCAGTCAATTGAAATACATTCATTAGGCCCTAGTCTATGGATTTCACATGACTGGGCAGGGGCGCAGCCATCCACTGGGGAGCCAGGCCCAGACAGCCATAATGAGTTTCTCCTCACAAAAGGGCTTTATTACAGACAGAAATACTCAGTTCCATCAGCTGTTCGGGTGGCCGGTCTCAGACCATCCTGCAGTTCCATCAGCTGTCCGGGTGGCCGGTCTCAGACCATCCTGCAGTTCCATCAGCTGTTCGGGTGGCCGGTCTCAGACCATCCTGCAGTTCCATCAGCTGTCCGGGTGGCCGGTCTCAGACCATCCTGCAGTTCAATCAGCTGTTCGGGTGGCCGGTCTCAGACCATCCTGCAGTTCCATCAGCTGTTCGGGTGGCCGGTCTCAGACCATCCTGCAGTTCCATCAGCTGTTCGGGTGGCCGGTCTCAGACCATCCTGCAGTTCCATCAGCTGTCCGGGTGGCCGGTCTCAGACTATCCTGCAGTTCCATCAGCTGTCCGGGTGGCCGGTCTCAGACCATCCTGCAGTTCCATCAGCTGTCCGGTCTCAGACCATCCTGCAGTTCCATCAGCTGTCCGGTCTCAGACCATCCTGCAGTTCCATCAGCTGTCCGGTCTCAGACAATCCTGCAGTTCCATCAGCTGTCCGGGTGTCCGGTCTCAGACCATCCTGCAGTTCCATCAGCTGTCCGGGTGGCCGGTCTCAGTCCATCCTGCAGTTCCATCAGCTGTCCAGTCTCAGACCATCCTGCAGTTCCATCAGCTGTCCGGGTGTCTGGTCTCAGACGATCCCGCAGGTGAAGAAGCCAGATGTGGAGGTCATGGTCTGCGGTTGTGAGGCCGGTTGGATGTACTGCCAAATTCTCTAAAATGATGGAGGCGGCTTATGGTTGAAAAATGAACTTTCAATTCTCTGCAAACAGCTGTGGTGGACACAATGGTGTAAAGTACTTAAGTACTTTTTGGGGGTATATGTACTTTACTATTTGTATGTTTGACAACTTTTACTTAATGTACTTTTTACTCCATACATCTTTCCTTACACACAAAAGTACTCGTTACATTTTGAATTCTTAGCAGGACAGGCAAATTGTCTAATTCACACACTTATCATCAGAACATCCATGGTCATCCCTACTGCCTGATTTAGTGGACTCACTAAACACATGTTTAGTTTGTAAATTATGACTGAGTGTTGGAGTGTGCCCCGGGCTTCAGGGCAGGTGTTTCAGCCTAGCTCCGTGCTTTCTGTGGTGGCGGGGCAGCTCCAACATGCAGGTGTTTCAGCCTAGCTCAGTGCTTTCTGTGGTGGCGGGGCAGCTCCAACATGCAGGTGTTTCAGCCTAGCTCAGTGCTTTCTGTGGTGGCGGGGCAGCTCCAACATGCAGGTGTTTCAGCCTAGCTCAGTGCTTTCTGTGGTGGCGGGGCAGGTGTTTCAGCCTAGCTCAGTGCTTTCTGTGGTGGCGGGGCAGCTCCAACATGCAGGTGTTTCAGCCTAGCTCAGTGCTCTCTGTGGTGGCGGGGCAGCAGGCAGAAAATACATAGCGTAGGGGTTAGCAATGTCTAGTTGCGCCGTGATTGGCTCAGTGTTCTGCCACCGCAAAATCTACAAGTAGAGCTTGAAAATTCAGAGTTACATTAGTGCCCATCCATGAAGGCTCAAGGTCATTGGCCACAGATAGAAATGATGTCGAATCACATCTACCGTAGCTTTGATTGGACTGATCATGTCAACATCATACTTTCACAATCTTAGCAAGCAGTCATCGTAATGAATCACGTCGACTATCTACTGGCAAATAATTTATAGATAAAACGTATCGGTGTTCATCGGCCATAAACATTACACAACAAGTTGTAAATCGCAAATTCAACAATGAGTGGTTTGGAAGGAATCAGTGGCTAACTGCAAGCGGTGCAAAGCGATCACTGGCCTGCTATTCAGTGGCGTGGGTGTGAAGTCCAAGTCTGAGTTTAAGGGTCTCTTTTCCAAGCTTAAAAGGATAAACATTCAACATTGGCCATGCTGTCAATCCAGCATCACTTCTGCTGCAGTCAAAACAACTGGAAATCTCAGACTTGAGTGAGTTCAAGACAACTGGGAACTCGGGTGAAAAAAACTGACTAGGAAAATACGCTTTGAACGGTCATCCATCTTGGAAATCAGGCCTCTTTCTAGAGCTCTGACCTGAAGATCACTGATGTCATTGTTTCTTTCAGAGTTCCAAGTTGCCTTGAAAGCACCATAAATCCAGAAAATGACAGACTGATGACTAAATTTGCCCTCAAGAAGGACCGCCACTCCACCTTCCTGTTCAAATGAGTCCAAAAATGTCTTGTATGCTGCTGCATGAATGTTGTAATATGCCAGGGAGAAATGTATACTGTAGCTAAGAAAGTAGTACTAAGTGTATGTTGTGTAGTAAGCTGTTAGTAGCCCATGTGCCTCACCCTAATAATGTGTTCTATTTTCACCTCTTAATATCACCTACTGTTCTGACTTGGTGGTGCACATGTAGCCTATAACCTGTTTTAGAGAAATGTAATCAGTAAATATTGTAACAGCTTTCATTGTCTGTTTATATGCCCCCTTTATTTATCCTACGGTTTTGACTTGGTGTATAGGGAGAACATTGTAAGAACGGACCGTGTTCTGAATTCTGTCACTGTACATTTCAAAAGTGCTAAACAAATTGTTATATTGACTACGTCCGTTGTCGCTCGCTCATGTATAAATCAAAATTACAGATTGCCTCTTATCCGCTCGTCGTCCCCTTATGCCATAGTTTGTACATCTCAATTGTCAGTAGAAACAACATTTGTTTAAGAAAGTCAGCCATATCAGCTGTTTTTTAAAGGCAGTAAATTAAGATGAACGAACTGTTTCGCTGCCAGACAAGGCTGCATAGCCAGGTGTAGCAGTGGTAAAGTGTTGGGACTGCTATTGGGACAGCTTTATGTCGGCCTTAACAGTTTGTGGGTGCCATTTGTCACCGTTATAGTGCAATTAAAATGTATTGTTTAGTGTTGTGGCTTTGCTGGCATGCATCTAAATCATTTGGGGGAGTTTGCCCAACCAACATTTACATGCTAAAATAGCCACTGCATTCAGGTAGTCAAATCAGAGCTATTATCACTTCAGTGGTAGAAGGCCACTAGAGAACTCACCTTGAGGCTGATGGCAGGTCTTTGGTGATATATCTTTGTAATGGGTATAAAGTTCAACTCTTTACTGCATTGCCTTGGTATGGTCCATCAACATAACATTCAAAGATGCCATGTCTATCAAATCAAATTTTGTCACATGCACCGAATACAACAGGTGTAGACCTCACAGTGAAATGCTGAATACAACAGGTGTAGACCTTACAGTGAAATGCTGAATACAACAGGTGTAGACCTCACAGTGAAATGCTGAATACAACAGGTGTAGACCTTACAGTGAAATGCTGAATACAACAGGTGTGGACCTTACAGTGAAATGCTGAATACAACAGGTGTAGACCAGTAACGAGGCTATATACAGGGGGTACCGGTACAGAGTCAATGTGGAGGCTATATACAGGGGGTACCGGTACAGAGTCAATGTGGAGGCTATATACAGGGGGTACCGGTACAGAGTCAATGTGGAGGCTATATACAGGGGGTACCGGTACAGAGTCAATGTGGAGGCTATATACAGGGGGTACCGGTACAGAGTCAATGTGGAGGCTATATACAGGGGGTACGGTACAGAGTCAATGTGGAGGCTATATACAGGGGGTACCGGTACAGAGTCAATGTGGAGGCTATATACAGGGGGTACAGTACTGCACAGAGTCAATGTGGAGGCTATATACAGGGTACGGTACAGAGTCAATGTGGAGGCTATATACAGAAGTGCAGTGCACAGAGTCAATGTGGAGGCTATATACAGGGGGTACAGGGTCAGAGTCAATGTGGAGACTATATACAGGGGGTACTGTACAGAGTCAATGTGGAGGCTATATACAGGGGGTACTGCACAGAGTCAATGTGGAGGCTATATACAGGGGGTACTGCACAGAGTCAATGTGGAGGCTATATACAGGGGGTACTGTACAGAGTCAATGTGGAGGCTATATACAGGGGGTACAGGGTCAGAGTCAATGTGGAGACTATATACAGGGGGTACTGGTACAGAGTCAATGTGGAGGCTATATACAGGGGGTACTGGGTACAGAGTCAATGTGGAGGCTATATACAGGGGGTACTGCACAGAGTCAATGTGGAGACTATATACAGGGGGTACTGCACAGAGTCAATGTGGAGACTATATACAGGGTGTACCGGTACAGAGTCAATGTGGAGACTATATACAGGGGGTACTGCACAGAGTCAATGTGGAGGCTATATACAGGGGGTACTGCACAGAGTCAATGTGGAGGCTGTATACAGGGGGTACTGCACAGAGTCAATGTGGAGACTATATACAGGGGTACCTGTACAGAGTCAATGTGGAGGCTATATACAGTGGGGGGTACAGAGTCAATGTGGAGGCTATATACAGGGGGTACTGCACAGAGTCAATGTGGAGGCTATATACAGGGTACAGTGCACAGAGTCAATGTGGAGGCTATATACAGTAAATGCACAGAGTCAATGTGGAGACTATATACAGGGGGTACCGGTACAGAGTCAATGTGGAGGCTATATACAGGGGGTACTGCACAGAGTCAATGTGGAGGCTATATACAGGGTACTGTACAGAGTCAATGTGGAGGCTATATACAGGGGGTACTGCACAGAGTCAATGTGGAGGCTATATACAGGGGGTACTGCACAGAGTCAATGTGGAGGCTATACAGGGGTAGTACTGCACAGAGTCAATGTGGAGGCTATATACAGGGGGTACAGAGTCAATGTGGAGGCTATACAGGGTACTACCGGTACAGAGTCAATGTGGAGGCTATATACAGGGGGTACACAGAGTCAATGTGGAGGCTATATACAGTACTGCACAGAGTCAATGTGGAGGCTATATACAGGGGGTACCGGTACAGAGTCAATGTGGAGGCTATATACAGGGGTACCTGCACAGAGTCAATGTGGAGGCTATATACAGGGGGTACAGGGTCAGAGTCAATGTGGAGACTATATACACCGGTACAGAGTCAATGTGGAGGCTATATACAGGGGGTACTGCACAGAGTCAATGTGGAGGCTATATACAGGGGGTACCGCACAGAGTCAATGTGGAGGCTATATACAGGGGGTACAGGGTCAGAGTCAATGTGGAGACTATATACAGGGTACTGCACAGAGTCAATGTGGAGGCTATATACAGGGTAGTACACAGAGTCAATGTGGAGGCTATATACAGGGGTACTGCACAGAGTCAATGTGGAGACTATATACAGGGGGTACTGCACAGAGTCAATGTGGAGACTATATACAGGGTGTGCACAGAGTCAATGTGGAGACTATATACAGGGGGTACTGTACAGAGTCAATGTGGAGGCTATATACAGGGGGTACTGCACAGAGTCAATGTGGAGGCTATATACAGGGTACTGCACAGAGTCAATGTGGAGGCTATATACAGGGTACCTGTACAGAGTCAATGTGGAGACTATATACAGGGTACCTGTACAGAGTCAATGTGGAGGCTATATACAGAGTCAATGTGGAGGCTATATACGTACAGAGTCAATGTGGAGGCTATATACAGGGTACTACAGAGTCAATGTGGAGGCTATATACAGGGGGTACCGCAGTACAGAGTCAATGTGGAGACTATATACAGGGTACTGCACAGAGTCAATGTGGAGGCTATATACAGGGGGTACCGGTACAGAGTCAATGTGGAGGCTATATACAGGGGGTACCGGTACAGAGTCAATGTGGAGGTTATATACAGGGAGGTACAGTGCACAGAGTCAATGTGGAGACTATATACAGGGTAGTACCGGAGTCAATGTGGAGGCTATATACAGGGGGTACCACAGAGTCAATGTGGAGACTATATACAGGGGTACCGGTACAGAGTCAATGTGGAGGCTATATACAGGGGGTACCCAGTACAGAGTCAATGTGGAGGCTATATACAGGGGGTACCGGTACAGAGTCAATGTGGAGGCTATATACGGGTACTGGTACAGAGTCAATGTGGAGGCTATATACAGGGAGTACCGGTACAGAGTCAATGTGGAGGCTACATATACAGGGGTACTGCACGAGTACAGGAGGCTATATACAGGGGTACCGGTAGAGTCAATGTGGAGACTATATACAGGGGGTACAGAGTCAATGTGGAGGTTATATACAGGGTACAGAGTCAATGTGGAGACTATACAGGGGTACTGCTACAGAGTCAATGTGGAGGCTATATACAGGGAGGTACTGCACAGAGTCAATGTGGAGACTATATACAGGGGGTACCGGTACAGAGTCAATGTGGAGGCTATATACAGGGGGTACTGCACAGAGTCAATGTGGAGGCTATATACAGGGGGTACCGGCACAGAGTCAATGTGGAGGCTATATACAGGGAAGTACCGGTACAGAGTCAATGTGGAGGCTATATACAGGGGGTACCGGTACAGAGTCAATGTGGAGGCTATATACAGGGGGTACCGGTACAGAGTCAATGTGGAGGCTATATACAGGGGGTACCGGTACAGAGTCAATGTGTGGGGGTACAGGTTAGTCGAGGTAATTTGTACATGTAGGTGGGGATAAAGTGACTATGTATCGTAAAACGGAGTAGCAGCAGTGTAAAACAAGGGGAGGGTCAATGTAAATAGTCTGGTCGCCATTTGATTAACGGTTCAGGAGTCTTATGGCTTGGGGGTTGAAGCTTTTAAGAAGCCTTTTGGACCTAGACTCGGCGATCCGGTACCGCTTGCCGTGTGGCAGCAGAGAAAACAGTCTATGACTAGGGTGAATGGAGTCTTTGACAATTTTTAGGGCCTTCCTCAGACACCACCTGGTGTAAAGGTCCTGAATAGCAGGAAGCTTGGCCCCAGTGATGTACTGGGCTGTACACAATATCCTCTGTAGATGATAGGAGCCATGACCAGCCTTTCAAAGCACTTCATGGCTACAGACGTGAGTGTTACGGGTCGGTAGTCATTTAGGCAGGTTACCTTGGTGTTCTTGGGCACAGTGACCAATGTGTTCCTCTTGAAACATGTTGGTATTACAGACTCGGTCAGGGACAGGTTGAAAATGTCAGTGAAGACACTTGCCAGTTGGTCAGCGCATGCTCTCAGTGCACGTCCTGATAATATGTCTGGCCCTGTGGCCTTGTGTATGTTGCCCTGTTTAAAAGTCTTACATCGTCTACAGAGAGCGTGATCACACAGTCATCAGGAACAGCTGATGCTCTCATGCATGCTTCAGTGTTGCTTGCCTCGAAGCGAGCATTCAAGTCAATTAGCTTGTCTGGTAGGCTCGTGTCACGTGTCACCGGGCAGCTCGCTGCGTGACTTCCCTTTGTAGACCGTAATAGTTTGCAAGCCCTGCCACATCAGATGAGCGTCGGAGCCGGTGTAGTAGGATTCAATCTTAGTCCTGTATTGATGCTTTGCCTGTTTGATAGTTCGTCTGAGGGCATAGTGATTTCTTATAAGCGTCCGGGTTAGAGTCCCGCTCCTTGAAAGCGGCAGCTCTACCCTTTAGCTCAGAGCGAATGTTGCCTGTAATCCATGGCTTCTGGTTGGGGTATATATGTACGGTCACTGTGGGGACGACGTCATCGATGCACTTATTGATGAAGCCAGTGACTGATGTGGTATACTATTCAATGCCATTGGAAGAATCCCGGAACATATTCCAGTCTGTGCTAGAAAAACAGTCCTGTAGTTTAGCATCCGCGCCATCTGACCACTTCCGTATTGAGTGAGTCACTGGTACTTCCTGCTTTAGTTTTTGCTTGTAAGCAGAAATCAGGAGGATAGAATTGTGGTCAGATTTGCCAAATGGAGGGCGAGGGAGAGCTTTGTACGCGTCTCTGTGTGTGGAGTAAAGGTGGTCTAGAGTTCTTTTCCTCTCTGGTTGCACATGTGACATGCTGGTAGAAAATAGGTATAAACATATTTAAGTTTCCCTGCATTAAAGTCCCCGGCCACTAGGAGCGCCACCTCTGGATGTGAATTTTCTTGTTTGTTTATGGCCTCTTAGTGCCAGCATCGGTTTGTGGTGGTAAATAGACAACTATGAAAAATATAGATTTCAAATTCTCTTGGTAAATTTTGGCTGTTTACATACTGCTTTACTCATCTCATATGTATATACTGTATTCTATTCTACTGTATTTTAGTCAATGCCACTGACATTGCTCGTCCTAATATTTATATATTTCTTAATTCCATTTTACTTTTAGATTTCTGTGTATTGTTGTGAATAGTGAGATATTACTGCACTGTTGGAGCTAGGAACACAAGCATTATGCTACACCCGCAATAACATCTGCTAAATATGTGTAGGATTTGATCTGCAGATTGGATCTTCCTTAATATTAGATTTCGCGCACCAGCTGTTACTGACAAATAGACAAACCACCACCCCTCGTCTTACCGGAGGCAGCTGTTCTCTCTTGCCGATGCACGGAAAACCCAGCCAGCTGTATTTTATCCATGTCGTTGTTCAGCCACGACTCGGTGAAACACAAGATATTAGTTTTTAATGTCTCGTTGGTAGGATAGTGTTGATCGGGGCTCATCCTGTTTATTTTCTTTGAGTATGAGGACAAAAACAGTAGATGTTCAGTCTACATGTAGATCGAGGCAGGAGTAGGACAGAGAAGAGGAAGGTGAGGATAGGACGCATGGTTTGTAAGGAGAGAGGGATCCGCATTTCAAACTGGCTCTACAGCTAGCCTAAGCCAATGGCATTACAACGTAGTTATTTTAGAGAGAGGTGCAGGCTGGGAGGTTTCTCGTGTGGTGATGGGGGTATTGTTTTTAACACATCGCCCCTCCAGAGCATTCTTAGTTCTTTTTGTGGGAGAGAGAACAGCTGATCCTCTACAGTCATTCTTATAAATATCCAGTCCAGTTCTACCATTTACTGTTCATTCATTGTAATTTACACTTTTTACATTTTTGACTTACAGTAGTGACATTTTCATACTGGTCCCCCTTGGGAATCGAACCCACAACCCTGGCGTTGCAAGCACCATGCTCTACCAACCGAGCCACACGAGACCATAATAACCGGCCATTAGAACAGTGTACAAATAAAAACACAAAAAAGGTGTTTTGAAAGGAATTTAATTCCTAAACTACTTTTACAATGAAAGCTGTGCAGATCAGTTTAGTTCAACCCAGAATAAAACATCTTTACAAAACGAGCAGAGAAATATGTAAATATAATATACCAGCTGATTCAAAACTAAAGTGAACATGAATGAAGGCTTGAACTTCGATTCAAACGGACAGGAAAAACAGCAGAGAAAATATATCCCAACATTAGCCTGGTCCCAGATCTGTCTCATCTTGGTATTTAGCAACACAGCCCAAACAGATCTGGGACCAGGCTACTCTTCACTGACTGCCACTATGTGCCATGTAACAAAATACAACTGTCCTAAAAATCACAGAAAAAAACAAAAGTAAATCTGAAAACATTGAACTATTCTTATATTGTCAACAGGCCCAGTTACTTATGAACCACAACACAGCAGTCCATATTTGGCTGAATCATGATGCATTCAGTTAATACTGGCTTTGTGTCTGATCACACCACACACCTAAATAGTTTACAAAATAAGCTTTGATGAAGTATATATATATATATACACACACACACACACACCACCGTTCAAAAGTTAGGGGTCACTTAAAAATGTCCTTGTTTTTTAAAGAAAAGCACATTTTTTGTCCATTAAAATAACATCAAATTGATCAGAAATACAGTGTAGACATTGTTAATGCTGTAAATGTCTATTGTAGCTGGAAACTGCAGATTCTTTATGGAATATCTACATAGGCGTACAGAGGCCCATTATCAGCAACCATCACTCCTGTGTTCCAATGGCACGTTGTGTTAGCTAATCCAAGTTTATCATTTTAAAAGGCTAATTTATCATTAGAAAACCCTTTTGCAATTATGGTAGCACAGCTGAAAACTGTTGTTCTGATTAAAGAAGCAATAAAACCGGCCTTCTTTAGACTAGTTGAGTATCTGGAGCATCAGCATTTGTGAGTTCGATTACAGGCTCAAAATGTCCAGAAACAAAGAACTTTCTTCTGAAACTCGTCAGTCTATTCTTGTTCTGAGAAATGAAGGCTATTCCATGCGAGAAATTGCCATGAAACTGAAGATCTCGTACAATGCTGTGTACTACTCCCTTCACAGAACAGCGCAAACTGGCTCTAACCAGAATAGAAAGAGGAGTGGGAGGCCCCGGTGCACAACTGAGCAAGAGGACAAGTACATTAGATTGTCTAGTTTGAGAAACAGACGCCTCAACAAGTCCTCAACTGGCAGCTTCATTAAATAGTACCCGCAAAACACCAGTCTCAACGTCAACAGTGAAGAGGCGACTCCGGGATGCTGGCCTTCTAGGCAGAGTTCCTCTGTCCAGTGTCTGTGTTCCTTTTCCCATCTTAATCTTTTATTTTTATTGGCCAGTCTGAGATATGGGTTTTTCTTTGCAGCTCTGCGGGGTACTATTTAATGAAGCTGCCAGTTGAGGACTTCTCAAACTAGACACTAATGTACTTGTCCTCTTGCTCAGTTGTGCACCGGGGCCTCCCACTCTTTGTATTCTGGTTAGAGACAGTTTGCGCTGTTCTGTGAAGGGAGGAGTACACAGCGTTGTACGAGATCTTTCTCTCGCATGGAATAGCCTTAATTTCTCAGAACAAAAATAGACTATCGAGTTTCAGAAGAAAGTTCTGTTTCTGGCCATTTTGAGCCTGTAATCGAACCCACAAATACTGATGCTCCAGATACTCAACTACTCTAAAGTAGGCCAGTTTTATTGATTATTTAATCAGAACAACAGTTTTCAGCTGTGCTAACATAATTAGAGAAGGGTTTTCTAATGACCAATTAGCCTTTTAAAATGATAAACTTGGATTAGCTAACACAACGTGCCATTGGAACACAGGAGTGATGGTTGCTGATAATGGGCCTCTGTAGATATTCCATTAAAAATCTGCTGTTTCCAGCTACAATAGTCATTTACAACATTAACAATGTCTACACTGTATTTCTGATCAGTTATGTTATTTTAATGGACAAATTATTTTGCTTTTCTTTCTAAGTGACCCCAAACTTTTTAACGGTAGTGTATATATACACATACTGTTTTTCATATGTAAAAAAGCAATAGGAAATGTTTAAATAGTTGTTACTAAAGCTAAAGATTAAAAATAAAAACGTTTCCAGAGTGTTAGCTATTGCACACCAGCCGCGTGGGGGTGAGGGAGGAGGGGGTGAGAAGGGAGATTTGAGGAGAAAGTGGTGAGGACTGAGGGAGGGGGTGAGGGAGGAAGGGGGTGAGGAGAAGGGAGGGGGTGTATGGAGCAGCCCAGACAGGACCTTCAGGGCTTTCTGCGCCTAAAACACAAATCAAGAACATACAACAGTTACTCACTTTAGAAACACACTGAACATACCAAACATGGGAGCATCTTCCTAATACGCTGAACATACCAAACATGGGAGCATCTTCCTAATACGCTGAACATACCAAACATGGGAGCATCTTCCTAATACGCTGAACATACCAAACATGGGAGCATCTTCCTAATACGCTGAACATACCAAACATGGGAGCATCTTCCTAATACGCTGAACATACCAAACATGGGAGCATCTTCCTAATACGCTGAACATACCAAACATGGGAGCATCTTCCTAATACGCTGAACATACCAAACATGGGAGCATCTTCCTAATACGCTGAACATACCAAACATGGGAGCATCTTCCTAATACGCTGAACATACCAAACATGGGAGCATCTTCCTAATACGCTGAACATACCAAACATGGGAGCATCTTCCTAATACGCTGAACATACCAAACATGGGAGCATCTTCCTAATACGCTGAACATACCAAACATGGGAGCATCTTCCAAATACGCTGAACATACCAAACATGGGAGCATCTTCCAAATACGCTGAACATACCAAACATGGGAGCATCTTCCAAATCGCTGAACATACCAAACATGGGAGCATCTTCCAAATACGCTGAACATACCAAACATGGGAGCATCTTCCAACATCGCTGAACATACCAAACATGGGAGCATCTTCCAAATACGCTGAACATACCAAACATGGGAGCATCTTCCAAATACGCTGAACATACCAAACATGGGAGCATCTTCCAAATACGCTGAACATACCAAACATGGGAGCATCTTCCAAATACGCTGAACATACCAAACATGGGAGCATCTTCCAAATACGCTGAACATACCAAACATGGGAGCATCTTCCAAATACGCTGAACATACCAAACATGGGAGCATCTTCCAAATACGCTGAACATACCAAACATGGGAGCATCTTCCAAATACGCTGAACATACCAAACATGGGAGCATCTTCCAAATACGCTGAACATACCAAACATGGGAGCATCTTCCAAATACGCTGAACATACCAAACATGGGAGCATCTTCCAAATACGCTGAACATACCAAACATGGGAGCATCTTCCAAATACGCTGAACATACCAAACATGGGAGCATCTTCCAAATACGCTGAACATACCAAACATGGGAGCATCTTCCAAATACGCTGAACATACCAAACATGGGAGCATCTTCCAAATACGCTGAACATACCAAACATGGGAGCATCTTCCAAATACGCTGAACATACCAAACATGGGAGCATCTTCCAAATACGCTGAACATACCAAACATGGGAGCATCTTCCAAATACGCTGAACATACCAAACATGGGAGCATCTTCCAAATACGCTGAACATACCAAACATGGGAGCATCTTCCAAATACGCTGAACATACCAAACATGGGAGCATCTTCCAAATACGCTGAACATACCAAACATGGGAGCATCTTCCAAATACGCTGAACATACCAAACATGGGAGCATCTTCCAAATACGCTGAACATACCAAACATGGGAGCATCTTCCAAATACGCTGAACATACCAAACATGGGAGCATCTTCCAAATACGCTGAACATACCAAACATGGGAGCATCTTCCAAATACGCTGAACATACCAAACATGGGAGCATCTTCCAAATACGCTGAACATACCAAACATGGGAGCATCTTCCTAAATACGCTGAACATACCAAACATGGGAGCATCTTCCTAATACGCTGAACATACCAAACATGGGAGCATCTTCCTAATACGCTGAACATACCAAACATGGGAGCATCTTCCTAATACGCTGAACATACCAAACATGGGAGCATCTTCCTAATACGCTGAACATACCAAACATGGGAGCATCTTCCTAATACGCTGAACATACCAAACATGGGAGCATCTTCCTAATACGCTGAACATACCAAACATGGGAGCATCTTCCTAATACGCTGAACATACCAAACATGGGAGCATCTTCCTAATACGCTGAACATACCAAACATGGGAGCATCTTCCTAATACGCTGAACATACCAAACATGGGAGCATCTTCCTAATACGCTGAACATACCAAACATGGGAGCATCTTCCTAATACGCTGAACATACCAAACATGGGAGCATCTTCCTAATACGCTGAACATACCAAACATGGGAGCATCTTCCTAATACGCTGAACATACCAAACATGGGAGCATCTTCCTAATACGCTGAACATACCAAACATGGGAGCATCTTCCTAATACGCTGAACATACCAAACATGGGAGCATCTTCCTAATACGCTGAACATACCAAACATGGGAGCATCTTCCTAATACGCTGAACATACCAAACATGGGAGCATCTTCCTAATACGCTGAACATACCAAACATGGGAGCATCTTCCTAATACGCTGAACATACCAAACATGGGAGCATCTTCCTAATACGCTGAACATACCAAACATGGGAGCATCTTCCTAATACGCTGAACATACCAAACATGGGAGCATCTTCCTAATACGCTGAACATACCAAACATGGGAGCATCTTCCTAATACGCTGAACATACCAAACATGGGAGCATCTTCCTAATACGCTGAACATACCAAACATGGGAGCATCTTCCTAATACGCTGAACATACCAAACATGGGAGCATCTTCCTAATACGCTGAACATACCAAACATGGGAGCATCTTCCTAATACGCTGAACATACCAAACATGGGAGCATCTTCCTAATACGCTGAACATACCAAACATGGGAGCATCTTCCTAATACGCTGAACATACCAAACATGGGAGCATCTTCCTAATACGCTGAACATACCAAACATGGGAGCATCTTCCTAATACGCTGAACATACCAAACATGGGAGCATCTTCCTAATACGCTGAACATACCAAACATGGGAGCATCTTCCTAATACGCTGAACATACCAAACATGGGAGCATCTTCCTAATACGCTGAACATACCAAACATGGGAGCATCTTCCTAATACGCTGAACATACCAAACATGGGAGCATCTTCCTAACACGCTGAACATACCAAACATGGGAGCATCTTCCTAATACGCTGAACATACCAAACATGGGAGCATCTTCCTAATACGCTGAACATACCAAACATGGGAGCATCTTCCAACACGCTGAACATACCAAACATGGGAGCATCTTCCTAATACGCTGAACATACCAAACATGGGAGCATCTTCCTAATACGCTGAACATACCAAACATGGGAGCATCTTCCTAATCGCTGAACATACCAAACATGGGAGCATCTTCCTAATACGCTGAACATACCAAACATGGGAGCATCTTCCTAATACGCTGAACATACCAAACATGGGAGCATCTTCCTAATACGCTGAACATACCAAACATGGGAGCATCTTCCTAATACGCTGAACATACCAAACATGGGAGCATCTTCCTAATACGCTGAACATACCAAACATGGGAGCATCTTCCTAATACGCTGAACATACCAAACATGGGAGCATCTTCCTAATACGCTGAACATACCAAACATGGGAGCATCTTCCTAATACGCTGAACATACCAAACATGGGAGCATCTTCCTAATACGCTGAACATACCAAACATGGGAGCATCTTCCTAATACGCTGAACATACCAAACATGGGAGCATCTTCCTAATACGCTGAACATACCAAACATGGGAGCATCTTCCTAATACGCTGAACATACCAAACATGGGAGCATCTTCCTAATACGCTGAACATACCAAACATGGGAGCATCTTCCTAATACGCTGAACATACCAAACATGGGAGCATCTTCCAAATACGCTGAACATACCAAACATGGGAGCATCTTCCTAATACGCTGAACATACCAAACATGGGAGCATCTTCCTACACGCTGAACATACCAAACATGGGAGCATCTTCCTAATACGCTGAACATACCAAACATGGGAGCATCTTCCTAATACGCTGAACATACCAAACATGGGAGCATCTTCCTAATACGCTGAACATACCAAACATGGGAGCATCTTCCTAATACGCTGAACATACCAAACATGGGAGCATCTTCCTAATACGCTGAACATACCAAACATGGGAGCATCTTCCTAATACGCTGAACATACCAAACATGGGAGCATCTTCCTAATACGCTGAACATACCAAACATGGGAGCATCTTCCTAATACGCTGAACATACCAAACATGGGAGCATCTTCCTAATACGCTGAACATACCAAACATGGGAGCATCTTCCTAATACGCTGAACATACCAAACATGGGAGCATCTTCCTAATACGCTGAACATACCAAACATGGGAGCATCTTCCTAATACGCTGAACATACCAAACATGGGAGCATCTTCCTAATACGCTGAACATACCAAACATGGGAGCATCTTCCTAATACGCTGAACATACCAAACATGGGAGCATCTTCCTAATACGCTGAACATACCAAACATGGGAGCATCTTCCTAATACGCTGAACATACCAAACATGGGAGCATCTTCCTAATACGCTGAACATACCAAACATGGGAGCATCTTCCTAATACGCTGAACATACCAAACATGGGAGCATCTTCCTAATACGCTGAACATACCAAACATGGGAGCATCTTCCTAATACGCTGAACATACCAAACATGGGAGCATCTTCCTAATACGCTGAACATACCAAACATGGGAGCATCTTCCTAATACGCTGAACATACCAAACATGGGAGCATCTTCCTAATACGCTGAACATACCAAACATGGGAGCATCTTCCCTGTACGCTGAACATACCAAACATGGGAGCATCTTCCTAATACGCTGAACATACCAAACATGGGAGCATCTTCCTAATACGCTGAACATACCAAACATGGGAGCATCTTCCTAATACGCTGAACATACCAAACATGGGAGCATCTTCCTAATACGCTGAACATACCAAACATGGGAGCATCTTCCTAATACGCTGAACATACCAAACATGGGAGCATCTTCCTAATACGCTGAACATACCAAACATGGGAGCATCTTCCTAATACGCTGAACATACCAAACATGGGAGCATCTTCCTAATACGCTGAACATACCAAACATGGGAGCATCTTCCTAATACGCTGAACATACCAAACATGGGAGCATCTTCCTAATACGCTGAACATACCAAACATGGGAGCATCTTCCTAATACGCTGAACATACCAAACATGGGAGCATCTTCCTAATACGCTGAACATACCAAACATGGGAGCATCTTCCTAATACGCTGAACATACCAAACATGGGAGCATCTTCCTAATACGCTGAACATACCAAACATGGGAGCATCTTCCTAATACGCTGAACATACCAAACATGGGAGCATCTTCCTAATACGCTGAACATACCAAACATGGGAGCATCTTCCTAATACGCTGAACATACCAAACATGGGAGCATCTTCCTAATACGCTGAACATACCAAACATGGGAGCATCTTCCTAATACGCTGAACATACCAAACATGGGAGCATCTTCCTAATACGCTGAACATACCAAACATGGGAGCATCTTCCTAATACGCTGAACATACCAAACATGGGAGCATCTTCCTAATACGCTGAACATACCAAACATGGGAGCATCTTCCTAATACGCTGAACATACCAAACATGGGAGCATCTTCCTAATACGCTGAACATACCAAACATGGGAGCATCTTCCTAATCGCTGAACATACCAAACATGGGAGCATCTTCCTAATACGCTGAACATACCAAACATGGGAGCATCTTCCTAATACGCTGAACATACCAAACATGGGAGCATCTTCCTAATACGCTGAACATACCAAACATGGGAGCATCTTCCTAATACGCTGAACATACCAAACATGGGAGCATCTTCCTAATACGCTGAACATACCAAACATGGGAGCATCTTCCTAATACGCTGAACATACCAAACATGGGAGCATCTTCCTAATACGCTGAACATACCAAACATGGGAGCATCTTCCTAATACGCTGAACATACCAAACATGGGAGCATCTTCCTAATACGCTGAACATACCAAACATGGGAGCATCTTCCTAATACGCTGAACATACCAAACATGGGAGCATCTTCCTAATACGCTGAACATACCAAACATGGGAGCATCTTCCTAATACGCTGAACATACCAAACATGGGAGCATCTTCCTAATACGCTGAACATACCAAACATGGGAGCATCTTCCTAATACGCTGAACATACCAAACATGGGAGCATCTTCCTAATACGCTGAACATACCAAACATGGGAGCATCTTCCTAATACGCTGAACATACCAAACATGGGAGCATCTTCCTAATACGCTGAACATACCAAACATGGGAGCATCTTCCTAATACGCTGAACATACCAAACATGGGAGCATCTTCCTAATACGCTGAACATACCAAACATGGGAGCATCTTCCTAATACGCTGAACATACCAAACATGGGAGCATCTTCCCTGTCGCTGAACATACCAAACATGGGAGCATCTTCCTAATACGCTGAACATACCAAACATGGGAGCATCTTCCTAATACGCTGAACATACCAAACATGGGAGCATCTTCCTAATACGCTGAACATACCAAACATGGGAGCATCTTCCTAATACGCTGAACATACCAAACATGGGAGCATCTTCCTAATACGCTGAACATACCAAACATGGGAGCATCTTCCTAATACGCTGAACATACCAAACATGGGAGCATCTTCCTAATACGCTGAACATACCAAACATGGGAGCATCTTCCTAATACGCTGAACATACCAAACATGGGAGCATCTTCCTAATACGCTGAACATACCAAACATGGGAGCATCTTCCTAATACGCTGAACATACCAAACATGGGAGCATCTTCCTAATACGCTGAACATACCAAACATGGGAGCATCTTCCTAATACGCTGAACATACCAAACATGGGAGCATCTTCCTAATACGCTGAACATACCAAACATGGGAGCATCTTCCTAATACGCTGAACATACCAAACATGGGAGCATCTTCCTAATACGCTGAACATACCAAACATGGGAGCATCTTCCTAATACGCTGAACATACCAAACATGGGAGCATCTTCCTAATACGCTGAACATACCAAACATGGGAGCATCTTCCTAATACGCTGAACATACCAAACATGGGAGCATCTTCCTAATACGCTGAACATACCAAACATGGGAGCATCTTCCTAATACGCTGAACATACCAAACATGGGAGCATCTTCCTAATACGCTGAACATACCAAACATGGGAGCATCTTCCTAATACGCTGAACATACCAAACATGGGAGCATCTTCCTAATACGCTGAACATACCAAACATGGGAGCATCTTCCTAATACGCTGAACATACCAAACATGGGAGCATCTTCCTAATACGCTGAACATACCAAACATGGGAGCATCTTCCTAATACGCTGAACATACCAAACATGGGAGCATCTTCCTAATACGCTGAACATACCAAACATGGGAGCATCTTCCTAATACGCTGAACATACCAAACATGGGAGCATCTTCCTAATACGCTGAACATACCAAACATGGGAGCATCTTCCTAATACGCTGAACATACCAAACATGGGAGCATCTTCCTAATACGCTGAACATACCAAACATGGGAGCATCTTCCTAATACGCTGAACATACCAAACATGGGAGCATCTTCCTAATACGCTGAACATACCAAACATGGGAGCATCTTCCTAATACGCTGAACATACCAAACATGGGAGCATCTTCCTAATACGCTGAACATACCAAACATGGGAGCATCTTCCTAATACGCTGAACATACCAAACATGGGAGCATCTTCCTAATACGCTGAACATACCAAACATGGGAGCATCTTCCTAATACGCTGAACATACCAAACATGGGAGCATCTTCCTAATAGCGCTGAACATACCAAACATGGGAGCATCTTCCTAATACGCTGAACATACCAAACATGGGAGCATCTTCCTAATACGCTGAACATACCAAACATGGGAGCATCTTCCTAATACGCTGAACATACCAAACATGGGAGCATCTTCCTAATACGCTGAACATACCAAACATGGGAGCATCTTCCTAATACGCTGAACATACCAAACATGGGAGCATCTTCCTAATACGCTGAACATACCAAACATGGGAGCATCTTCCTAATACGCTGAACATACCAAACATGGGAGCATCTTCCTAATACGCTGAACATACCAAACATGGGAGCATCTTCCTAATACGCTGAACATACCAAACATGGGAGCATCTTCCTAATACGCTGAACATACCAAACATGGGAGCATCTTCCTAATACGCTGAACATACCAAACATGGGAGCATCTTCCTAATACGCTGAACATACCAAACATGGGAGCATCTTCCTAATACGCTGAACATACCAAACATGGGAGCATCTTCCTAATACGCTGAACATACCAAACATGGGAGCATCTTCCTAATACGCTGAACATACCAAACATGGGAGCATCTTTCCTAATACGCTGAACATACCAAACATGGGAGCATCTTCCTAATACGCTGAACATACCAAACATGGGAGCATCTTCCTAATACGCTGAACATACCAAACATGGGAGCATCTTCCTAATACGCTGAACATACCAAACATGGGAGCATCTTCCTAATACGCTGAACATACCAAACATGGGAGCATCTTCCTAATACGCTGAACATACCAAACATGGGAGCATCTTCCTAATACGCTGAACATACCAAACATGGGAGCATCTTCCTAATACGCTGAACATACCAAACATGGGAGCATCTTCCTAATACGCTGAACATACCAAACATGGGAGCATCTTCCTAATACGCTGAACATACCAAACATGGGAGCATCTTCCTAATACGCTGAACATACCAAACATGGGAGCATCTTCCTAATACGCTGAACATACCAAACATGGGAGCATCTTCCTAATACGCTGAACATACCAAACATGGGAGCATCTTCCTAATACGCTGAACATACCAAACATGGGAGCATCTTCCTAATACGCTGAACATACCAAACATGGGAGCATCTTCCTAATACGCTGAACATACCAAACATGGGAGCATCTTCCTAATACGCTGAACATACCAAACATGGGAGCATCTTCCTAATACGCTGAACATACCAAACATGGGAGCATCTTCCTAATACGCTGAACATACCAAACATGGGAGCATCTTCCTAATACGCTGAACATACCAAACATGGGAGCATCTTCCTAATACGCTGAACATACCAAACATGGGAGCATCTTCCTAATACGCTGAACATACCAAACATGGGAGCATCTTCCTAATACGCTGAACATACCAAACATGGGAGCATCTTCCTAATACGCTGAACATACCAAACATGGGAGCATCTTCCTAATACGCTGAACATACCAAACATGGGAGCATCTTCCTAATACGCTGAACATACCAAACATGGGAGCATCTTCCTAATACGCTGAACATACCAAACATGGGAGCATCTTCCTAATACGCTGAACATACCAAACATGGGAGCATCTTCCTAATACGCTGAACATACCAAACATGGGAGCATCTTCCTAATACGCTGAACATACCAAACATGGGAGCATCTTCCTAATACGCTGAACATACCAAACATGGGAGCATCTTCCTAATACGCTGAACATACCAAACATGGGAGCATCTTCCTAATACGCTGAACATACCAAACATGGGAGCATCTTCCTAATACGCTGAACATACCAAACATGGGAGCATCTTCCTAATACGCTGAACATACCAAACATGGGAGCATCTTCCTAATACGCTGAACATACCAAACATGGGAGCATCTTCCTAATACGCTGAACATACCAAACATGGGAGCATCTTCCTAATACGCTGAACATACCAAACATGGGAGCATCTTCCTAATACGCTGAACATACCAAACATGGGAGCATCTTCCTAATACGCTGAACATACCAAACATGGGAGCATCTTCCTAATACGCTGAACATACCAAACATGGGAGCATCTTCCTAATACGCTGAACATACCAAACATGGGAGCATCTTCCTAATACGCTGAACATACCAAACATGGGAGCATCTTCCTAATACGCTGAACATACCAAACATGGGAGCATCTTCCTAATACGCTGAACATACCAAACATGGGAGCATCTTCCTAATACGCTGAACATACCAAACATGGGAGCATCTTCCTAATACGCTGAACATACCAAACATGGGAGCATCTTCCTAATACGCTGAACATACCAAACATGGGAGCATCTTCCTAATACGCTGAACATACCAAACATGGGAGCATCTTCCTAATACGCTGAACATACCAAACATGGGAGCATCTTCCTAATACGCTGAACATACCAAACATGGGAGCATCTTCCTAATACGCTGAACATACCAAACATGGGAGCATCTTCCTAATACGCTGAACATACCAAACATGGGAGCATCTTCCTAATACGCTGAACATACCAAACATGGGAGCATCTTCCTAATACGCTGAACATACCAAACATGGGAGCATCTTCCTAATACGCTGAACATACCAAACATGGGAGCATCTTCCTAATACGCTGAACATACCAAACATGGGAGCATCTTCCTAATACGCTGAACATACCAAACATGGGAGCATCTTCCTAATACGCTGAACATACCAAACATGGGAGCATCTTCCTAATACGCTGAACATACCAAACATGGGAGCATCTTCCTAATACGCTGAACATACCAAACATGGGAGCATCTTCCTAATACGCTGAACATACCAAACATGGGAGCATCTTCCTAATACGCTGAACATACCAAACATGGGAGCATCTTCCTAATACGCTGAACATACCAAACATGGGAGCATCTTCCTAATACGCTGAACATACCAAACATGGGAGCATCTTCCTAATACGCTGAACATACCAAACATGGGAGCATCTTCCTAATACGCTGAACATACCAAACATGGGAGCATCTTCCTAATACGCTGAACATACCAAACATGGGAGCATCTTCCTAATACGCTGAACATACCAAACATGGGAGCATCTTCCTAATACGCTGAACATACCAAACATGGGAGCATCTTCCTAATACGCTGAACATACCAAACATGGGAGCATCTTCCCTGTCGCTGAACATACCAAACATGGGAGCATCTTCCTAATACGCTGAACATACCAAACATGGGAGCATCTTCCTAATACGCTGAACATACCAAACATGGGAGCATCTTCCTAATACGCTGAACATACCAAACATGGGAGCATCTTCCTAATACGCTGAACATACCAAACATGGGAGCATCTTCCTAATACGCTGAACATACCAAACATGGGAGCATCTTCCTAATACGCTGAACATACCAAACATGGGAGCATCTTCCTAATACGCTGAACATACCAAACATGGGAGCATCTTCCTAATACGCTGAACATACCAAACATGGGAGCATCTTCCTAATACGCTGAACATACCAAACATGGGAGCATCTTCCTAATACGCTGAACATACCAAACATGGGAGCATCTTCCTAATACGCTGAACATACCAAACATGGGAGCATCTTCCTAATACGCTGAACATACCAAACATGGGAGCATCTTCCTAATACGCTGAACATACCAAACATGGGAGCATCTTCCTAATACGCTGAACATACCAAACATGGGAGCATCTTCCTAATACGCTGAACATACCAAACATGGGAGCATCTTCCTAATACGCTGAACATACCAAACATGGGAGCATCTTCCTAATACGCTGAACATACCAAACATGGGAGCATCTTCCTAATACGCTGAACATACCAAACATGGGAGCATCTTCCTAATACGCTGAACATACCAAACATGGGAGCATCTTCCTAATACGCTGAACATACCAAACATGGGAGCATCTTCCTAATACGCTGAACATACCAAACATGGGAGCATCTTCCTAATACGCTGAACATACCAAACATGGGAGCATCTTCCTAATACGCTGAACATACCAAACATGGGAGCATCTTCCTAATACGCTGAACATACCAAACATGGGAGCATCTTCCTAATACGCTGAACATACCAAACATGGGAGCATCTTCCTAATACGCTGAACATACCAAACATGGGAGCATCTTCCTAATACGCTGAACATACCAAACATGGGAGCATCTTCCTAATACGCTGAACATACCAAACATGGGAGCATCTTCCTAATACGCTGAACATACCAAACATGGGAGCATCTTCCTAATACGCTGAACATACCAAACATGGGAGCATCTTCCTAATACGCTGAACATACCAAACATGGGAGCATCTTCCTAATACGCTGAACATACCAAACATGGGAGCATCTTCCTAATACGCTGAACATACCAAACATGGGAGCATCTTCCTAATACGCTGAACATACCAAACATGGGAGCATCTTCCTAATACGCTGAACATACCAAACATGGGAGCATCTTCCTAATACGCTGAACATACCAAACATGGGAGCATCTTCCTAATACGCTGAACATACCAAACATGGGAGCATCTTCCTAATACGCTGAACATACCAAACATGGGAGCATCTTCCTAATACGCTGAACATACCAAACATGGGAGCATCTTCCTAATACGCTGAACATACCAAACATGGGAGCATCTTCCTAATACGCTGAACATACCAAACATGGGAGCATCTTCCTAATACGCTGAACATACCAAACATGGGAGCATCTTCCTAATACGCTGAACATACCAAACATGGGAGCATCTTCCTAATACGCTGAACATACCAAACATGGGAGCATCTTCCTAATACGCTGAACATACCAAACATGGGAGCATCTTCCTAATACGCTGAACATACCAAACATGGGAGCATCTTCCTAATACGCTGAACATACCAAACATGGGAGCATCTTCCTAATACGCTGAACATACCAAACATGGGAGCATCTTCCTAATACGCTGAACATACCAAACATGGGAGCATCTTCCTAATACGCTGAACATACCAAACATGGGAGCATCTTCCTAATACGCTGAACATACCAAACATGGGAGCATCTTCCTAATACGCTGAACATACCAAACATGGGAGCATCTTCCTAATACGCTGAACATACCAAACATGGGAGCATCTTCCTAATACGCTGAACATACCAAACATGGGAGCATCTTCCTAATACGCTGAACATACCAAACATGGGAGCATCTTCCTAATACGCTGAACATACCAAACATGGGAGCATCTTCCTAATACGCTGAACATACCAAACATGGGAGCATCTTCCTAATACGCTGAACATACCAAACATGGGAGCATCTTCCTAATACGCTGAACATACCAAACATGGGAGCATCTTCCTAATACGCTGAACATACCAAACATGGGAGCATCTTCCTAATACGCTGAACATACCAAACATGGGAGCATCTTCCTGTACGCTGAACATACCAAACATGGGAGCATCTTCCTAATACGCTGAACATACCAAACATGGGAGCATCTTCCTAATACGCTGAACATACCAAACATGGGAGCATCTTCCTAATACGCTGAACATACCAAACATGGGAGCATCTTCCTAATACGCTGAACATACCAAACATGGGAGCATCTTCCTAATACGCTGAACATACCAAACATGGGAGCATCTTCCTAATACGCTGAACATACCAAACATGGGAGCATCTTCCTAATACGCTGAACATACCAAACATGGGAGCATCTTCCTAATACTGAACATACCAAACATGGGAGCATCTTCCTAATACGCTGAACATACCAAACATGGGAGCATCTTCCTAATACGCTGAACATACCAAACATGGGAGCATCTTCCTAATACTGAACATACCAAACATGGGAGCATCTTCCTAATACGCTGAACATACCAAACATGGGAGCATCTTCCTAATACGCTGAACATACCAAACATGGGAGCATCTTCCTAATACGCTGAACATACCAAACATGGGAGCATCTTCCTAATACGCTGAACATACCAAACATGGGAGCATCTTCCTAATACGCTGAACATACCAAACATGGGAGCATCTTCCTAATACGCTGAACATACCAAACATGGGAGCATCTTCCTAATACGCTGAACATACCAAACATGCAGGAGCATCTTCCAACACACGCTGAACATACCAAACATGGGAGCATCTTCCTAATACGCTGAACATACCAAACATGGGAGCATCTTCCTGTACGCTGAACATACCAAACATGGGAGCATCTTCCTAATACGCTGAACATACCAAACATGGGAGCATCTTCCTAATACGCTGAACATACCAAACATGGGAGCATCTTCCTAATACGCTGAACATACCAAACATGGGAGCATCTTCCTAATACGCTGAACATACCAAACATGGGAGCATCTTCCTAATACGCTGAACATACCAAACATGGGAGCATCTTCCTAATACGCTGAACATACCAAACATGGGAGCATCTTCCTAATACGCTGAACATACCAAACATGGGAGCATCTTCCTAATACGCTGAACATACCAAACATGGGAGCATCTTCCTAATACGCTGAACATACCAAACATGGGAGCATCTTCCTAATACGCTGAACATACCAAACATGGGAGCATCTTCCTAATACGCTGAACATACCAAACATGGGAGCATCTTCCTAATACGCTGAACATACCAAACATGGGAGCATCTTCCTAATACGCTGAACATACCAAACATGGGAGCATCTTCCTAATACGCTGAACATACCAAACATGGGAGCATCTTCCCTGTACGCTGAACATACCAAACATGGGAGCATCTTCCTAATACGCTGAACATACCAAACATGGGAGCATCTTCCTAATACGCTGAACATACCAAACATGGGAGCATCTTCCTAATCAGCTGAACATACCAAACATGGGAGCATCTTCCTAATACGCTGAACATACCAAACATGGGAGCATCTTCCTAATACGCTGAACATACCAAACATGGGAGCATCTTCCTAATACGCTGAACATACCAAACATGGGAGCATCTTCCTAATACGCTGAACATACCAAACATGGGAGCATCTTCCTAATACGCTGAACATACCAAACATGGGAGCATCTTCCTAATACGCTGAACATACCAAACATGGGAGCATCTTCCTAATACGCTGAACATACCAAACATGGGAGCATCTTCCTGTACGCTGAACATACCAAACATGGGAGCATCTTCCTAATACGCTGAACATACCAAACATGGGAGCATCTTCCTAATACGCTGAACATACCAAACATGGGAGCATCTTCCTAATACGCTGAACATACCAAACATGGGAGCATCTTCCTAATACGCTGAACATACCAAACATGGGAGCATCTTCCTAATACGCTGAACATACCAAACATGGGAGCATCTTCCTAATACGCTGAACATACCAAACATGGGAGCATCTTCCTAATACGCTGAACATACCAAACATGGGAGCATCTTCCTAATACGCTGAACATACCAAACATGGGAGCATCTTCCTAATACGCTGAACATACCAAACATGGGAGCATCTTCCTAATACGCTGAACATACCAAACATGGGAGCATCTTCCTAATACGCTGAACATACCAAACATGGGAGCATCTTCCTAATACGCTGAACATACCAAACATGGGAGCATCTTCCTAATACGCTGAACATACCAAACATGGGAGCATCTTCCTAATACGCTGAACATACCAAACATGGGAGCATCTTCCTAATACGCTGAACATACCAAACATGGGAGCATCTTCCTAATACGCTGAACATACCAAACATGGGAGCATCTTCCTAATACGCTGAACATACCAAACATGGGAGCATCTTCCTAATACGCTGAACATACCAAACATGGGAGCATCTTCCTAATACGCTGAACATACCAAACATGGGAGCATCTTCCTAATACGCTGAACATACCAAACATGGGAGCATCTTCCTGTACGCTGAACATACCAAACATGGGAGCATCTTCCTAATACGCTGAACATACCAAACATGGGAGCATCTTCCTAATACGCTGAACATACCAAACATGGGAGCATCTTCCTAATACGCTGAACATACCAAACATGGGAGCATCTTCCTAATACGCTGAACATACCAAACATGGGAGCATCTTCCTAATACGCTGAACATACCAAACATGGGAGCATCTTCCTAATACGCTGAACATACCAAACATGGGAGCATCTTCCTAATACGCTGAACATACCAAACATGGGAGCATCTTCCTAATACGCTGAACATACCAAACATGGGAGCATCTTCCTAATACGCTGAACATACCAAACATGGGAGCATCTTCCTAATACGCTGAACATACCAAACATGGGAGCATCTTCCTAATACGCTGAACATACCAAACATGGGAGCATCTTCCTAATACGCTGAACATACCAAACATGGGAGCATCTTCCTAATACGCTGAACATACCAAACATGGGAGCATCTTCCTAATACGCTGAACATACCAAACATGGGAGCATCTTCCTAATACGCTGAACATACCAAACATGGGAGCATCTTCCTAATACGCTGAACATACCAAACATGGGAGCATCTTCCTAATACGCTGAACATACCAAACATGGGAGCATCTTCCTAATAATACGCTGAACATACCAAACATGGGAGCATCTTCCTAATACGCTGAACATACCAAACATGGGAGCATCTTCCTAATACGCTGAACATACCAAACATGGGAGCATCTTCCAAATACGCTGAACATACCAAACATGGGAGCATCTTCCTAATACGCTGAACATACCAAACATGGGAGCATCTTCCTAATACGCTGAACATACCAAACATGGGAGCATCTTCCTAATACGCTGAACATACCAAACATGGGAGCATCTTCCTAATACGCTGAACATACCAAACATGGGAGCATCTTCCTAATCGCTGAACATACCAAACATGGGAGCATCTTCCTAATACGCTGAACATACCAAACATGGGAGCATCTTCCTAATACGCTGAACATACCAAACATGGGAGCATCTTCCTAATACGCTGAACATACCAAACATGGGAGCATCTTCCTAATACGCTGAACATACCAAACATGGGAGCATCTTCCTAATACGCTGAACATACCAAACATGGGAGCATCTTCCTAATACGCTGAACATACCAAACATGGGAGCATCTTCCTAATACGCTGAACATACCAAACATGGGAGCATCTTCCTAATACGCTGAACATACCAAACATGGGAGCATCTTCCTAATACGCTGAACATACCAAACATGGGAGCATCTTCCTAATACGCTGAACATACCAAACATGGGAGCATCTTCCTAATACGCTGAACATACCAAACATGGGAGCATCTTCCTAATACGCTGAACATACCAAACATGGGAGCATCTTCCTAATACGCTGAACATACCAAACATGGGAGCATCTTCCTAATACGCTGAACATACCAAACATGGGAGCATCTTCCTAATACGCTGAACATACCAAACATGGGAACATCTTCCTAATACGCTGAACATACCAAACATGGGAACATCTTCCTAATACGCTGAACATACCAAACATGGGAACATCTTCCTAATACGCTGAACATACCAAACATGGGAACATCTTCCTAATACGCTGAACATACCAAACATGGGAACATCTTCCTAATACGCTGAACATACCAAACATGGGAACATCTTCCTAATACGCTGAACATACCAAACATGGGAACATCTTCCTAATACGCTGAACATACCAAACATGGGAACATCTTCCTAATACGCTGAACATACCAAACATGGGAACATCTTCCTAATACGCTGAACATACCAAACATGGGAACATCTTCCTAATACGCTGAACATACCAAACATGGGAACATCTTCCTAATACGCTGAACATACCAAACATGGGAACATCTTCCTAATACGCTGAACATACCAAACATGGGAACATCTTCCTAATACGCTGAACATACCAAACATGGGAACATCTTCCTAATACGCTGAACATACCAAACATGGGAACATCTTCCTAATACGCTGAACATACCAAACATGGGAACATCTTCCTAATACGCTGAACATACCAAACATGGGAACATCTTCCTAATACGCTGAACATACCAAACATGGGAACATCTTCCTAATACGCTGAACATACCAAACATGGGAACATCTTCCTAATACGCTGAACATACCAAACATGGGAACATCTTCCTAATACGCTGAACATACCAAACATGGGAACATCTTCCTAATACGCTGAACATACCAAACATGGGAACATCTTCCTAATACGCTGAACATACCAAACATGGGAACATCTTCCTAATACGCTGAACATACCAAACATGGGAACATCTTCCTAATACGCTGAACATACCAAACATGGGAACATCTTCCTAATACGCTGAACATACCAAACATGGGAACATCTTCCTAATACGCTGAACATACCAAACATGGGAACATCTTCCTAATACGCTGAACATACCAAACATGGGAACATCTTCCTAATACGCTGAACATACCAAACATGGGAACATCTTCCTAATACGCTGAACATACCAAACATGGGAACATCTTCCTAATACGCTGAACATACCAAACATGGGAACATCTTCCTAATACGCTGAACATACCAAACATGGGAACATCTTCCTAATACGCTGAACATACCAAACATGGGAACATCTTCCTAATACGCTGAACATACCAAACATGGGAACATCTTCCTAATACGCTGAACATACCAAACATGGAACATCTTCCTAATACGCTGAACATACCAAACATGGGAACATCTTCCTAATACGCTGAACATACCAAACATGGGAACATCTTCCTAATACGCTGAACATACCAAACATGGGAACATCTAATATTGAGTTGCACCTCCCCTCCACACTTTTCCCTTAGAACAACCTCAATTTGTCGGAGCATGGACTCTACAAGGTGTTGAGAGCGTTCCACTGGCCTATGTTGACTCCAATGCTTCCCCCAGTTGTTTCAAGCTGGCTGGATGTCCTTTGTGTGGTGGACCATTCTTGATACATACGAAACTGTTGAGCGTGAAACACCCAGCAGCCGTGCAGTTCTTGACACATACCGGTGCACCTGGCACCTACTACCGTACCCCGTTCAAAGGCACTTAAATATTTTGTCTTGCCCATTCACCCTCTGAATGGCACTCATACACAATCCATGTCTCAATTGTATCAAGGCTTACAAATCCTTCTTTAACCCGTCCTCCTCCCCTTCATCTACACTGATTGAAGTGGATTTAACAGGTGACACCAATAAGGGATCATAGCTTTCACCTGGATTCACCTGGTCAGTCAGTCTATGTCATGGAAAGAGCAGGTGTTGCTGATGTTTTGTACACTGTGTATTAATTTAGAGACCTTCAAACGTGGCCACCGAAAGTTCACACACGCATTTGTCCAATAAAACCTATGGAAGAAATGATACTTACTTCTGATGTCCATGGTGCTGGTAGGCTGGACCCAGGTTAGACCCAGCCCTCATCTCTACAGCCACAGAACACTGGAACACAGAACACAGACAATGTGGAAGCTTCTAGAATAGTTAACTACAGGTAACTGGCCAGAAATGGCTCATGGTGGCGTTGAGCCTGAGTAAATGTATATTCGACACCTAGGCGCATACACCGATTTCTCACAAATGCACACATTCATTCAGGTTCCAGACCAGTCAACAAGGCGTAGGACCCCTAGACATAACGATTCAGGTTCCAGACCAGTCAACAAGGCGTAGGACCCCTAGACATAACGATTCAGGTTCCAGACCAGTGAGTGCAGCAAAATCAGTAGGCTTGTTCTGGGTTTTTGTAACACTAGGAGTTGTACGACACAAACTGACCTGGGACCAGACAAAACAGCACAATAGCGAGTGTAGGGAGTGAATCCTGTCTCTTACCCTGGTCTCCACATCTGTCCAGTCTCCCTCCATACGGTCGTCCCCCTGGGCAGCGTTTCCCTCTGACGACCTCCTCTTACGGCTGAATGGAGGAACACACACACAGAGTGTTTGACATCAACAACATCAAACTATACAGAATCACAGATCTTCACCTTATCGTGCTGATCTATGCATCACAAAACTATCATTATGTGATCCAAGACTAGACATTTTTAGAAATGTTTGCACATTTATAAAGAAAATATAAAAAGCTTAAATAACACGTGTACGTTTTCAAACTCTTTACTCAGTACTTTGTTGAAGCACCGTTGGCAGAGATTACAGCTGCAAGTCTTCTTGGGTATGATGCTACAAGCTTGGCACACCTGTATTTGGGGGAGTGTCTCCCATTCTACTTCACAGATCCTCTCAAGCTCTGTCAGGTTGGATGGGGAGCGTCGCTGCACAGCTATTTTCAGGTCTCTCTAGAGATGTTCGATCGGGTTCAAGTCCGGGCTCTGGCTGGGCCACTCAAGGACATTCAGAGACTTGTCCCGAAGCCACTCTGGCATTATCCTGGCAGTGTGCTTAGGGTCGTTGTCCTGTTGCAAGGTGAACATTCGCAGGTTTTCATCAAGGATCTCTCTGTACTTTGCTCCCTTCATCTTTGCCTCGATCCTGACTAGTCTCCCAGTCCCTGCCACTGAAAAACATCCCCACAGCATGATGCCACCACCATGCTTCACCATAGGAATGGTGCCAGGTTTCTTCCAGACATGACGCTTGGCATTCAGGCCAAAGAGTTCCATCTTGGTTTCATAAGTCCAGAGAATCTTGTTTCTCATGGTCTGAGAGTCCTTGAGGTGCCTCCAAGCGGGCTGTCATGTGCCTTTTACTGAGGAGTGGCTTCCGTCTGGCTACTCTACCATAAAGGCCTGATTGGTGGAGTGCTGCAAAGATGGTTGTCTTTCTGGAAGGTTCTCCCATCTCCACAGAGGAACTCTGGAGCTCTGTCAGAGTGACCATCGGGTTCTTTGTCACCTCCCTGACCAAAGCCCTTCTCCCAATTGCTCAGTTGGGCTGGGCGGCCAGCTCTAGGAAGACACTTGGTGGTTCCAAACTACATGCAGCGATGATCCCCACGCAACCGGAGAGCTTGAGAGGATCTGTAAAGAAGAATGGGAGAAACTCCCCAAATACAGGTGTGCCATGCTTGAAGCATCATACCCAAGAAGACTCGAGGCTGTAATCGCTGCCAAAAGGTGCTTCAACAAAGTACTGAGTAAAGGGTCTGACTACTTATGTAAATGTGATCTCAGTTATTTATTTTATTTTTTATAAACCTGTTTTTGCTTTGTCATTATGTGGTATTGTGTGTAAATTGATGCAGCGGTAGTAAGGTAGCAGAAGCGGCGGTAGTAAGGTAGCAGAAGCGGCGGTAGTAAGGTAGCAGAAGCGGCGGTAGTAAGGTAGCAGAAGCGGTAGTAAGGTAAGCAGGTAGTAAGAGTAGCAGAAGCGGCTGTATACGTTAGCAAGCGGCGGTAAGACGTTAGCAAGCTGATAGCAAGCAGAAAGATAGCAAGCGGTGTAACGGTAGCAAGTAACGGTAGCAAGCGGCTGATATATGATAGCAGAAGCGGTATACCAGTATATAGAAAGCAAGCGGTAAGTAGCAAGAAGATATACCGGTAGCAAGCGGTGATGTAGCAAGAATGATATACGTTAGCAAGCAAGCGTGATATACGTTAGCAAGCTGGTAGACCAGTATAAGCAATGATATACAGTAACAAGCAATGATATAGTAACAAGAGTGATATACAGTAGCAAGAGCTGATGCAAGCTGATAACAAGCATGATAACAAGCAGAGTATAAGGTAGCAAGCAATGATAACAGGTAACAAGCTGATAACAGGTAGCAAGCAATGGTAGTAAAATTATAGAAGCGGCGGTAGTAAATATAAAGCAATGGTAAAAGTAACAAGCAGGTAATAAGGTAAAAGCGGCGTAGTAAGTTAGCAACAGCTGCAGTAGTAAGGTAGCAAGCGGCGATAGTAAAGTAACAGAAGCGGCGGTAGTAAGTTAGCAAGCGGTGTAGTAAGTTAGCAAGCGGAGTAAGGTAGCAAGCGGCGGTAGTAAATAGCAAGCAATGATAGTAAAGTAGCAAGCAGTAAGGTAGCAGAAGCGGTAGTAAGGTAACAAGCGGTATAAGGTAGCAAGCAGCGGTAGTAAGTTAGCAGAAGCTGATAGTAAGGTAGCAAGCGGTAGTAAGGCAGCAAGCGTGAGGTAGTATAGCAGAAGGCGGTAGTAAGTTAGCAGAAGCGGCGGTAGTAGTAAGTTAGCAGAGCGGTGGTATACGTTAGCAGCAGCGGCGACGGTAGTAAGTTAGCAGAAGCGGCGGTAGTAAGTTAGCAGAAGCGGCGGTAGTAAGTTAGCAGAAGCGGCGGTAGTAAGTTAGCAGAAGCGGCGGTAGTAAGGTAGCAGAAGCGGCGGTAGTAAGGTAGCAGAAGCGGCGGTAGTAAGGTAGCAGAAGCGGAGGTAGTAAGTTAGCAGAAGCAGTAGTAGCACGTTAGCAGCAGCGGCGACGGTAGTAAGTTCGCAGCCATAAAATGGCAGTAGACAGGACACCTACCTTGGTCCAGTGGGTAGCTCCTGTCTCAGAGTTTCTATATCAGTGAACTGGACAGCCTGTCCTCCACCTCGTGTTTTGAACACTTCACCCTAACACAGGCATAAGAACACATTTACATTTTATTCATTTAGCAGACGCTCTTATCCAGAGCGACTTACAGGAGAAATTATGTAGTGAGTGCATACATTTTTCATACTGGTCCCCCGTGGGAATCGAACCCACAGCCAGACGTTGCAAGCGCCACGCTCTACCAACTGAGCCACACGGGAATACAGGCATGAGAACACAAGCATTAAAGCTGGTGCTGTAGCGCCTCTACAAGCTCCTGACCAATTCTGCATGTTAGCAGTAGTAGTAAGTTAGTAGAAGCCATGCATTACAGGCAAAATCCGCACTGAGCTGAAGGCTAGAGCTGCCGCTTTCAAGGAGCAGGACACTAATCCAGATGCTTATAAGAAATCCTGCTACGACATCCGACAAGCCATCAAACAGTCAAAACATCATTGCAGGACTACGATCGAATCCTATTACGCCGGCTCTGATGCTCGTCAGATGTGGCAGGGTTTGCAAACTATCATGGATTACAAAGGGGAAACAGCCACGAGCTGCCCAGTGACGCGAGCCTACCAGACGATCTAAATTCCTTCTATGCTCGCTATGAGGCAAGCAACACTGTACCATGCACGAGAGCAGCAGCTGTTCTGGATAACTGTGATCTCGCACACCATAGACGATGTAAGACCTTTAAACAGGTTAACATTCACAAGGCCGCTGGGCCAGACGGATTAACAGGACACATACTCTGAGCATGCGCTGACCAGGTGGCAAGGGTCTAATCTGACATTATCAACCTCTTCCTGACAGTCTGTAATACCTACATATTTCAAGCAGACCACCATAGATCCTGTGCCCAAGAACGCCAAGGTAACCTGTAAATTATTACCACCCCCGTAACACTTCATCTGCAGCCATGAAATGCCTTGAAAGGCTCACATCAAATCCACCATTGAAAATTTGTTCTTAACTGACTTGCCTAGTAAAACAAAGGTAATTTTTAAAAATAAAAATAAATAAATATCAGCTTAGCCCACTAGGGACTTTTCAGTGTATCATGTCAGTAACCAATGTATAACTATTGTGTGTGTGTTCATGTAATTCTGTGATTGATTAGTTAGTAAATAAATAATTAAGCCAATTTGTATATCGCTGACTCATGATTTATGATGCTAGGGTTCATGCAGATAGCCAAGGGTTTACGACATTCAGGAATGAGATTGATGAGGAAATAATACATTAATAGAAGACTAAATCGATAAGATATGAAAATATCTGAAGAGTTAATTCGGGAAATAGAGACTAAACATTTTCCCGTGGTGCCCCGACTTCCTAGTCAATTAAAGTCACATGATTAGTTTAATCACGTAATTAAATTACACAGAGGATTGATTTGATAATATAACAGTCTTCACATTTAATGACAGCAAACGCTACGAGACCAGGCATCGGTCACACATTTCAGCAAATAAACACGGTGTCAAATAAACAGCGGGTCTAAATGAACTGATTACAAGGTTAAAAATGGACAACTCTTGATTTTGATTCCCACGGTCATTCAAATATATTCTGTCAACGTTGCCAGTCATGGTGCCACCTAAAAGAAAACGACATCAAGCTAGCAGTGATTTGGGCGAGGCAACAGCCAGGCAGAAGAGGGCGAGACTGCAAGGTGGGGGTTTATTAAGGAAATAAGACACCTGGCTCAAATAGAAGCCCATCTCTAATAAGCTCTAGTTGTGTTCAGTGATTAAAGCAAATAAAACGGCCAGGCTATTAATTGAAATGTGACGGTAAATAAATTCAGGGATCTTTCTGCGTGTCTGGCTGGTACATACCTTAATGAGTTTGGTCTGTATCTCTCCGTCAGAGGCCACGTCTTGGTGAGTGAGCATGTACTTGTCACACTTGGCTAGGGCCTTCTCGCTGGGGGCCGAGACCTTAATGGCGTTGGATCCCAGGATTGGCTGCATCACCGTGTCCAGCTCCACGTTAGACGACGGCTTGTGGTCCACCCACCTCTCCCCGCCCGCAGAGTGGGAGCGCCTGTGGACCGCACGCACCGGGGGACCCGTCTGGTCGTCGACGGAAACGAAGCAGAGGGGAAAGTCAGTGCCAGAGAATCATCTGCTGCTAACAATAAAACCATTCCATTGATGGACTTAGTGACAGGAATAGAACATCAACTCTACAGGAAGTACAATCTAGCCAACCAAACAAAGCAACTCAATCTGATTCAATCAGGGATCAGTTACATGCTTCATAAAGTCATTATGGTGTTAGAAAACGACTGAAACATGGTTTGGTAGTGGACATGTTGTTATACATTGTCATTTGATGTTTTAGAGGAACAAGAAATCCTGTTATGTTAGAAAATAAATTTTAATCCGGTCTAAAGTGTAAACAAGAACATAGTACCAGTTATATAGAGGGAGCATTCATAAAAGCATTACCCCTCAAACCTAAAGGTCAGCTGATGAGCTGGTTAGAGTCATCTACTTAAACTGCAGCTCTGCTACCTACCAGCTGACCTTACCATCTTAAGTGTGTTGAGACTCACTGACCCTGTAAGCTCCTTCCTGCTCCTCTAGGTCTAGATCACAGGTCTGGTCAGGAACCTCTCTCTCTTCCTCTCTTTCTCTGGCCCTCTCCCAACACCTGCCTCTCCTCCTGCTAAGGCTGCTGGGTAGACCCTGGGTCTGAGCTAGGGTTCTAGTCATAAGGGCACGGTACTGGGCCGGGCTAGCGACAGCATGTCTGTCCTGAGGGACTCTCTGCTCCCACTCTGAGATGCTGGAGGTTACAGAGGGGGGAACTGGTGCCGGTGCTAGCGCTCTGAGGAGGGGAGGTGGGGTGGGAGCCTGACCCTGGCCACTGCCTGATCTGCTGGGGACGGGGAGGGGCGTACACTGGGTCTAGGGCCTGGCTGGACCTGGAGGGGGACGGGCTGCAAGGCAGAGTACAGAGTCTGGTGGTGCTGCAGATAGACAAGTCAACCAGCTAGTTGGGATACATACCATCCATCCATCCATGGCTGGCTGGCTGCACACACTAACAAACATACACAGGCTGCATGCACACCAGATAGACAACACACATTTACATAATGTTACATTCAATCAAAGTCTGACAAAGTATACAAAAAGGTTAGCTATGGGAAAGAAGAGTGGATTTCATATAAACCTTCCACACAAGGCCAGGGTCAGTAAATGCAAATCATTAAGTCCACATTGTAATGCGTAAAATAACAAGCAGATGTGTTTTCACTTCATGATTAACACACATGCCAGTCAGCAGAGTCAACCTGTTAGCAGTAAAGGGGGAAAGAGTGGTTTGTTTTGGAAAGGGGATTGCTTTGGCTTCCTTTGATTAGGAAAGGACAACACTTTAGTAGGGCGTATTAGCTGGAGGAGTCAGTGCTCTAGAAGCGCATGTCGTGGTAACGTACGGGAACGGGCGACGGCGAGGCCGATCTCTTGGCGGGGACGCGGTCCCTCTCCCGGGAGGGGCGCTGGGGCTTGTCGGGGCCGGGGCGCTGGTCTGAGGGGGTCTTGCTCTCCGTCACGATGGCCTTCAGCTGCTTCAGCTTCTCGTCTTTCACCCACAGCTTGTTCTGCATCTCCAGCTGCTTGGCACACACACGACGCTCCTGGAAACCCAAAACAGAACCAGCCAGGGTTAACAACTACTGCAGATGACTGTTGTATCAGTTAACACGTGTCCTGATGACTGTTGTATCAGTTAACACGTGTCCAGATGACTGTTGTATCAGTTAACACGTGTCCAGATGACTGTTGTATCAGTTAACACGTGTCCAGATGACTGTTGTATCAGTTAACACGTGTCCAGATGACTGTTGTATCAGTTAACACGTGTCCAGATGACTGTTGTATCAGTTAACACGTGTCCAGATGACTGTTGTATCAGTTAACACGTGTCCAGATGACTGTTGTATCAGTTAACACGTGTCCTGATGACTGTTGTAGGAAAGTAGGAGTAGGAAAACATGTCTAGATCAAGCACAGTCTGCTCTACGTTTCTACATTACGTGTGTTCTTCAAAGTGCTTGCCACCAGTTGTGTTAGCCAGCTGCTCTGACCAACTAGAGTGAAGTCTAACACAGCATTCAAGTTTATTTGTTTCTTTTTAATTAATTGGAGCCACCCTGCTTCATTCTTTAGAAAACTCACGTCGCGGTTAGCCTTAGTGCTGGGACTTCCAGACCCGAGTCACACCATCTGTGCATATACAAGCTAGCTATGACTGAAGATGGTAGCCAGTTAGACTCTACAAAAGCCATGAAATGTGAGAAATGTAAATTATGTTTGTTTTAGTAAAAAAAAAAAAAATGCAAAGACATTTGTGACTTAAAGGGTCGGATGATTTGGCCTCACTTGGAAAACAAGGAGCTTCAGGAACGACCGACCTTACTGAAGGACACTACCCAATAGCAGGAGGCATTTGAGAGCGCCACCCTGAACGACCAGGCCAAGCACCACGCCCCAATCAGACGGGGTTCCTCAGCTATATAGTGGCAGGGGAGGGAGTCCTCAGGATCCATTCTGACCAATCCCCCCCCCCCCTCCTAAACAAATCAATGGGGGAGTTCACACGCCTCACAGGCTGCCTGCGCTACCCCTCATCCAGCGGAGCATCGTTGGAGGAAGGCGCCCACGGTAACTCGCAGCAGTTACTCGCGATTCCATCAGACCCGGATCTGCGGTTGTTTAACCGCTTCCAGCTGCAGCAGAGAGAGCGATCCTCCTCCTGCTGCAGCAGAGAGACCCTCCTCCTCTAGCCTACTCACACACTCCTTCTCCCACTTGTGCTTGGTGTCCTGGACCATGCCCTGCATGCGCTGCTCCATGCGTCTCTTCTCCGTCTGCTCTCTCTGCAGACGCTGCTCTCTGCTCTCCAGCTCCTGCTGCAGGGTCCGCTTGTCATCCTCATAGATGTTGGTGGTCTTCTGCAGGATGTCAATCTGACAGACACAGACACAGAGAGAGAGACACAGAGAGAGAGACAGAGACAGAGACACAGACAGACAGACAGATATTTTAAGTGACAGTATGTGGCACTACAGACCAGGAAATACCTGACTGGCACACTAGGGCTGACCCCATTTAGTCGACTGGTCGATTGTTTGGTCGACCAAGATTTTAACTGCATTGTGTGAATTCATTGTGTTTGAGCGAGTCTATCAATTCTCCATTACATATAATCACCAAAGTCAAAGTCACCATTATTAGTCAGTTGTACAACCAAATGCCTTCAACCGAAATGTGTCTTCCGCTTTTAACCCAACCCCTCTGAATCAGAGAGGTGCGGGGGGCTGCCTTGATCGACATCCACGTCTTCGGCGCCCGGGTAACAGTGGGTTAACTGCCTTGTTCAGGGGCAGAACGACAGATTTTTTCCTTGTCAGCTCGGGGATTCGAACTTGCAACCCTCCGGTTACAAGTCCGACACTCTAACCACTAGGCTACCTGCCGCACACCAGCAGTACATTTTCTGTTAATTCCTATCATGTATCATCTACAATGTTTATTTGGTTACGGTCATTTCTGTTAATGCATTCAATGTATTATTCCAGTCTTCCTGTTCTCATTGTCTGGAGTGGACACGTTGTTTGCAGAGCGCAAAACATATGATACGCTTGTGGAGAAACAAGTTCCGGTTTATTTCATTCCATTTACAAGTTGTCAATTTAGTCATTGTCTTTGGAGAGCTCTAGTCAATGTCGAGTAAAGACGCGCAACTGATTACGCATAGAAGTAAGCCTGTAGGTTACCTGGCCTGCACACAAATGTAGGCATATAAACGTGCCCATTTGGGGATCTGATAGTATTTCTGATTGGCTTAACGCACCACCACCATCTCAAAGTAAATGTTTTCTTCACCTCAAAACAGCAAGTTATCAAAGTCGGTTTTTAAAATGACAATAGTTCTTCAAAGTAATTTGAAAAATCTTTCCGTACCCTCTCCCTTTCCATACCCACTCAGCGTGAAAGGGAAAACATGTCATGCTCTGATCCAGTGGAAACTTCATGAAATAGGCCTACCTACCTCATTACTTCTTATTCCTTGCACAAATAGCCTACAGTTGTGTGTCCCGAGCTCAGTGGTGGGGGAAACTCAGTCTGTCATGGCAAAAAGTGCCCCAGCCTCTGAGTCGAAACGGCCGTCTGTCAGCTACCTGACTGGTACACTCAATATGGCCGCCTGTCAGCTACCTGACTGGTACACTCAATATGGCCGCCTGTCAGCTACCTGACTGGTACACTCAATATGGCCGCCTGTCAGCTACCTGACTGGTACACTCAATATGGCCGCCTGTCAGCTACCTGACTGGTACACTCAATATGGCCGCCTGTCAGCTACCTGACTGGTACACTCAATATGGCCGCCTGTCAGCTACCTGACTGGTACACTCAATATGGCCGCCTGTCAGCTACCTGACTGGTACACTCAATATGGCCGCCTGTCAGCTACCTGACTGGTACACTCAATATGGCCGCCTGTCAGCTACCTGACTGGTACACTCAATATGGCCGCCTGTCAGCTACCTGACTGGTACACTCAATATGGCCGCCTGTCAGCTACCTGACTGGTACACTCAATATGGCCGCCTGTCAGCTACCTGACTGGTACACTCAATATGGCCGCCTGTCAGCTACCTGACTGGTACACTCAATATGGCCGCCTGTCAGCTACCTGACTGGTACACTCAATATGGCCGCCTGTCAGCTACCTGACTGGTACACTCAATATGGCCGCCTGTCAGCTACCTGACTGGTACACTCAATATGGCCGCCTGTCAGCTACCTGACTGGTACACTCAATATGGCCGCCTGTCAGCTACCTGACTGGTACACTCAATATGGCCGCCTGTCAGCTACCTGACTGGTACACTCAATATGGCCGCCTGTCAGCTACCTGACTGGTACACTCAATATGGCCGCCTGTCAGCTACCTGACTGGTACACTCAATATGGCCGCCTGTCAGCTACCTGACTGGTACACTCAATATGGCGCGCCTGTCAGCTACCTGACTGGTACACTCAATATGGCCGCCTGTCAGCTACCTGACTGGTACACTCAATATGGCCGCCTGTCAGCTACCTGACTGGTACACTCAATATGGCCGCCTGTCAGCTACCTGACTGGTACACTCAATATGGCCGCCTGTCAGCTACCTGACTGGTACACTCAATATGGCCGCCTGTCAGCTACCTGACTGGTACACTCAATATGGCCGCCTGTCAGCTACCTGACTGGTACACTCAATATGGCCGCCTGTCAGCTACCTGACTGGTACACTCAATATGGCCGCCTGTCAGCTACCTGACTGGTACACTCAATATGGCCGCCTGTCAGCTACCTGACTGGTACACTCAATATGGCCGCCTGTCAGCTACCTGACTGGTACACTCAATATGGCCGCCTGTCAGCTACCTGACTGGTACACTCAATATGGCCGCCTGTCAGCTACCTGACTGGTACACTCAATATGGCCGCCTGTCAGCTACCTGACTGGTACACTCAATATGGCCGCCTGTCAGCTACCTGACTGGTACACTCAATATGGCCGCCTGTCAGCTACCTGACTGGTACACTCAATATGGCCGCCTGTCAGCTACCTGACTGGTACACTCAATATGGCCGCCTGTCAGCTACCTGACTGGTACACTCAATATGGCCGCCTGTCAGCCTACCTGACTGGTACACTCAATATGGCCGCCTGTCAGCTACCTGACTGGTACACTCAATATGGCCGCCTGTCAGCTACCTGACTGGTACACTCAATATGGCCGCCTGTCAGCTACCTGACTGGTACACTCAATATGGCCGCCTGTCAGCTACCTGACTGGTACACTCAATATGGCCGCCTGTCAGCTACCTGACTGGTACACTCAATATGGCCGCCTGTCAGCTACCTGACTGGTACACTCAATATGGCCGCCTGTCAGCTACCTGACTGGTACACTCAATATGGCCGCCTGTCAGCTACCTGACTGGTACACTCAATATGGCCGCCTGTCAGCTACCTGACTGGTACACTCAATATGGCCGCCTGTCAGCTACCTGACTGGTACACTCAATATGGCCGCCTGTCAGCTACCTGACTGGTACACTCAATATGGCCGCCTGTCAGCTACCTGACTGGTACACTCAATATGGCCGCCTGTCAGCTACCTGACTGGTACACTCAATATGGCCGCCTGTCAGCTACCTGACTGGTACACTCAATATGGCCGCCTGTCAGCTACCTGACTGGTACACTCAATATGGCCGCCTGTCAGCTACCTGACTGGTACACTCAATATGGCCGCCTGTCAGCTACCTGACTGGTACACTCAATATGGCCGCCTGTCAGCTACCTGACTGGTACACTCAATATGGCCGCCTGTCAGCTACCTGACTGGTACACTCAATATGGCCGCCTGTCAGCTACCTGACTGGTACACTCAATATGGCCGCCTGTCAGCTACCTGACTGGTACACTCAATATGGCCTGTCAGCTACCTGACTGGTACACTCAATATGGCCGCCTGTCAGCTACCTGACTGGTACACTCAATATGGCCGCCTGTCAGCTACCTGACTGGTACACTCAATATGGCCGCCTGTCAGCTACCTGACTGGTACACTCAATATGGCCGCCTGTCAGCTACCTGACTGGTACACTCAATATGGCCGCCTGTCAGCTACCTGACTGGTACACTCAATATGGCCGCCTGTCAGCTACCTGACTGGTACACTCAATATGGCCGCCTGTCAGCTACCTGACTGGTACACTCAATATGGCCGCCTGTCAGCTACCTGACTGGTACACTCAATATGGCCGCCTGTCAGCTACCTGACTGGTACACTCAATATGGCCGCCTGTCAGCTACCTGACTGGTACACTCAATATGGCCGCCTGTCAGCTACCTGACTGGTACACTCAATATGGCCGCCTGTCAGCTACCTGACTGGTACACTCAATATGGCCGCCTGTCAGCTACCTGACTGGTACACTCAATATGGCCGCCTGTCACCTACCTGACTGGTACACTCAATATGGCCGCCTGTCACCTACCTGACTGGTACACTCAATATGGCCGCCTGTCAGCTACCTGACTGGTACACTCAATATGGCCGCCTGTCAGCTACCTGACTGGTACACTCAATATGGCCGCCTGTCAGCTACCTGACTGGTACACTCAATATGGCCGCCTGTCAGCTACCTGACTGGTACACTCAATATGGCCGCCTGTCAGCTACCTGACTGGTACACTCAATATGGCCGCCTGTCAGCTACCTGACTGGTACACTCAATATGGCCGCCTGTCAGCTACCTGACTGGTACACTCAATATGGCCGCCTGTCACCTACCTGACTGGTACACTCAATATGGCCGCCTGTCAGCTACCTGACTGGTACACTCAATATGGCCGCCTGTCAGCTACCTGACTGGTACACTCAATATGGCCGCCTGTCAGCTACCTGACTGGTACACTCAATATGGCCGCCTGTCAGCTACCTGACTGGTACACTCAATATGGCCGCCTGTCAGCTACCTGACTGGTACACTCAATATGGCCGCCTGTCAGCTACCTGACTGGTACACTCAATATGGCCGCCTGTCAGCTACCTGACTGGTACACTCAATATGGCCGCCTGTCAGCTACCTGACTGGTACACTCAATATGGCCGCCTGTCAGCTACCTGACTGGTACACTCAATATGGCCGTCTGTCAGCTACCTGACTGGTACACTCAATATGGCCGTCTGTCAGCTACCTGACTGGTACACTCAATATGGCCGTCTGTCAGCTACCTGACTGGTACACTCAATATGGCCGTCTGTCAGCTACCTGACTGGTACACTCAATATGGCCGTCTGTCACCTACCTGAGTTTGAAGCTTGTTCTCTTAGTCATATCTTGCAGTGAATGGTGAAGGCCAGCAGTGAAGTATATTAGGCACTATTTCATTGTGTTTACCTTGTACTCCAGCATCTTGGACTTCTTCTCCAGACGGTCTATCTCAGTCTTCTGGGTATGGAGAGTCTTGTCCTTCTCTCCCAGTTGACCTCTCTGGTCCTGGATGAAGTTCTCCTTGGAGACCAGGCTACTGTCCAGCTCCTGGAGCATCGACTTCAACATGTCGGCTAGATGGGGAAAGGAACGGGAAGGAATACAAATTAAGACGTGATCAAAAAGCCCTACAACCAGCCCTGTTGTACTCCTGGGTCACCATCTTACCAGCCCTGTTGTACTCCTGGGTCACCATCCTACCAGCCCTGTTGTACTCTTGGGTCACCATCCTACCAGCCCTGTTGTACTCTTGGGTCACCATCCTACCAGCCCTGATGTACTCCTGGGTCACCATCCTACCAGCCCTGTTGTACTCCTGGGTCACCATCCTACCAGCCCTGTTGTACTCCTGGGTCACCATCCTACCAGCCCTGTTGTACTCCTGGGTCACCATCCTACCAGCCCTGTTGTACTCCTGGGTCACCATCCTACCAGCCCTGTTGTACTCCTGGGTCACCATCCTACCAGCCCTGTTGTACTCCTGGGTCACCATCCTACCAGCCCTGTTGTACTCCTGGGTCACCTTCCTACCAGCCCTGTTGTACCCCTGGGTCACCATCCTACCAGCCCTGATGTACTCCTGGGTCACCATCCGACCAGCCCTGATGTACTCCTGGGTCACCATCCGACCAGCCCTGATGTACACCTGGGTCACCATCCTACCAGCCCTGATGTACACCTGGGTCACCATCCTACCAGCCCTGTTGTACTCCTGGGTCACCATCCTACCAGCCCTGTTGTACTCCTGGGTCACCATCCTACCAGCCCTGTTGTACTCCTGAGTCACCATCCTACCAGCCCTGTTGTACTCCTGAGTCACCATCTTACCAGCCCTGTTGTACTCCTGAGTCGCCATCCTACCAGCCCTGTTGTACTCCTGAGTCACCATCTTACCAGCCCTGTTGTACTCCTGAGTCGCCATCTTACCAGCCCTGTTGTACTCCTGAGTCGCCATCCTACCAGCCCTGTTGTACTCCTGAGTCATCATCCTACCAGCCCTGTTGTACTCCTGAGTCATCATCTGCCTGATCTTCTGTCTCTTCTCCAGCACCTCTATGAGGCGGGGCAGGGTGACGTCATCATGGGGGTCCGTGATCTCGCTGGCAGGCAGAGGGGGAAGGTTCTGGAGCAGCTGGTGCATCACTGACTGGGTGGATTCTAGACCCAGAGGGAAAACACATTGGATGAGACGGTGGCACTAGCGACCCATGGCCCCATCATTTACCCCACTGTCAGATGCCTGACTCCTACTAGAAACAAAATGTCTTCAGAAAGTATTCACACCTGGACTTCTTACAGAGTGTTGTTACAGACGGAATTTAAAATAGTCACTGGCCTACACACAATACTTCACAATGTCAAAGTGGAAGAATGTTTTTCAAAAAACAATTATGTCTTGAGTCAATAAGTATTCCACCCATTTCTTATGGCAAGCCTAAATCAGTTCAGGGGTAAAAATGTGCTTAACAAGTCACATAATAAGTTGCATGGACTCACTCTGTGTGTGCAATAATAGTGTTTAACAGGATTTCTGAATGACTACCTCATCTCTGTACCCCAACACATACAGTTATCAGTAAGGTCCCCCAGTTAAGCGGTGAATTTCAACCACAGATTCAACCACAAAGACCCAGGGAGGTTTAAAAAAAACAAACGGTATGGAGCTAACCATAGGTTTTCCTCTAGGATCTTGCCTGTCTCAGTCTGCTTTCCACCAGACCCTGGGAGATGAATCGACCTTTCAGCAGGACAATGACCTAAGACACGAGGCCAAATCTACACTGGAGTTGTTTACCAAGAAACCAGTCACTGTTCCTGAGTGGCCAATTTGAAAATCTATGGCAAGACTTGAAAATGGTTGTCTAGCAATGATCAAAAACCAATTTGACAGAGCTTCAATAATTTTTTAAAGAATAACGGGAAAATATTGTACAATCCAGGTGTGCAAAGCTCTTCGAGACTTACCCAGAAAGACACAAATCGCTGCCAAAGGTGATTCTAACATGTGTTGACTCAGGGGTGTGAATACTTATGTAAATTAGATATCTGTAATTTAGTAAATTAGATGTACTGTATACAGTCACTGTATCGTGAGTGACTTTGAATAAAAGCTTCTGGCAAGTGGCATGATATATATTATTACTCAAAGTGCAACAGCCACCCTCTCTCTCTACCTGCGTCGACAGGACCTCCTCGTTCCTCCAGGCGTCGCGACAGCTCGTCTTTGAAGGCTTGGTTTTTCTGCCGGCGCCCAGCAGCGAAGCCACAGATGGGCCTGTCCACGGGCCTGGCCACCTCTACCTCCTGGGTCATCTCGGCAAAACGCATCACCAGCTGCAGAAACAAACACGTGCCAGACAGATGACCAGCTGCAGAAACAAACACGTGCCAGACAGATCACCAGCTGCAGAAACAAACACGTGCCAGACAGATGACCAGCTGCAGAAACAAACACATGCCAGACAGATGACCAGCTGCAGAAACAAACACATGCCAGACAGATCACCAGCTGCAGAAACAAACACGTGCCAGACAGATGACCAGCTGCAGAAACAAACACGTGCCAGACAGATGACCAGCTGCAGAAACAAACACGTGCCAGACAGATGACCAGCTGCAGAAACAAACACGTGCCAGACAGATCACCAGCTGCAGAAACAAACACGTGCCAGACAGATCACCAGCTGCAGAAACAAACACGTGCCAGACAGATCACCAGCTGCAGAAACAAACACGTGCCAGACAGATGACCAGCTGCAGAAACAAACACGTGCCAGACAGATGACCAGCTGCAGAAACAAACACGTGCCAGACAGATGACCAGCTGCAGAAACAAACACGTGCCAGACAGATCACCAGCTGCAGAAACAAACACGTGCCAGACAGATGACCAGCTGCAGAAACAAACACATGCCAGACAGATGACCAGCTGCAGAAACAAACACGTGCCAGACAGATGACCAGCTGCAGAAACAAACACATGCCAGACAGATGACCAGCTGCAGAAACAAACACGTGCCAGACAGATGACCAGCTGCAGAAACAAACACGTGCCAGACAGATCACCAGCTGCAGAAACAAACACGTGCCAGACAGATCACCAGCTGCAGAAACAAACACGTGCCAGACCGATCACCCATGGACCGGTGTGGCTCAGTAAGTAAAAGCATGGAGGTCACGAAGCCAAGATAGTGGGTTCAATCAATCAGTCATTTTGGCACCATAGAAGAACATCAGGCCAAAGACACATACATTCCTAAAAACAATACCTAAACAGTGGCAGAATTATTCCAAGTAGGGGATAATGAACTCACCATGGTTTCTTCGTAGTCGTCGGCTTTAGGGTTGACACATACAACCATCCGTACTTTACCCTCCCCGTCGAAGTAGTTCTTGAACAAGTGAGTCACCTTGGAGTCACGGTACGGGACCATCTGTGTGTGGAGGAGAGGCCACCTTTTACATTAGGCCTTTTCACAGTGCAGTGTTCTTAGCCCCAGGATAGACTGGCCCTGGGCTAGATTAGCATGTGTTCACACAAGCTGCTGTTAACCCTGGGCTAAACTTTAGCCCAGTCCTAAGGATTCACATTTGTATGTCAAAGCCCTGGGCTAACGGACCAAAATTCTCTCTGCCGCGCGACCAATGTTATTATAAGCAATACGACATGTATTAACATGTAGCTTCTAGCCTAGCAATTGATTTCCAACAGTTATGGTTTGTATAAACCTTGCTGTCCGCCTGACCTCGGAAAACAATAGGCCAGATCTTGAAATTGGATCTGGCCTATACAGAGAATGCTGTGAAATTGGATCTGGCCTGTACAGAGAATGCTGTGAAATTGGATCTGGCCTGTACAGAGAATGCTGTGAAATTGGATCTGGCCTGTACAGAGAATGCTGTGAAATTGGATCTGGCCTGTACAGAGAATGCTATGAAATTGGATCTGGCCTGTACAGAGAATGCTATGAAATTGGATCTGGCCTGTACAGAGAATGCTATGAAATTGGATCTGGCCTGTACAGAGAATGCTATGAAATTGGATCTGGCCTGTACAGAGAATGCTATGAAATTGGATCTGGCCTGTACAGAGAATGCTGTGTACGTTTCCTGATCCAGGAGAAATCATACAACAACATTTTCACGGATATATCAAAGTAAATGAAAAGCTATTAAACTAGACAAATGGGGTTTGCTCATATTAAATTACTAGCCTAATTCTATGCATTTGCTGCCCTTCCAACAGTAGTTTGTGTAGCTTCAGACTTAGCCAGCCTGCTCAGCAACCATTTTTGTTAGGCACTAACCTGCATAGCAACCATTTTTGTTAGGCACTAACCTGCATAGCAACCATTTTTGTTAGGCACTAACCTGCATAGCAACCATTTTTGTTAGGCACTAACCTGCATAGCAACCATTTTTGTTAGGCACTATCCTGCATAGCAACCATTTTTGTTAGCCACTATCCTGCATAGCAACCATTTTTGTTAGGCACTATCCTGCATAGCAACCATTTTGTTAGGCACTATCCTGCATAGCAACCATTTTTGTTAGCCACTATCCTGCATAGCAACCATTTTGTTAGGCACTATCCTGCATAGCAACCATTTTTGTTAGGCACTAACCTGCATAGCAACCATTTTTGTTAGCCACTATCCTGCATAGCAACCATTTTTGTTAGGCACGATCCTGCATAGCAACCATTTTTGTTAGGCACTAACTACGTTTCCATCCACAGTTTTTATGAGTGTAAAGTCAAGACAGTTGTGAGGGAAACTGGAACTTTCGGTACAATTTTATAAATGCCAACAGATTTGTTCAGCATCGTGGGATTTTAGATGTCTAAAATGAATTATGTGAGAAATGGCGGTGGACATGCTTTTATAGTGAACTTGAGTCCTCACCCTATGATTTAGGAAAGCATACAGTTTATTAAGCAACAGATGCAATAAGTTATGAACTTCACAGGGGGGTGAAATTACACGGTGACGAGCTTGATGCTCCTTTCAATAAATACAGAGGGTCTTATCCTGGTGACGGACGCTTCACTAATAAAATTATTCATGTAGAATAGGCTACCAGCACTGTATCTGCCAGCTGTTGGCTAGAGAGCACATGTCAAGACCAGGGTAGACACATTTTCTATTTAATGCAACAGTTGTGACAAAACTAGCGGTAGAGTTGAAAATGTGATGGAAATATATTGAACTTTACATGTCTATTTGGTACATTTTATCCTCAAGTCCATTGGGTAGGAAAATGTGCACTATTCTAGAATAGTCACAAGAAAATCTGGTCGCCAATTTGGATGGAAACCCAGCTATAGCAAGCTCAGTTTTTGCACAGATTAAAGTATTTTGGTTTTTGTCCTCGGATGAATTAGCATGAATTTAGCTACTTATCAACATAACGTGCAGAAGGTATTACAGGCATCACAAGCATACAGTATATGATGATACAGCACTGCCTGTCTACTCTGCCAAATACAGACCCTATGATACAGCACAGCCTGTCTACTCTGCCAAATACAGACCCTATGATGCAGCACAGCCTGTCTACTCTGCCAAATACAGACCCTATGATACAGCACGGCCTGTCTACTCTGCCAAATACAGACCCTATGATACAGCACAGCCTGTCTACTCTGCCAAATACAGACCCTATGATACAGCACGGCCTGTCTACTCTGCCAAATACAGACCCTATGATGCAGCACGGCCTGTCTACTCTGCCAAATACAGACCCTATGATACAGCACGGCCTGTCTACTCTGCCAAATACAGACCCTATGATACAGCACGGCCTGTTTACTCTGCCAAATACAGACCCTATGATACAGCACGGCCTGTCTACTCTGCCAAATACAGACCCTATGATACAGCACGGCCTGTCTACTCTGCCAAATACAGACCCTATGATACAGCACAGCCTGTCTACTCTGCCAAATACAGACCCTATGATACAGCACGGCCTGTCTACTCTGCCAAATATAGACCCTATGATACAGCACGGCCTGTCTACTCTGCCAAATACAGACCCTATGATACAGCACGGCCTGTCTACTCTGCCAAATACAGACCCTATGATACAGCACGGCCTGTCTACTCTGCCAAATACAGACCCTATGATACAGCACGGCCTGTCTACTCTGCCAAATACAGACCCTATGATACAGCACGGCCTGTCTACTCTGCCAAATACAGACCCTATGATACAGCACGGCCTGTCTACTCTGCCAAATACAGACCCTATGATACAGCACGGCCTGTCTACTCTGCCAAATATAGACCCTATGATACAGCACGGCCTGCCTGTCTACTCTGCCAAATACAGACCCTATGATACAGCACGGCCTGTCTACTCTGCCAAATACAGACCCTATGATACAGCACGGCCTGTCTACTCTGCCAAATACAGACCCTATGATACAGCACGGCCTGTCTACTCTGCCAATTACAGAGCGGTACAGTATACAGCCAGATACTGATGTGGTATAGTACAGATAAATATCCCCAGATGTACTTAGTTTGTTCCACTGCCTACAGCATCATATACACAACACAAGGTTAGTACGTAGTACATAAACGGTCCAGAATGTATTAAATGCAATCCGAACCTTGTTTGTGCCACACATTTGATTCTCCCGAAGCACTTCGATACACGTCCTCAAAGTCATGAGCGACTGGTTGATGTTACCTGCAAATCACAAATATACATAACCTATAAGTAGAAAATGGCATATTTCCTGAAGGAAATGTGAGCTTTCTTCAGCAGTCCAAGTAAAAATGATGTTTTCTGGTAGTGGATAACATTTATACTCAGGGTTCTCCCCAAAGAAATTCCCTTTGTTTAATACCATTGAAGGCTCTATCTAGATGGCAGTTGTTCAAAAGGCCTCCCCAGCCTTACTCAGACGCCTCGCCTTGTTAAAACATCCTGGGGAGAACCCTGACATTGTTGAATGGAAAGTGACTAGAACCCACCTGCTTCTCTGAGGCGGTTGCCCTCCGCCCGGGTCCTGCTTGTGCGCTCACTCCCCGCCAAGTCAACCAGGCACAGCTGGCTGACGCTCACCTGGTTCTTATCCTGAGCGCACAAAGTAAAACATTTATACAGATTTACTCTTCAACTAGACATAGATATTTTTAACCCCCTGTAGTCGATGTCCACACCCCAACGGAAATCAAATCAGAATAAAAAAAATCTCCATATAAATGAATCTGTTGAGGCTAGAGAAAAATAGCTACACCTTTTCTCTTGTAGCCTACTGCTTTATGCGCATTGCTGCATTTATAATGTGAAGAAACAAAAGGTTCATCAGCATTTATAATGTGAAGAAACAAAAGGTTCATCAGCATTTATAATGTGAAGAAACAATAGGTTCATCAGCATTTATAATGTGAAGAAACAATAGGTTCATTAGCATTTAAGCTAAACGTTCTGTTGCTTGAGCCGGATTACTTTTAACGTTTTGGGATCTACCGTTCCACAACTGTCCCAGAGTCTGTTTGGAACAGGCTATTTCTGTCTCGCACAGAACGACAAGCTGACCCATAGAATAGGTAAACTTTCCTACTATGGGGGGAATAGTAGGTCGACATAGGCTAGTGATTTTTCTGTTCATTACTCGTCTTGTTGGCTGAGGAAAAGTAAATTAGGACATTTATTCAAACATAGGCGACAAGTGGGTTTCAAGTTTGGGGAAGCAAATTTTCAGCATAAAAATGCACTTTAATAATCAAGGTTTCCATGCATCCACACATTTCCAGAATTATGCAAGTTAGCCTGCTATTCCTAATGTGATTATTAGGTTGGTGTCATAATTTAGGCTGATAATATAATTCAAATCGCTGTTTGCAGAAAAGACTAGGCCTAGGCTATATCAGCCTAACATTTCATCAATTTTCTTTGCACAGGAAAATGTTTGGCCTTTAATAAAACACATTTCATGCGATTCTACATGACTGGAAACATTAGCAGAGGTTATTTTCAATACGACAAATTCACAGGGCAGCCTACTCTGCTGACACTGACAACGTTGTCATATAAAACCGGCCTACAGAAAAGGGAGATAAATACAATGCGACGTCCATCTAACCTGGAGGAGGAAATTAATGTCCAAAAACAAACAGTGGAACTAGCCCGGTGAATATGCACACTCACAGGGGACATGGCCCATGTTCTCCTCTAGTGCCGATAAGATTGAAAAGTATTCTATCAATTAAGTGGAGAATTTGTATAACAAAGTATTTTTCCCGCGATTGTATTTTCAAACATTGCGATATGCCTGGCTTGGTCTGTTTGCTTTTCACTGACAGTCACGACTCAACAATCTAGGCTGATTTGGTATTTGCCCCGGGCTCTGCCCAAATTGAGGGTCCTTCCGACTGTAGGCTATGCTATTTAATTTTATTATACCTTTATTTAACCAGGTAGGCCAGTTGAGAACAAGTTCTCATTTACAACTGCGACCTGGCCAAGATAAAGCAAAGCAGTGCGACAAAAACAACAGAGTTAAACAAACAAACGTACAGTCAATAACACAATAGAAAAATCTATGTACAGTGTGTGTAAATGTAGAAGAGTAGGGAGGTAAGGCAATAAATAGGCCACAGAATTTAGCATTAGCACTGGAGTGATAGATGTGCAGATGATGATGTGCAAGTAGAGATACTGGGGTGCAAAAGAGCAAGGGGGTAAGTAACATTATGGGGATGAAACAATCCCCCGGTCTTAAATATGACAAGCTATTGATCCTCTGTGGACAAATCATGCTTTCTGGTGTAGTAGCCTATTTAGAATGATTTTATATAGACAGGAGTAAGGTAATTAGGCTATATCATTTGGGCAATTGAATTTAGGTTAGGGAAAGCTTCCCTTAGCCTTATGAACGCGTTGCCTATGTAATCGAACATCAGAACTCTGTAAGGACGACGTAAGGTGTTGCAGCCGAGTTGAATGTTTTCTTTAGAAGAATTACCATAAACTAAATGCGATTTCTGACCTTCTGAGAACCGCCCTAAACAGGTTACCAGGACCACAGAATATTTGTCATAATAAAAAAAACACAGATGACCATGCTTTGTAATGTTACTAAAAACAATGTATTAGTAATAATTAAAATGTGGTATATTGCTAAATAAAAAAAATTGTGACCTGAGACAACCAAAATATAAGATGAGACAAAATGTGCAGCTGCCCCTTTAAGGGTGGGAGGTTACCGTGGTAACCTCTTCGGGATCTGACTAGGGGCGTCTCTTCGCTATCAGTTGAAGCAGCAGACTCAAACTAACTTTAAAAACAACAGAGCTTGTGAACTAAATGTAAATAGCCAAGAAAAACTAGGACACATGTTTCTGCATGAGGTGGGATACAGGATTATTATTTCTTTGTGAGATTAGCAGCTATGAAACAAAACCGCAGAAATACTTTATTTGACTATTTTTGTTTGCGAATGTAATGCTCGCACTGTAGAGCCCTACAAATTGACCACTTGGCAGCGTGACTGGTGAAATAGACATTCTTACACACCAATTCCTAAATCTACACACATTTGGCAGCTGTTCATTTTATGCCTGGTACAGGGTTGAGTACCGGGTGGTAGCCGGCTATTAACACTGACTAAAGTTCAGGGCAGGGTACTGGGCGGAGGCTGGCTAATAGTGACTATTTAACAGTCTGTCAAAGTCACCATTATTAGTCAGTTGTACAACCGAATGCCTTCAACCGAAATGTTTCTTCCGCATTTAACCCAACCCCTCTGAATCAGAGAGGTGCGGGGGGCTGCCTTAATCGACATCCACGTCTTCGGCGCCCGGGGAACAGTGGGTTAACTGCCTTGTTCAGGGGCAGAACGATGGCCGTGGATCCGATGGCCGAGGTCCTAGGTGATCTTCTTGGCCTTTCTGTGACACCGGGTGCTGTAGATGTCCTGGAGTGAGGGTAGGCAGTGTGCCCCGGGTGATGCGTTGGGCTGGCCACACCACCCTCTGGAAAGCCCTGCAGTTGCGGACGGTGTAGTCGTCATACCAGGCAGTGATACAGGACGCTCTCAAATAGTGCATCTGTAGAAGAGGTGCTGTTTTGCCTTCACCAGACTGCGTGGATGGACCATTTCAGGTTGTCAGTGATGTGCACATAAAGTAACATGAAGCTTTTCACTCTCTCCACTGCAGCGCTGTCGATGTGGATAGGGGGCGTGCTCCCTCTGCTGTGTCCTGAAGTCCACGATCAACTCCTTCGTTTTGTTTGACGTTGAGGGAGAGGTTATTTTCCTGCCACCACTCCGCCAGGGCCCTCACCTCCTCCCTGTAGGCCGTCTCGATGTTGTTGGTGGTAATCAAGCCTACCACTTTAGTGTTGTCTGCAAACTTGATGATTGAGTTGGAGGCTTGCATGGCCACGCAGTCATGGGTGAACAGGGAATACAGGAGGGGGCTGAGCACGCACCCTTGTGGGACCCCAGTGTTGAGGATCAGCGAGGTGGAGGTGTTTCATACCTTCACCACCTGGGGTCAGCCCGCCAGGAAATCTAGGATCCAGTTGCACAGGGAGGGGTTCAGACCCAGGGCCGCGAGCTTAGTGATGAGCTTGGAGGGCACCATGATGTGGAAGCCTGAGCTGTTGTCCAACAGCATTCTGACATTGGTATTCCTCTTGTCCTGATGGTATAGGGCAGTGTGCAGCGGGATGGCGATTGTGTCGCCCAAGGCTCTTTTGGGGCGGTATACAAATTATAGTGGGTCTAAGGTGTCACTGTCAGGTAAGGTGGAGGTGATATGATCCATGACTAGCCTCTCGAAGCACTTCATGACGACAGAAGTGAGCGCTACGGGGTGATAGTCATATAGATGGTACCTTCGCACTCTTGGGTACAGGAACAACGGTGGACATCTTGAAGAAAGTGGGGACAGCAGACTGGGATAGGGAGAGATTGAATATGTCCGTAAAGACTCCAGCCAGCTGGTCTGCACATGTCGTCTGACCCGGGAGCCTTGCGACAGTTGAGATGCTTAAATGTCTCACCAGTTACCTTGCCGTGGTTAAATGCTGCCATCTATCCAGGGTTTCTGGTTTGGATAGGTTCTAATCATCACAGCAGGAACAACATCCTCTATCCACTTCCTGACGAACCCAGTCACAGTGGGAACAACATCCGCAACGCACTTCCTGGCAAACCCAGTCACAGTGGGAACAACATCCTCACGCACTACCTGATGAACCTCAGAGGCAACCCAGAGGCAACCCAGAGGCAACCCAGAGGCAACCCAGAACATTTCCCAGTCTGATCAAAACCCAGAACATTTCCCAGTCTGATCAAAACCCAGAACATTTCCCAGTCTGATCAAAACCCAGAACATTTCCCAGTCTGATCAAAACCCAGAACATTTCCCAGTCTGATCAAAACCCAGAACATTTCCCAGTCTGATCAAAACCCAGAACATTTCCCAGTCCACGTGATCCTAATCTTGAAACATGGATTCCGATTGGTCAGACCAACAGAGGGGTTAAGGAGTGGGATTCTTGTCTGATTCCATGGGAGAGAAGGAGAGGAGATAAAAGGGCCATTTATTATATATGATAGTACCTGTAAGATGTTGTCCCCATCTGCATCCAGGGGGGCCTGGGCCAGTTTGATGATGAACACACTGTGGGAACGACTGGACTCTCTGTTGAGCTGAGTGTTGGCTATACGCCTCTTCTTCTGGCCTATAATATAACCAGACACAGTCAACCTAACATCAATACACCTATACAGCATCACGCTGTGGGAACGACTGGACTCTCTGTTGAGCTGAGTGTTGGCTATACGCCTCTCCTTCTGACTTATAAACAAGGAACAGGAGATTAAGTTCGACCAAAATCACCCAACCAACCTCAATTACCTACTCAAGAACATGATAGGGCAAACACAGAATGGATGGGTTGTGATGGCATGAAAATGTTGCTTGGTCTCTGGGTGGCTAGGATGAGTAAAGCACTTCATGAAAACAGTATTGCTGTAAAAAGAGCTTTTATGGCTGAATTTACAGACAGACAGACCAACCCCCCCACGGTCAGAATGGGGCTGCGCCCTTGCATTACATTTGATTGATTACATGTTTAGTGAAGGTTTGAGCCGATCTTACCTCTCCAGAACACCTCAAAGGCCTCTTCTGTAGACTTGACTTCTACCTCGGTGCATCCGGCCACATACATGTTGTGGTTCTGGTCCTCTCTTAGGATCTTAGACTGAGGCGGTCTACACACACACACAGAGAGAGACAGAGAGAGTCAAATGACTGATATTGCTGAGCTAGCCTGGTCCTAGATCTGTTTGTGTCGTCTGGCCAACAACTATGGGCATTCGTAAAAGAACAAACAGATCTGGGACCAGGCTAATGCTGTGTAGTACTGAACATCTGATATGTAGAAGACTTGCTCGCATGAATGTATGACAGCCACAGAAAGCATTAGACAGCCAAGACTAAAGCAACAGACCAACACAGAAAGCCAAGCAACACAGAAAGCCAAGCAACATAGAGCAACAGAAAGCCAAGCAACACAGAAAGCCAAGCAACATAGAGCAACAGAAAGCCAAGCAACATAGAGCAACAGAAAGCCAAGCAACACAGAAAGCCAAGCAACATAGAGCAACAGAAAGCCAAGCAACACAGACAGCCAAGCAACATAGAGCAACAGAAAGCCAAGCGACACAGACAGCCAAACAGAGCAACAGAAGGCCAAGCAACACAGAAAGCCAAGCAACATAGAGCAACAGAAAGCCAAGCAACACAGAAAGCCAAGCAACATAGAGCAACAGAAAGCCAAGCAACACAGAAAGCCAAGCAACATAGAGCAACAGAAAGTCAAGCAACACAGAAAGCCAAGCAACACAGAAAGCCAAACAGAGCAACACAGAAAGCCAAACAGAGCAACACAGAAAGCCAAACAGAGCAACACAGAAAGCCAAGCAACAGAGCAACAGAAAGCCAAGCAACACAGAAAGCCAAACAGAGCAACACAGAAAGCCAAGCAACACAGAGCAAAACAGAAAGCCAAGCAACACAGAAAGCCAAGCAACATAGAGCAACACAGAAAGCCAAGCAACACAGAAGGCCAAGCAACACAGAGCAACACAGAAAGCCAAGCAACACAGAAAGCCAAGCAACACAGAAAGCCAAGCAACACAGAGCAAAACAGAAAGCCAAGCAACACAGAAAGCCAAGCAACATAGCAACATACCAAACAAAGCAACAGAGCATTCAACATGATTAAATGATGCAGTTCTGCCACTACAAAGCACAGAGAGCAGAACAGACAATTCCATACAGCTAATGAACACTTCCTGGATGCAACATTCAAGCTTCTGTAGTAGGGTATATTATACACGTAGCTAAATGAGTATCCTCTATATGTGACATACATGAACTCTTGGTTGGGCTGCCTCTGAGGAGTACCTCCACCATTCCACCTAACAAAGTAAGGAACACAGGAACATTTTCATCTGACTGCAATAACTACTCTACATGGGAAACTATATCATACAGTAGCCAGTAGGACCAGGGGATAACTACTACTCTAATTTGAAACAATATCATACAGTATCCCTTGACTTATTCCACATTCTGTTGTGCTACAGCCTGAATTCCAGCAGCGGCGAACAGCAATCTTCAAGTCTTTCCACAGATCTTCAATGAGATTCAAGTATGTGCTTTGGCTGGGCCACTCAAGGACTTTCCAATTCTTGTTCTGAAGCCATTCCAGCGTTGCTTTGGCTGTATGCTTGGGGTCATTGTCCTGTTGGAGAGTAAATCTTCGACGCCCAGTCTAAGGTTGTTTGCTCTCTGAAGCAGGTTCTCATCAAGGACTTGCCTGTATTTGGCTCCATTCATTGCTCCCTCTATCCTGACCAGTCTCCCTGTGGCTGGTGTCAGACGGGTGATGAGCTTTCCCTGGTCCTCTCTAGACATAGCACTTTGCAATCAGGCCAAAGACATCACATTTTGTCTCATCAGACCACAATCTTATGATCCAAGTCTCTCTTGCCTTTTGCAAACTCCAGGTGTGCGGTCATGTGCCTTTTTCCTCAGGATTGGCTTCCTTCTGGCCACTCTCCATAAAGGCCAGATTGGTGAAGTGCTGTAGAGACTGTTATCCTTCTGGAAGGTTCTCTCATCTCAGCCAAGGAACTACGTAGTTCTGTCAGAATGGTCACGGTTCTTGGTCACCTGCCTAACCAAGGTCCTTGCTCAGGTTGGTTGGCCGGCCAGCTCTAGGCAGTCCCATATTTGTTCAATAATGAAGAACACTGGGCTCTTGAAAACACTTTCAACACGGTAGAAATTGTATACAGGGCCTTCAGAAAGTATTCACACACATTGTCGTTACAGCCCGAATTTAAAAAAGATAAAAAAAATTCCCTGGTCTACACACAATAGCCCATAACGTCAGTGAAATCTTTACAGATAAATTAAAAAGTGAAATGCTTAAACTGAGTCAATAAGTATTTAACCCCTTTATGGCAAACTTAAATTAGTTGAAGAGTAAAAATGTGCTTAACACGTCACATAATATTGGTAGATAAAAAGAAAAAATGCAGACATAGAATATCCCTTTGAGCATGATGAAGTTATTAATTACACTCTGGATGGTGTATCAATATACCCAGTCACTACAAAGATACAGGCGTCCTTCCTAACTCAGTTGCCGGAGAGGAAGGAAACCACTCAGGGATTTCATGAGGGGTAAAAACACGATTTAATCCATTTTATAATAAGGCTGTAACGTAACAAAATGTGGAAGAAGTGAAGGGGTCTGAATACTTTCGGAATGCACTGTATTTTTGGAATTAGCCACATCTAGGGTTATGCTGAGAAATATTAAAATATGCCGGGGTAGGATTTTACTCCATTATTTCACTAGTTATGTTTGCCATGTCTACAGACCGACCGAAACATGAAAAATAAAAGCATTGTAAAAACGATATCCATTCCCATCGATCTGCTGTAACTCTCTTACTTGGGTTTGATGGGGTCGTAGGGGGCTTCCTCCAGCAGATCATAGATATAGTTGTTGTATATCTCGATGTAGGACACAAACACACTGTAGCTACTGTCCTCGTCCACCCCGTCCGCCCTGCAGGCCTCCTCTGGGTTGATCATGTCTGCAAACTCTGGGTCCAGCCTCTGCCTGGAAACCAGGGGTTGGAACCAAAATTAATTTAGGATAGTTCCGTTCTGAACAGAACCATAATTATTTTTGTTCAACAGTTCCGACCCACAAAACAAAGTTCTGAACCGAATTGAACACAAAAAAGTGCCAGTTTATATTGTGCCTTTCTGTTCCATTTTAAAGCTCTGAAATAATAATTGTTTCACCTTTAGCTCAACATGAAGGGCCTTTACCAATCAGTGCGGATAGAGCAGCTTGCTACGGCGTGTGCAAGCTATATTTGTTTACATGGGCGATAGACAGGTGTAGGGTGTGAGATTTGACAGAAATCTTGCGCGTGGGGAGTGAGTAAGTGAGGGTGGAGGAGGCTTGAAGTGCTGGGAATCTTGTTATAACATGTATTATCTGAATTAGGCCCACAGAAATATACATACGGAGGAGCGGCTTCTATGGAGGAACTTTGAATGCCTGAACTTCCTAGAGTTTACTTTAACGATGGACCACAGCTAGCTAGCTAACATGAGTGTGTGTGTGCAGAGTGGCACCAGAAAAAAATTAAAAATAATAACATCTTAACCTTTTTGTAGTTAATCAATCCAACGTGAAACATAACTATAATATCCTTAAATTGCATTGAAAAAGTGAATCCATTCTTCTCTAATAAATAGTTTCCCCCTGATTTCTGAACCCCGCTTGTAACGTCAGTACAGTAGGCTGTGCTTCAGAGGGGGAGGTAGCCTGCACACACACACTGGTAGAGATTTCCAGCTGGCAGGCAGACACTGGAACAAGTTTCTGAGTGACAGAGGGAGGACTTTGCATAGACACTTTGTTGCGGTTTTTTTGGGACAAAAAAAAAAAATGCCCAGAACGTAAAATAACATTATTAATCCGGTTCCTATGCTATTAAAATAGCGGTTCTGTTCCGGAACAGTATAGATCACTTTGGTTCAGATTTGTCTCCGGTTCAAGTTTCCTAAAATGTACTTTTTGTTCCACCAGCCACTGCGATATTTAACCAGTCAAAATCTACCAGCCGCTGCGATATTTAACCAGTCAAAATCTACCAGCCGCTGCGATATTTAACCAGTCAAAATCTACCAGCCGCTGCGATATTTAACCAGTCAAAATCTACCAGCCGCTGCGATATTTAACCAGTCAAAATCTACCAGCCGCTGCGATATTTAACCAGTCAAAATCTACCAGCCACTGCGATATTTAACCAGTCAAAATCTACCAGCCACTGCGATATTTAACCAGTCAAAATCTACCAGCCACTGCGATATTTAACCAGTCAAAATCTACCAGCCACTGCGATATTTAACCAGTCAAAATCTACCAGCCGCTGCGATATTTAACCAGTCAAAATCTACCAGCCGCTGCGATATTTAACCAGTCAAAATCTACCAGCCGCTGCGATATTTAACCAGTCAAAATCTACCAGCCGCTGCGATATTTAACCAGTCAAAATCTACCAGCCGCTGCGATATTTAACCAGTCAAAATCTACCAGCCGCTGCGATATTTAACCAGTCAAAATCTACCAGCCGCTGCAATATTTAACCAGTCAAAATCTACCAGCGCTGCGATATTTAACCAGTCAAAATCTACCAGCCGCTGCGATATTTAACCAGTCAAAATCTACCAGCCGCTGCGATATTTAACCAGTCAAAATCTACCAGCCGCTGCGATATTTAACCAGTCAAAATCTACCAGCCGCTGCGATATTTAACCAGTCAAAATCTACCAGCCGCTGCGATATTTAACCAGTCAAAATCTACCAGCCGCTGCGATATTTAACCAGTCAAAATCTACCAGCGCTGCGATATTTAACCAGTCAAAATCTACCAGCCGCTGCGATATTTAACCAGTCAAAATCTACCAGCCGCTGCGATATTTAACCAGTCAAAATCTACCAGCCGCTGCGATATTTAACCAGTCAAAATCTACCAGCCGCTGCGATATTTAACCAGTCAAAATCTACCAGCCGCTGCGATATTTAACCAGTCAAAATCTACCAGCCGCTGCGATATTTAACCAGTCAAAATCTACCAGCCGCTGCGATATTTAACCAGTCAAAATCTACCAGCCGCTGCGATATTTAACCAGTCAAAATCTACCAGCCGCTGCGATATTTAACCAGTCAAAATCTACCAGCCGCTGCGATATTTAACCAGTCAAAATCTACCAGCCGCTGCGATATTTAACCAGTCAAAATCTACCAGCGCTGCGATATTTAACCAGTCAAAATCTACCAGCCGCTGCGATATTTAACCAGTCAAAATCTACCAGCCGCTGCGATATTTAACCAGTCAAAATCTACCAGCCGCTGCGATATTTAACCAGTCAAAATCTACCAGCCGCTGCGATATTTAACCAGTCAAAATCTACCAGCCGCTGCGATATTTAACCAGTCAAAATCTACCAGCCGCTGCGATATTTAACCAGTCAAAATCTACCAGCCGCTGCGATATTTAACCAGTCAAAATCTACCAGCCGCTGCGATATTTAACCAGTCAAAATCTACCAGCCGCTGCGATATTTAACCAGTCAAAATCTACCAGCCGCTGCGATATTTAACCAGTCAAAATCTACCAGCCACTGCGATATTTAACCAGTCAAAATCTACCAGCCACTGCGATATTTAACCAGTCAAAATCTACCAGCCACTGCGATATTTAACCAGTCAAAATCTACCAGCCACTGCGATATTTAACCAGTCAAAATCTACCAGCCACTGCGATATTTAACCAGTCAAAATCTACCAGCCACTGCGATATTTAACCAGTCAAAATCTACCAGCCACTGCGATATTTAACCAGTCAAAATCTACCAGCCACTGCGATATTTAACCAGTCAAAATCTACCAGCCACTGCGATATTTAACCAGTCAAAATCTACCAGCCACTGCGATATTTAACCAGTCAAAATCTACCAGCCACTGCGATATTTAACCAGTCAAAATCTACCAGCCACTGCGATATTTAACCAGTCAAAATCTACCAGCCACTGCGATATTTAACCAGTCAAAATCTACCAGCCACTGCGATATTTAACCAGTCAAAATCTACCAGCCACTGCGATATTTAACCAGTCAAAATCTACCAGCCTCTGCGATATTTAACCAGTCAAAATCTACCAGCCGCTGCGATATTTAACCAGTCAAAATCTACCAGCCGCTGCGATATTTAACCAGTCAAAATCTACCAGCCGCTGCGATATTTAACCAGTCAAAATCTACCAGCCGCTGCGATATTTAACCAGTCAAAATCTACCAGCCGCTGCGATATTTAACCAGTCAAAATCTACCAGCCGCTGCGATATTTAACCAGTCAAAATCTACCAGCCGCTGCGATATTTAACCAGTCAAAATCTACCAGCCACTGCGATATTTAACCAGTCAAAATCTACCAGCCGCTGCGATATTTAACCAGTCAAAATCTACCAGCCGCTGCGATATTTAACCAGTCAAAATCTACCAGCCACTGCGATATTTAACCAGTCAAAATCTACCAGCCACTGCGATATTTAACCAGTCAAAATCTACCAGCCACTGCGATATTTAACCAGTCAAAATCTACCAGCCACTGCGATATTTAACCAGTCAAAATCTACCAGCCACTGCGATATTTAACCAGTCAAAATCTACCAGCCACTGCGATATTTAACCAGTCAAAATCTACCAGCCACTGCGATATTTAACCAGTCAAAATCTACCAGCCACTGCGATATTTAACCAGTCAAAATCTACCAGCCACTGCGATATTTAACCAGTCAAAATCTACCAGCCACTGCGATATTTAACCAGTCAAAATCTACCAGCCACTGCGATATTTAACCAGTCAAAATCTACCAGCCACTGCGATATTTAACCAGTCAAAATCTACCAGCCACTGCGATATTTAACCAGTCAAAATCTACCAGCCACTGCGATATTTAACCAGTCAAAATCTACCAGCCACTGCGATATTTAACCAGTCAAAATCTACCAGCCACTGCGATATTTAACCAGTCAAAATCTACCAGCCACTGCGATATTTAACCAGTCAAAATCTACCAGCCACTGCGATATTTTTTGCCATAATTACATTTAAAAAAACGATGACTATGCTTTGTAGTGTTCCTAAAACAATAAATGTATTAGTTAAGCAATAAGGCCCAAAGAGGTTTGGTATATTGGCCATACACCACAAACCAGAGGGGCCCTATTGCTATTATAAACTGGTTACCAACGTAATTAGAGCAGTACAAATAAATGCTTTGTCATACCCGTTGTATACAGTCTGATATACCATGGCTGTCAGCCAATCTGCATTCAGGGCTTGAACTACCCAGTTCATAATATGCGAATGTAATGCTTAATGCTGGGCTCCCGAGTAGTGCAGCGGTCTAAGGCACTGCATCTCAGTGCAAGAAGCCTCACAGTCCCTGGTTCGAATCCAGCCTGTATCACATCCGGCTTTGATAGCGAGTCCCATAGGGCTGCGCACAATTGGCCCAGCGTTGTCCGGGTTTGGCTGTCATTGTAAATAAGATCTGTTAACTGACTTGCCTAGTTAAATAAAAGGTTAAATAAACATTTTACAAAACGCTTACACTGTAGAGCCCTGCAAATTGACCACCCGCCAACGTTGCTGGTGAAATAGACATTCTCACCTGCCAATACCTAATTCTACACACGTTTGGCAGGTGCTGATTTGACGCCCTTAGTATCACACAGGGCAGGGAATTACCAGGGACCGCACGATACAATATTATCACCATAATTAGGTGCCGATACCATATGTATGTGTTGCGATTCTATATGATTGAATTACAATTCCTATAAAATTAAATTTGTGGCCGATTCTGGTTTTTCCCCACTGTTTTCTTTAGGTTTTCGTTTAGCAAAATCACGTGTGTTCTTGGAAAAGCCTTTCCATCTACCAGAAGACTTTTCATTAGCATGATCGCTAACGGCTACATAGTTGAAAGTTGCAGGAAATACGAATCACTGATGGCTTCTGTACATGTCTTATGATAAACTTGGGCATATTAATACATTTTCAATACATTTCGTTGATTCCTTACGTTCAATACATTTGAATATCGTTTAATTCTGTTTTAATGTCTTGATTCCGTGATTCTGTCCGCATTCGCCGCATCGCATATTTTATAGGCCCCTAAATAAAACACATTCCATTGACATACAGTATTACAATCACACAGGGAAAATATGTTTGAGGATCATTGATATAAAGACAGACTTGAGTTTCAGGCGTTATAGAAACTCACCTGGAGGGTGTTTTAGGGACAACGGTTGGTTGGTTTTCCCTCTTCTGGCGCTCCAACAGAGCATCCACCTGATTCTGGACCTCCATACCATTCTTATCATCCGTCTTCAACACCTGCACATCACAGTGGAATTAAATAGTGCCAGTCTGTCCCATTCAATATGGATCGAATCTGGGAGACTTCTCGAACCTCGTCTTAAGTAAGATCTATATAACAACACGGTATATACTATGGACTTATTTCTCTGTATTAATTCTCTTACGAATCGTTTGGCCTGGTAGGGGCCGATGCTGTTGAAAATCATGTCTAGGGAGCGGGGCAGGAGCCCTCCCTGTCCTGGAGACCCAGTCATAGTGAAGGTCTTGCCACTGCCCGTCACCCCATAGGTAAACAGCAGACCTGGAGAAGGGAAAGAAGAGACATCCTGATTAACAGACATGCACCAAGAGATGGAAAGACATTCCAGGGTTGTATATACATTAGTGCACACCGTAGCAAAACATTTTGCAACGGAAAACACGTTTTTTATTGTTGGACAAGTTCAGGTAGTCCTTCCCTGTTTCGTCCTGTTTAGTTCCAAGTCTGTAGACAGGTTAGCTGACAACGTCACAAAAAACAAAATGCGCACGCTTCAAAATGGGGCCGAGGTCAGTGTGTTGTTAGGATTCAACACCTCAAAACAAGACATGGTAACAACAACGAGATGAAACGAGACACCTAGGATTCTCCATCTGGCAGCTTGTGGTCTGGCCATCAGAGAACGACAACAAGCTGCCAGATGGAGAATCCTAGGAGGCTCGTTTCATCTCGTTGTTGATACCATGTCTTGTTTTGAGACGTTGACTGATGTCATGTCTATGCTAATATGGCTAAAATTAGCTATCTAGGTAACCAACAACTATAACAATGTATTGAGACAAGTGTTCATTGTGCAAATGTATGTTTTCAAAAAACACTGGAGACGAATTATAGTTTACATGTTGTCAACAATCTCAGCCAACCCAGTGTTTTTTTGCTGCCATAGTTGAGCTTGCATAGGTTGTTTCTAAACAACAGTCTAGAACTAATGTGTGCAGTACACCCCCATTAACATACCTCTACAGGGTACAAGTACACCTCCATTAACATACCGGTACAGGGTACAAGTACACCTCCATTAACATACCGGTACAGGGTACAAGTACACCTCCATTAACATACCGGTACAGGGTACAAGTACACCCCCATTAACATACCGGTACAGGGTACAAGTACAACCCCATTAACATACCGGTACAGGGTACAAGTACACCCCCATTAACATACCTCTACAGGGTACAAGTACACCCCCATTAACATACCGGTACAGGGTACAAGTACACCTCCATTAACATACCGGTACAGGGTACAAGTACACCCCCATTAACATACCGGTACAGGGTACAAGTACAACCCCATTAACATACCGGTACAGGGTACAAGTACACCCCCATTAACATACCTCTACAGGGTACAAGTACACCCCCATTAACATACCGGTACAGGGTACAAGTACACCTCCATTAACATACCTCTACAGGGTACAAGTACACCCCCATTAACATACCGGTACAGGGTACAAGTACAACCCCATTAACATACCGGTACAGGGTACAAGTACACCCCCATTAACATACCTCTACAGGGTACAAGTACACCCCATTAACATACCTGTACAGGGTACAAGTACACCCCCATTAACATACCTCTACAGGGTACAAGTACACCTCCATTAACATACCTCTACAGGGTACAAGTACACCCCCATTAACATACCTCTACAGGGTACAAGTACACCCCCATTAACATACCTCTACAGGGTACAAGTACACCCCCATTAACATACCTCTACAGGGTACAAGTACACCTCCATTAACATACCTCTACAGGGTACAAGTACACCCCCATTAACACACTGGTACAAGTACACCCCCATTAACATACCGGTACAGGGTACAAGTACACCCCCATTAACATACCTCTACAGGGTACAAGTACACCTCCATTAACATACCTCTACAGTGTACAAGTACACCTCCATTAACATACCTCTACAGGGTACAAGTACACCTCCATTAACATACCGGTACAGGGTACAAGTACACCTCCATTAACATACCTCTACAGGGTACAAGTACACCCCCATTAACATACCTCTACAGGGTACAAGTACACCCCCATTAACATACCTCTACAGGGTACAAGTACACCCCCATTAACATACCTCTACAGGGTACAAGTACACCCTCATTAACATACCTCTACAGGGTACAAGTACACCCTCATTAACATACCTCTACAGGGTACAAGTACACCCCCATTAACATACCTCTACAGGGTACAAGTACACCCCCATTAACATACCGGTACAGGGTACAAGTACACCCCCATTAACATACCGGTACAGGGTACAAGTACACCTCCATTAACATACCGGTACAGGGTACAAGTACACCTCCATTAACATACCGGTACAGGGTACAAGTACACCTCCATTAACATACCGGTACAGGGTACAAGTACACCTCCATTAACATACCGGTACAGGGTACAAGTACACCTCCATTAACATACCGGTACAGGGTACAAGTACACCTCCATTAACATACCGGTACAGGGTACAAGTACACCTCCATTAACATACCGGTACAGGGTACAAGTACACCTCCATTAACATACCTCTACAGGGTACAAGTACACCTCCATTAACATACCTCTACAGGGTACAAGTACACCCCCATTAACATACCTCTACAGGGTACAAGTACACCTCCATTAACATACCTCTACAGGGTACAAGTACACCCCCATTAACATACCTCTACAGGGTACAAGTACACCCCCATTAACATACCTCTACAGGGTACAAGTACACCTCCATTAACATACCTCTACAGGGTACAAGTACACCCCCATTAACATACCTCTACAGGGTACAAGTACACCCCCATTAACATACCGGTACAGGGTACAAGTACACCTCCATTAACATACCGATAAACAAGTCAAGTCACGAAAGAGAGATGGATGCAGACACACTTGAATGGACCATCGGTTTTACTGGCCCTGACCTTCTTGTTGCAACATTCCACTCTATAAAAACTGCTGGAGTCTGTTTATCTTCCAGTCAAACAGCAGCTGAAGAGCGTCTAGCCTCTGATCACAGACGACCAGCTGTTGGCAACAGAACGGAACATTAACCGGTTCATAACCCTTTCTTCTTACCATTTTTACTGTGTATGAGGTCATCAACGAGGGGCTTGGAAACATCGTGAAACAATTCCATCTGGGACGTCTTAACGCCAAACACCTTCTTGAAGGAGTACTGCGTCTGTCAAAGCAAAGTGGGTGTTAACAATAGGCTGTTAGCGATTTGGGCTATGGCCTTCTGTCTGCTCCCACTACACAAACAGCACCTTGTTTAGCTTAAACGACAGACATGAATAACAGGTTAACAGTGTCTTGAGAAAGTATTCATACCCCTTGACATTCATACCCCATTTGTAGTTGTGTTTACAACACAACCCTCCACCATCACACAATTACTGTTTTATTCCCTCTTTCCACAATCCAAAAATGGTCCATTATAAATCTCAATCTGGGTATCATTTGAAAGCTTGTTATATTGCCAATATGAAATATAATATGATCTGACAGTGTTGTCTTTCACAATGCAATTCAGGGGAAAGCGATAATTCTGGAGTGCTTTTGAAAAGGAGTCATTCAGGTGTGTGGGCCGCGGCGGGTGTTTGACATCAAAGCGGTATTTATTATATTCCTCAACGTCCCATCTTTCTGAATACATAGTCTTCTCAATATTCCAACATTTCCCTCAGACAACAAAACATTTGCTCAAGTTGTAATAATTAGCGGGAGGGACGAGACGGCTGTCAGACAAAACAAATACAAATCTAATTATTTTGGCAACATACACATATTTAGCAGATGTTATTGCGGGTGTAGCATAATGCTTCTGTTCCTAGCTCCAACAGTGCAGTAATATCTAACAATTCACAACAATACACAGAAATCTAAAAGTAAAAGGGAATTAAGAAATATATAAATATTAGGACGAGCAATGTCGGAGTGGCATTGACTTAAACACAGTAGAATAGAAGACAGTATATACATATGAGATGAGTAAAGCAGTCTAATCTATGATCGTATGCTATCCATTTGTTTTTTGTATGTTCTTTGTATGCCATTTTAATACCTCAGAATTAACCAATGATATTAGGCCACACTTGGCCATGATTACAGACACCTGTGTGTGTCCTTTGGCACTATATAAACGAGTCATCCCGCAGTGTTTGTGATTATACCCTGATGAAGACAGCTTGCCTGTCGAAACGTTGGACATAAAATATGTTTTGCATCTGAGCTCCTAGAGTGTGCGGCTCTTCTTTATTTTCAAGTTTTCCACTCCGCTAGCCAGCACCTCGCCTATATAGCTGTGCGTTTCTTTTTCTCCTAGATTAAAGCAGTATGTAAACATTATTACAGTGACAGCGACCTGAAGTGTAGAGCTCTGACATCATGTATAACGTGTTACTGTACAACCACTGCTTTCCAATTTAAGCATTAATCAGTGCCCAAACATGCCATGTACAACCCATATATGGGTACGGGTGTAAAGGGTTAACCAGCACTCCTACATTCTTAGGGTGTCTGTCAACTCATGCTTTTCACCATTTTTTCCTTCAGCAGCAGCAGAGGCAATAGCTAAGATTTTACATATAGACGTCACACAGAGGTTTCACAGACAGGCAGACATACCTCCTTGAACTCTCCATTCCTGTTGGCTTTGAGTCCGTCAGGAGCGTGTAGCTGGATGGTGGTGTTGCTGATCACCTCAATACAACACTCCTCATCCTCCACTCCGAGAGGTCTCACGCGACAGTAAACCTGAGAGACAGCACCAAAACAATACATTAACTACAGCTAAAACAATTACAATGTGATGAACCTCATCAGAGTAGTCCTGTGGCAGTGGCCGGAGGTCCCCCAACTCTTTCTCTAGTAGTACATAAAGTCTGAGTTCCAAATAGCAACATATTCCCTATTTAGTGCACACATTTTGACCTATATAGTACACTAGTTTTGACCAGGGAGCATAGGTTTCTGGTCAAAAGGAGTGCACTATGTAGGAAATTGGTTGCCATTTGGGCATCAATTTGTCCAACATTTACAGACATGGTTTTCATTGGCTTAAGGTGGCTGAATCATATAGCTAGCCAATTAGCTAATTCCATGTGATGACGAAGCTCGATCAGGTCCCCAACCCACCTGTCTCCAGATGTACAATCCATCAACGTGGCTCCGCTGTAGCTTCATCATAGAAATGCAATAACTCATTCTAATGTTTTCAAATGGATTTAGTTAAAGCTGTTCTTGCCATGCAAGAGAATAGAGGAAATCATGAGGACCCTATCGGAGTTATCAACTCAGTGGCATATATATATATATATTTATTTTCAAAATGTGCTGACTACACTAACTAGTTAGTAAGGAATGTTGTGTCGTTTACTTACACCGACTGGATCTTTCTGGTTGCTGGATGGCTTCTTTGGGGCCGGTCTACGGGGGGTTTTAGGCTTCCTAAGCAATGGAAACCCCAACAACAGGTAACCAGGTTAGCAGGTAACCAGGTTAGCAGGTAACCAGGTTAGCAGGTAAACAGGTTAGCGACTAGCCAATGTAGCCTTAGTTCGACCTGGTTGGCTAGCGTTAGTTAGCTAACGACAACTCGACGAGGTTAGATTACGAAACTAGCTGCCTAAAAATATAGGTTATTATTTGCTAATAACTTTATAATAAATCTTTGATTTGATTGAAATGGGAACATTTCTACTCACGTAGGTCGTAACATGGTGAAGTGTTATGGTTTGATTTTCTTCCAACTCGGTCTCCTCCAGTTCCAACCGTCACTCAGTCACCTCGCGGACTAAAGCAGGTTCAAATCCGACCAATCAGCGGAGACCGGACCAAGGGCACTTCCACCCACCTGTTTCTGGGCTACTTCACAATAAAAGCCCTGTATACACCACTGCGCTACTTCACAATAAAAGCCCTGTATACACCACTGCGCTACTTCACAATAAAAGCCCTGTATACACCACTGCGCTACTTCACAATAAAAGCCCTGTATACACCACTACGCTACTTCACAATAAAAGCCCTGTATACACGACTGCGCTACTTCACAAGAAAAGCCCTGTATACACCACTGCGCTACTTCACAATAAAAGCCCTGTATACACCACTGCTGCCCACTGGGTAGAAGCTGGACCTCACTGACAAGGGAGTCCAACACGTCTGGTGCTGGATGCATGGAAATTGCAATAGAACGAAGAACAAGGAGCTCAACAAATATGTTGAACTCGTGCATCGACTTGCGCTGGTCATGTATTTTCAAGTCATTTAAAGAACATGCATTGCATAGCCAGTCTGGCCCTTGCCCCCTACCGTTGTCCTTTGTTCTTGCGCAACCATCTAGCTACAGTAAATGTGAGTTTAATAAGTTATGTCGATCCGTGTGGTTGATTCCAATTTTCTTACCTAAATTAAAGTGATTGTTTCCAAAAAAAGTGTGTATGTTTGTATTCGTGTTGAGATGATTCCATTTCATCAGTCACAAATTAATTGGAAAGGTCTAATTTCCAGTGGTGTAAAGTAATTTAGTACAAATACTTTAAAGTACTACTTAAGTAGTTTTTCCAGATATCTGTTCTTTACTTTACTATTTATATTTTTGACAACTTTTACTTCACTACATTCCTAAAGAAAATATTGTACTTTTTACTCCGTACATTTTCCCTGACACCCAAAATAGTTTGTTACATTTGGAATGCTTAACATGACAGGGAAATGGTTCAATTCATCCTTGGTCCTCCCGACTGCCTCTGATGCAGCAGACTCACTAAACACACAGGCTTCATTTGTAAATTAGGTCTGAGTGTTGGAGTGTGCCCTTGACTATCCATAAACTAAAAAAAACAAGAAAATTGTGCTGTTTGGATTGCCTACTTAAGTATATTTTTGCAATTACTTTTACTTTTAATATTTTAGTATATTTTTGCAATTACATTTACTTTTGATACTTAAGTTTACTTAAAACCAAATACTTTTAGACTTTTACTCAAGTAGTATTTTACTGGGTGACTTTCACTTTTATTTGAGTCATTTTCTATCAAGGTATCTTTACTTTTACTCATGTATGACAACTGGGTACTTTTTCCACCCCTGCTAATTTCCATAAATAATGTCAAATAAATGTTTATTCATCACATACTTCATAAACATGCTTCACAACAATGCAGAGAGAAATAAAATCCAGAAACGTAAAACACGCACTAATAAATACACAATGAGTAACGAATGATAACTTGGCTATATACACGGGGTACCAGTACCGAGTCGACGTGCATTGGGTGCGAGTTAATGAGGTAGATATGTACATATAACGAGGAATTATTTCATTCTGTGCCTGTATTTTCCATTCATTTAGAGTTGAGGCATCGGATATCATATCCTACGTCTGTATTGGACAGATGTCGAAAAAGCATCTGTCAAATACACCTGACAAACTGTTTTGTGTTGAATAAGAGTGATTTGTTTTTCATTGCTGATTGTTTAATTTCTGCATCCAGCATACACAGGCAGCAATGGGAAAATCAAAAGAAATCAGCCAAGACCTCAGAAAAACATTGTAGACCTCCACAAGTCTGGTTCGTCCTTGGGAACAATGTACGTTGGTGCGAAAAGTGCAAATCAATCCCAGAACAACAGCAAAGGACCTTGTGAAGATGCTGGAGGAAACAGGTACAAAAGTATCTATATCCACAGTAAAAGGATTCCTATATCGACATAACCTGAAAGGCCGCTCAGCAAGGAAGAAGCCACTGCTCCAAAACCGCCATAAAAAAAGCCAGACTACGGTTTGCAACTGCACATGGGGACAAAGATCGTACTTTTTGGAGAAATGTCCTCTGGTCTGATGAAACAAAAATAGAACTGTTTGGCCATAATGACCATCGTTATGTTTGTAGGAAAAAGGGGGAGGCTTGCAAGCCGAAGAACACCATCCCAACCGTGAAGCACGGGGGGTGGCAGCATTATGTTGTGGGGGTGCTTTGCTGCAGGAGGGACTGGTGCACTTCACAAAATAGATGGCATCATGAGGAAGGAAAATGATGTGGATATATTGAAGCAACATCTCAAGACATCAGTCAGGAAGTTAAAACCTGTTAAGGAGCGGCAGCAGTGTTCTGAGTCTGGCGTGCCCAAAGTAAAATGCCTGGTACTCAGGCCCAGAAACTAGGATATGCACATAATTAGAAGTATTAGATAGTAAACACTCTGAAGTTTCTAAAACTGTTAAAATAATGTATGTGAGTATAACAGAACTGATATGGCAGGTGACAACCTGAGGAAAATCCATCAGAGAAAATGTGAATCTGTGAGCTGCCTCCTTTTCCATTGACTTGCTATAGGAAAATACTTAAATCCAGCTCCCAGGTTGCAGTACCTATGGCTTCCGCTAGATGTCAACAGTCTTTAGACAAGATTTCATGCATTTACCTTGAAAAATAGAGGAGTAGAAGAAGTTTATCCAAGGAGAGTGAGGACTGGGAGTGTGCGCCTCGGTTTTTTCCTTTTCTATCACCCAAGATATTATCCGTGTGATAATAAATAAATATTATAGTTAATATACATAATAGTGTACCTAAGGATCGATTATAAACGTTGTTTGATTTGTTTGGACAAAGTTTATAGGTATATTTTTTGTCTTGTACAATGGGACGAGTGGACGGTGGATTTTCTGAACAAAACGCACCAAACCAAACTGAGCTTTATGGATATAAACAAAAGGAACATTGATTGTCTTGCTTGGACGCTTCGGATTGCCATCCGAAGAAGAACTTCAAAGGTAAGCGATTTATTTTATCTCTTTTTACGAGTTTTGTGAAGTACACGGGGCGCTGTCTTCAGACAATCAAATGTTATGCTTTCGCCGTAAAGCCTTTTTGAAATGCTGTGAGATTGCCAAGATTCTAAGCTTTTGAACAGTGTGCAACACTTGTATTTTCATGAATGTTTTATAATTTGGCGCTCTACATTTTTACGGATGTTGTCACTGCCCCACTGCTCCTTAATTATCCCCAAGAGGTTAAAGCTTGGTTGCAAAGGGGTCTTCCAAATGGACAATGACCCCAAGCATACTTCCAAAGTTGTGACAAAATGGCTTAAGGACAACAAAGTCAAGGTATTGCTACCCGAAACGCTTGACCCAAGTTAAACAATTTAAAGGCAATGCTACCAAATACTAATTGAGTATATGTAAACTTCTGACCCACTGTGAATGGACTACAAAGGGAAACCCAGATGCGAGCTGCCCAGTTACGCAAGCCTACCAGAGGAGCTAAATGCCTTTTATGCTCGCTTCAAGGCAAGCAACACTGAAGAATGCACGAGAGCGCCAGCTGTTCTGGATGACTGTGTGATAACGCTCTCAATAGCCGATGTGAGCAAAACCTTTGAACAGATCAACATTCACAAAGCCGCAGATGGATTACCAGGATGTGTAATCAAAGCATGCGCGGACCAACTGGCAAGTTTCTTCACTGACATTTTCAACTTCTCCCTGACCGAGTCTGTAATACCTACATGTTTTAAGCAGACCACCATAGTTCCTGTGCCCAAGGAAGCGAAGGTAACCTGCCTAAATGATTACCGCCCCGTAGCACTCAAGTAGGTAGCCATGAAGTGCTTTGAAAGGCTGGTCATGGCTCACATCAATAGCATCCTCCCAGATACCCTAGGCCTACTCCAATTCGCATACTGCCCCAACAAATCCACAGATGACGCAATCTCAATCGCACTCCACACTGCCCTTTCACACCTGGTCAAAAGGAACACCTATTTGAGAATGCTGTTCATTGACTACAGCTCAGCGTTCAACACCATAGTGCCCACAAAGCTCATCACTAAGCTAAGGACTCTGGGATTAAACACCTCCCTCTGCAACTGGATCCTGGACTTCCTGACGCGCCGCCCCCAGGTGGTAAGGGTATGCAACAAGACGTCTGCCACGCTGATCCTCAACACTGTGGCCCCTCAGTGGTGTGTACTTAGTCCCCTCCTGTACTCTCTGTTCACCCACGACTGCGTGGCCAAACACGACTCCAACACCATCATTAAGTTTGCTGACGACACAACAGTGGTAGGCCTGATAACCGACAACGATGAGACAGCCTATAGGGAGGAGGTCAGAGACCTGGTCATGTGGTGCCAGGACAACAACCTCTCCCTCAATGTGAGCAAGACAAAGGAGCTGATCGTGGACTACAGGACAATGCGGGCCGAACAGGCCCCCATTAACATCAACAGGGCTGTAGTGTCCACATCACCAACAATCTATCATGGTCCAAACACACCAAGACAGTCGTGAAGAAGGAACGACAAAAAAAAAAAAAAATCCCTCAGGAGACTGAAAAGATTTGTCATGGGTCCCCAGATCCTCAAAAAGTTCTACAGCTGCACCATCGAGAGCATCCTGACCGGTTGCATCACCGCCTGGTATGGCAACTGCTCAGCATCTGACCTTAAGGCGCAACAGAGGGTAGTGCGTACGGCCCAGTACATCACTGGGGCCAAGCTTCCTGCAATCCAGGACCTCTATAATAGGCAGTGTCAGAGGAAAGCCCGTCACCCAAGTCATAGACTGTTTTTGATTTTGTACACTGCTGCTACTCACTGTGTATTATCTATGTCACTTTACCCCTTCTACATGTACAAATTACCTCTAACCTGCACCGCCGCACACTGACTCGGTACCGGTACCCCCTGTATATAGCCCCCACCTACATTACAGATTACCTCTAACCTGCACCGCCGCACACTGACTCGGTACCGGTGCTCCCTGTTTATAGCCTCGTTATTGTTATATTATTGTGTTACTTTTTATTATGTTTTACTTTTTTTTTTACTCTTCTTGAACTGCACTGTTGGTTGAGGGCTTGTCAGTGAGCATTTCACAGTAAGATCTACACTTGTTGTATTCGGCACATGTGACAAATAAAGTTTGATATGAATTATTATATTTTAGTTGTTCGAACCATGTTCTTTTATTGAAAACTTCCATTTCACAAACAAAGCAAATGCTGGAATGGATATAAACATGGACAATCATGATTGAAAGCACACGATACAGATCCACAAATGTTTGAAATATATCTTACAATGTTGATCACTGTTCCACTGTGTTTCAAAATATTGGTTGTGTTTCAGGTGTTTTGTATACCTCTGTTGCTGATGATAATTTGTTTAAACAAATATATACAGTACCAGCCAAATGTTTGGACACAACTACTCATTCAAAGGTTTTTCTTTATTTTTACTATTTTCTACATTGTAGAATAATAGTGAAGACATCAACACTATGAAATAACATATATGGAATTATGTAGTAACCAAAAAAGTGTTAAACAAATCAAAATCTATTTTATATTCGTCAAAGTAGCCACCCTTTGCCTTGATGACAGCTTTACACACTCTTGGCATTCTCTCAACCAGCTTCATGAGGTATGCTTTTCCAACAGTCTTGAAGGTGTTCCCACATATGCTGAGCACTAGTTGGCTGCTTTTCCTTCACTCTGCGGTCCAACACATCCCAAACCATCTAATTTGGGTTGAGGTCAGGTGATTGTGGAGGCCAAGTCATCTGATGCAGCACTACATCACTCTCCTTCTTGGTCAAATAGCCCTTACACAGCCTGGAGGTGTGTTGGGTCATTGTCCTGTTGAAAAACAAATGATATTCCCACTAAGCCCAAACCAAATGGAATGGCGTATCGCTGCAGAATGCTGTGGTAGCCATGCTGGTTAAGTATGCCTTGAATTCTAAATAAATCACTGACAGTGTCACCAGCAAAGCACCCCCACACCATCACACCTCCTCCTCCATGCTTCACTGTGGGAACCACACATGCGGATATCATTCGTTCACCTACTCTGTGTCTCACAAAGACACGGCGGTTGGAACCAAAAATCTAAAATTTGGACTCCTCAGACCAAAGGACAGATTTCCACCGGTCTAATGTCCATTGCGCGCGTTACTTGGCCCAAGCAAGTCTCTTCTTATTATTGGTGCCCTTTAGTAGTGGTTTCTTTGCAGCAATTCGATCATGAAGACCTGATTCCCACAGTCTCCTCTGAACAGTTGATGTTGAGATGTGTCTGTTACTTGAACTCTGTGAACCATTTATTTGGGCTGCAATGTGAGGTGCGGTTAACTCTAATGAACTTATCCTCTGCAGCAGAGGTAACTCTGGGTCTTCCTTTCCTGTGGCGGTCCTCATGAGAGCCAGTTTCATCATAGCGCTTGATGGTTTTTGCGACCGCACTTGAAGAAACTTTCAAATTTCTTAACATTTTCCGGATTGACTGACCTTCATGTCTTAAAGTAATGATGGACTGTCGTTTCTCTTTGCTTATTTGAGCTGTTCTTGTCATAATATGGACTTGGTCTTTTACCAAATAGGGCTATCTTCTGTTACCCACCCCTACCTTGTCACAACACAACGGATTGGCTCAAACGCATTAAGAAGGAAAGAAATTCCACAAGAGTGTGCAAACCTGTCATCAAGGCAAACGGTGGCTACTTTGAAGAATTTCCAATATATTTAGATTTGTTTAACACTTTTTGGGTTATTACATGATGTGTTATTTCATAGTTTTGATGTCTTCGCTATCATTCTATAATGTAGAAAATAGTAAAAAATAAAGAATAACCCTTGAATGAGCAGGTGTGTCCAAACCTTTGTCTGGTACAGTTTAATATCCTTTTGTATACTGTATTAAAAAAAGAGAATTACAAGCTTGGGACCAGGCTAATGAACATTCTGTATCCTAATCTAAGTGAATATTGTGATGGTCTCCAGTCTACGTAGCTCATTGACTGTAATATTAGCCAGACGAATCAGCACCTCTCCCCATTTCTCCTGGTCCTTCTCTCTCTCCTGGAGCTTGGTCTGGTGAGCAGAGTAGACCATGCCCAGGATGAGGCTCTCAAAGCGGGGTTGGGAGAGAGGGAGAGGCCCTCTCTGGTCCTCCAGGTCCTTCACCATCTGCTCCATAGAAGAGAGCGTCTTGGGGATGTTGTCGTTGATGTGAGCCAGGAAAGCTCTTCCCTGCCTCATAGATGCCATCTCCAGGTCCAGCAGGGCGATGTTGTTGTCTTTGTCTATCTCCACTCCACCCAACAAGAACTGTATGGAGAGGTAAGAATCAAATGTGGGTAGATACACTATATATACAAAAGTATGTGGACACCCCTTCAAATTAGTGGTTTCGGCCTTTTCAGCCACACCCGTTGCTGAAAGGTGTATAAAATCGAGCACACAGCCATGCATTCTCCATAGACAAACATTGGGGGTAGAATCGCCTTACTGAAGAGTTCAGTGACTTTCAACGTGGCACCGTCATAGGATGCCACCTTTCCAACAAGTTAGTTTGCCAAATTTCTGCCCTGTTAGAGCTGCCCCCAATCAACTGTAAGTGTTGTTATTGTGAAGTGGAAGCATCTAGGAGCAACAACGGCTCAGCCGCGATGTGGTAGGCCACACATGCTCACAGAACTGGACCATGAGTACTGAAGCGTTGCGTGTAAAAATCGTCTGTCCTAGGTTGCAACTCTCACTACCAAGTTCCAAACTGCCTCTGGAAGCAACGTCAGCACAATAACTGTTCGTTGGGAGCTTCATGAAATGGGTTTCCATGGCCGGGCAGCCGCACACAAGCCTAAGATCATCATGCGCAAGGCCAAGCGTCGGCTGGAGTGGTGTAAAGCTTGCCGCCATTGGACACTGGAGCATTGGAAACGCGTTCTCTGGAGTAATGAATCACGCCATCTGGCAGTCCGATGGCCGAATCTGGGTTTGGCGGATGCCAGGAGAACGCTACCTGCCCCAATGCATAATGTAAACTGTAAAGTTTGGTGTATGAGGAATAATGGTCTGGGGCTGTTTTTCATGGTTCGGGCCCCTTAGTTCCAGTGAAGGGAAATCTTAACACTACAGCATACAATGACATTCTAGACGATTCTGTGCTTCCAACTTTGTGGCAACAGTTTGGGGAAGGTCCTTTCCTGTTTCAGCATGACAATGCCCCTATGCACAAAGCGAAGTCCATACAAAAATGCCCTGACCTCAACCCGACCGAACACCTTTGGGATAAATTGGAATGCCGACTGCGAGCCAGGCCTAATTGCCCAACATCAGTGCCCGACCTAACTAATGCTCTTGTTGCTGAATGGAAGCTAGTCCCCCGCAGCAATGTTCCAACATCTAGTGGAAAGCCTTCCCAGAAGAGTGGAGGCTGTTATAGCAGCAATGTTCCAACATCTAGTGGAAAGCCTTCCCAGAAGAGTGGAGGCTGTTATAGAAGCAAAGCGGGGGCCAAGTCCACATTAATTCCCATGATTCTGGAATGAGATGGACGAGCAGGTGTCCACATACTTTTGATCATGCAGTGTAATAACATATGTACAAGAAAGAAGTTCAGTTAAACAGATGGTGGAGAAAAACAAACACTACCTCAAGAGAAAATACAATATGATCATATAAATGTAGCCTGGTCCCAGATCTGTTTGTTCTTTCTTGCTGACTTTGATGGTAATTGTCAACAAGGCCGCACTAACTGATCTGGGACCAGGCTAATAGAAGTGTAACTCCAACCTCAAACATCAGGTTTGCATCGCTGATGGATTGGCCCAGGCCCTGGGAAGGAAGACCGCCATGTACGGCACCAGACACATCTGAGAGAAAGAGAAAGTTGGTATTTTCATGATAGAAAATGTATAATGTTACTCTCAGAAACACAGGACTTAATTTAACTCAACTTTCACTTAGAACCCGTTGTGGCATTCAATTACATGCAAATGTAAATCTTGATATTCAATCCAATACAACTTTAATTTTCTATCAACTTGTGAATGCATTGCATTCAAAACACAACATATCCTTAATTCCAAGTTAGTTTAAAAACAATTATAACTCACCGTGTAAAAGATCTTGACACCACAAAGTCGCTACAGTGACCCATATGAGAACTGTTATTCGAGGATTTGCCACCATCTCTCGTTTATGACCGTATAACTCTGATTGCATGATGATTTCTCTGTCTCCCTCTATCCTTTGCTTCTCTTAAATAAATAAAAAAGTCCAAAAGCCACGAGTCTAGGATAGAATGCCATGCATTCTTCCACCTAGGAAAAAAGGCATGGGCCAGTTGGCTCATAAGTATACAACGCTACAAGGGACCTAGTGAGTGTGCAGGCTTATGTTGCATCAAGTTAGTAGGCCTACAAACCCGACTCAACTATTCAACTACGGTCATCAGTTAAGCCTATGACTGAATGTGTTGCAGATAAACAAAGTTCAGCACAGCCTGTGTGCACCCAGGACCAGGATGGGGAGCCGTGTGATTTAGACAGGCAGAAAACGAGGTAGAGTGCTGTAACACGTGTCCTCCGCACAGAGGCAGCACCGACCGCTGGCATCAGCTGAGCTGGCCAGAAAAACACGCCGTTTCCTTCCGCTCGATACTTCGCCGTCTTTCCTGTCATGAAATAGATTAGGTAGTGGAGCGAAAGGTAGGCTGAAAACAGGCTTTTACTAGCCAATGAATTATATCTTAACCCGTCGTCTGATACGGATTCAACTGTTAGACAACTCGGCGTGATTGGTGTCAGGATGGTGCCGCTGCCAGGATTTCTTACCGTTTGGTTGCTTAGATAGTTACAGAAACTCACTTTTACTGACAGGCAATGAATGAGCAGGATCTGTGTTTCGGCTTTCCTACACCCCAAATAATACAAAACGTTAGTCCAGTTTAAACCAGTGTTATTCTGAAACCACTGGGGGGGTCTTTTATTAAAATAATACATAACGCTAGTCCAGTTTAAACCAGTGTTATTCTGAAACCACTGGGGGGGTCTTTTATTAAAATAATACATAACGCTAGTCCAGTTTAAACCAGGGTTATTCTGAAACCACTGGGGGGGTCTTTTATTAAAATAATACATAACGTTAGTCCAGGTTAAACCAGTGTTATTCTGAAACCACTGGAGGGGTCTTTTATTAAAATAATACATAACGTTAGTCCAGTTTAAACCAGTGTTATTCTGAAACCACTGGGGGGGTCTTTTATTAAAATAATACATAACGCTAGTCCAGTTTAAACCAGTGTTATTCTGAAACCACTGGGGGGGTCTTTTATTAAAATAATACATAACGTTAGTCCAGTTTAAACCAGTGTTATTCTGAAACCACTGGGGGGGTCTTTTATTAAAATAATACATAACGTTAGTCCAGTTTAAACCAGTGTTATTCTGAAACCACTGGAGGGGTCTTTTATTAAAATAATACATAACGCTAGTCCAGTTTAAACCAGTGTTATTCTGAAACCACTGGAGGGGTCTTTTATTAAAATAATACATAACGCTAGTCCAGTTTAAACCAGGGTTATTCTGAAACCACTGGGGGGGTCTTTTATTAAAATAATACATAACGCTAGTCCAGTTTAAACCAGTGTGATTTCAGTTCACACAGAAACACGAACCAGCATGTTTTGAATCTGCATATTCACAAAGTCTAAAGTCTGCCTTATTTTAGTTTTCTTTGTTGTCTTAACCGGCAGTGTTTCTAACTATACACACTAACAGTTGTGTTTGTCGATGGTTCTCAGGTAGCCTAACCCTGCTAGCTGGTGAGATGGAGTCCAGTGAGGCCGGGGACAGGGCCAGGTTTGGGGGACAGAGTGTAGGAGCGGGCTCCTTGGTGGCAGAGGAGAACTACTTCCTAGGTTACACCTTTACAGACCGTTCCCACTCCAGCCGCGTGGTGCAGAGCATCATGGACCTATGTCTGCAGGTAAGGAATCTCAATTCAACTTTCTCTTGATTCCTTGCATCCTATCTCCTCGTCTCCTCAACCTTATTAGAGGTGAAGGTATCCCACCCCTCAGGCCTTCATCTCCAATGGGTTTTGAGGCAAGGAGGCAAGGAGAGAGGACGTGAGTAATCAAGGATAGATTAATTGAGGAAGGGCCAAGGAATCCTATACGCTCCGTTCATTTGACGTCCGGCTCCCAGTGCAGCATTAGTTTCGGGGGGTATAATGACATTGACGGTTCCTCCATCTTCTATCCCGGTGTCTTCAGGACGGGCTGTTTGCTGACGTGACGGTGAAGGTGGAGGGGAGGGATTTTAACCTGCACCGCCTGGTACTGTCAGCCCAGAGCAACTTCTTTAGATCCATGTTCACATCCAACCTGAGAGAGGCTCACACACGTAGCATCCAACTGAAGGACGTCAGGTAGGGCTGCCGGGTCTCTAATCCCTGGTACCATCACCTGCCGTTGTGCCCTTGACCGTGGCACTGAACCCATAAACTGCTCGATGATCTGTTTCTCACCAATTGGACAATAAAGTGTATTTTCTATTCTATTCAGTGCATCAGTCTTCCAGCTGCTGGTAGACTACATCTACCACGGAACCGTGAAGCTGACAGTGGAGGATCTGCAGGACACCTATGAGATGGCTGACATGTACCAGCTGACTGCTCTGTTTGAAGAATGCTCCCGCTTCCTGTCACGCACCGTAGATGTCAAGAATTGCCTACAGGTGAGCTGATTGGCTGGGTTTCTATTTCGTGGACCTGATACAGATCATCATATTGGTGTCTGAAGTGATGAGCAATTGCGTGTCCCCTTTTTGTAGATAGGAACGAGTCAAGATATAAATGTGAATTCTGTTAAGTCAAGGTACTGGATCTGTGTAGTTGCTGGCAATCTGACCATCTTGTTATGTTGTGGCACACAGTAGCTTTTTAAAGCACTGTCAGTTGATTCACTTGTTCCCGCTGTAGGTGATGTGGCTAGCAGACAGGCACAGTGACCAGGAGTTGTATACTGCAGCCAAACATTGTGCTAAGATCCACCTGGTCCAACTTCACCAGACTGATGAGTTCCTCAACCTGCCGCTCTGTCTCCTCATGGACATTATCAAAGGTACTTATTGATATATTTTTTTCATAGCACACCTAGCTCATCTCGTTTTACATAGTAATGGGGGGAACTTCCGCCACCACTATTATTTATCGCCCACCTGGGTAACGCCACCACGGCAGGCATTTTGTCAGGCCCTTACCGTGTTGCTGTCCTCCAGACGGTGTTCCAACCTCCCAGCGCCCCACGGTAGCCATCCAGTCCTGGGTCAACCACAACAAGGTGGAGAGAGAAGAGTTCTCCCCGGTTCTCCAGGAGAACCTCAAGGTACAGTGTTCTCATTCTAGAACCATAAACTCTACTGCAGGTCTCTCTCTTTAATATTTCTGTCAGATGGGGACTTTTTGGGGGGACTTTTTGAGATGCCCTCAGTTTTTCGGAGGTCATAGCTAAAACATGTTCACCTACACAAAATGTCGTCCCGTCCCCCGCCCCTTTCCAAATGTTAGAATATATCGTTCTAGTTATCCATGTAGTGACTATTAATTCCCTCACTGTGTCTTTGCAGGAGATCGGTGAGAAGGTGCACATCTACCTGATAGGTAAGGAGGAGACGAGGACCCACTCCCTGGCCATTTCCCTGCACTGTGACGAGGACGATGCCATCAGCGTCAGCGGCCAGAACAGCCTGTGTCACCAGATCACAGCAGCCTGTAAACACGGGCCTGACCTCTACGTGGTGGGGGGGTCCATCCCTCGCCGCATGTGGAAGTGTAACATGCAGACCATGGACTGGGAGCGCTGCGCCCCGCTGCCACGAGATCGCCTCAGCCACACCATGGTCTCAGTCTCGCTCCAGGATGCCGTCTATAGTCTGGGAGGTAAGACGCTCCAGGACACACTGTCCAATGCTGTGATTTACTACACGGTGAAGGACAACGTGTGGACGGAGACTAGCCAGCTGGATACGGCGGTGTCCGGGGCGGCGGGGGTTAACCTGGGAGGAACCATCTACATACTGGGGGGGGAAGAGAACGACATGGACTTCTTCACCAAGCCGTCACGACTCATCCAGTGCTTCGACACACGGACTCAGAAGTGCCAGTTGAAGCCTTACGTTCTGCCGTTCGCGGGAGTGATGCACGCCGCCGCCCACATGGACCTGCTGTTCATCGTAGCAGAGGGGGACTCCCTGGTGTGCTATAACCCGCTGCTGGAGAGCTTCACCAGGCTACGCTTCCCCGAGGTGTGGAGCTGTGTGCCGTCGTTCTGGAAGGTGGCCAGCTGTAACGGCTCCGTCTACGTGTTCAGAGAGAGGTGTACGAAAGGAGACGCTCACACCTTGAAGTTTAACCCCGCCACGTCAGCGGTGACTGTTATCAAGGGGATTAAGATACTACTGACCAACTGGCAGTTTGTACTGGCCTAAAGTTTAAACTCAGTAAGGTGAGGGCATGAGGAATTTGAGAATATACAAGGCATTTGGAAAATATTCCTTTACTTTGAGCACATTTTGTTACATTACAGCCTTATTCTCTCAATCTACACACTAGACCCCATAATGACAAAGCAAAATCAGGTCTTTAGATATTTTAGAAAATGTATAGAACCCCCAGAAATACCTTATTTATATCAGTATTCAGACCCTCTGGAATGAGACTTGAAATTGAGCTCAGGTGCATCCTGTATCCATTGATCATCCTTGAGATGTTTCTACAACTTGATTTGGAGTCCACCTTTGGTAAATTAAATTGATTGGACATGATTTGGAAAGGTACTCAACTTTCTATATAAAAGGTCCCACAGTTGATAGGTGCATGTCAGAGCAGAAACCAAGCCATGAGGTCAAAGGAATTGTCCGTAGAGCTCCGAGACAGGATTGTGTCGAGGCACAGATTTTTGGGAAGGGTACTAAAAAATGTCTCCAGCATTGAAGGTCCCCAAGAACACCGTGGCCTCCATCATTCTTAAATGGAATAAGTTTGGAACCACCAAGACTCTTCCTAGAGCTGGCCGCCCGGCCAAACTGAGCAATCGGGGGAGAAGGGCCTTGGTCAGGGAGGTGACCAAGAACCCAATGGTCACTCTGACAGAACTCCAGAGTTGCTCTGTGGAGATGGGAGAACCTTCCAGAAGGACAACCATCTCTGCAGCAATCCACCAATTAGGCCTTTATGGTAGAGTGGCCAGAAGGAAGCCACTCCTCAGTAAAAGGAACATGACAGCCCGAAAAGGCACCTAAAGACTCTGACCTTGAGAAACAAGATTCTCTGGTCTGATGAAACCAAGATGGAACTCTTTGGCCTGAATGCCAAGCATCACATCTGGAGGAAACCTGGTACCATCCCTACGGTGAAGCATGGTGGTGGCAGCATCATGCTGTGGGGAGGTTTTTCAGCAGGAGGAACTGGGAGACTAGTCAGGATCGAGGGAAAGATGAACGGAGCAAATGTCAGTGATCTTTGATGAAAACCTGCTCCAGAGCACTCAGGACCTCAGACAGGACAACGACCTTAAGCACACAGCCAAGACAACGCAGGAGTGGCTTCGGGACAATTCTCTGAATGTCCTTGAGTGGCCCAGCCAGAACCTGATCAAACATCTCTGGAGAGACCTGAAAATAGCTGTGCAGCGACGCTCCCCATCCAACCTGACAGAGCTTGAGAGGATCTGCAGAGAAGAATGGGAGAAACTCCCCAAATACAGGTGTGCCAAGCTTGTAGCTTCATACCCAAGAAGACTCAAGGATGTAATCGCTAACAAAGTACTGAGTGAAGGGTCTGAATACTTATGTAAATGTCATATTTAAGTTTTTATTATTTGTAATAAATTTGCACAAAAAAGGCAACTTTTTTTTGTTGCTTTGTCATTATTGGTATTGTGTGTAGATTGATAGGGATTTTTTTTCCCGTAAAAAAAATAAAATCTATTTTAGAGTAAGGCTGTAACGTAACAAAATGTGGGGAAAAGCCAAGGGGTCTGAATACTTCCCGAATGCCCCGTAGGGTGTTTCATCACATAAGCTGATCTTTCTGTCTCTGAAGGTCACTGATACAGTCATACTCACAGCTTTAAATCATGTACGTTGTACAGCAATAAGTGATGGGACTAAACCCACATGATTGGAGAATTCAGAGATATTATTTTCCTGCATATGTCACAAATACATCCCGTGATCTGTAAATATATTCAACTCACAAATAAAATTACAATTTATAAAACCACAAACTACAATATGAACACATGTAGAAAGATTTGTGAGTAAATGTTCAGACATCCCTAACATTGACAACTGTGGAACGTGGCATTTTGCGCATTCGAAAAGTGGTTGTGGATCCTTATTCTGTGCTTATTATGCCTGTCGAAGTATTACAATCAGTAAATGTGACTTCAGAGGAGTCGGGCTATCTCCATTCATTGGGATAATCTTTGAGGCGCCTAGCGTTATGACGTCACAGCATTCTCATTCGCTATTTCTTGGGAGAACACTTTCTAGCTAGATAAATAACAACTTCATGAAGTGTGAGTATAACGTTTTATTTATTCAACAAATTATGTAAAAATGTTAACCGAATGACTTTCATGTGAATGTTAAGTTCAAACCTTGGGGCATGCAACGCACTAGGCGATCTCCTCAGCCGTTTAGACAACCACAGCAATGTGTCAATTATGAAGAACCGCTCAGTTTTAAAATCATGAATTGTTGATCTGGCTAGCCAGCTAATCTTTTTAAATATGTGATTTTTTTTTGCAGCACAAATCACTCTGTCTCGACTTGTGTGGTGGTAAGAAATGTTAACATTATCTAATTAAACATGTTAGAAATCCAGCTAGCTGTTTTCTGTTCCATGTAGGATTACCCGCAAGCAATGCCTGGTTTTCAAACCATGCAACAGCTTGTTAGCCACTCCCAATGTTTTGAGCCTGTGCCACTCCAAATGCTTTGGGCCTGTGCCACTCCCTAATGCTTTGGGCCTGTGCCACTCCCAAATGCTTTGGGCCTGTGCCACTCCCCAATGCTTTGGGCCTGTGCCACTCCCAAATGCTTTGGGCCTGTGCCACTCCCAGTGTTTTGGGCCTGTGCCACTCCCTAATGTTTTGGGCCTGTGCAACTCCCAGTGTTTTGGGCCTGTGCAACTCCCAGTGTTTTGGGCCTGTGCCACTCCCAGTGTTTTGGGCCTGTGCCACTCCCAGTGTTTTGGGGCTGTGCTTTGCCTCTTGAGTGTTCTGACGTCAGAGAAATGGTTTACCATGTTATTGTCACTAGAACTCACTACTGTCAACGTGGGGTGAAGTAGATAGCTACAGTAACTAACCAACAACAACTGGAATGTCACATTCAGCCGTAAAGTGCCTTTAGCAGCATTGTAGTCAAGTAAAAAAAAAAACTCAAAAATTGCTTCCTTATGTCTAAAATAGCTGGACAAGAGGGCATTGAACCCATCAAATCAAATTGTATTTGTCACGTGCGCTGAATGCAACAGGTGTAGACCTTACCGTGAAATGCTAACTTACAAGCCCTTAAGGATCAGACCCTTTTTTTCAAATTTAAAAAATGTCATACCCAAATCTAACTGCCTGTAGCTCAGGACCTGACGCAAGGAGATGCATATTCTTGGTACCATTTGAAAGGAAACACTTTGAAGTTTGTTGAAATGTGAAAGGAATGTAGGAGAATATAACACATTAGATCAGGTAAAAGATAATACAAAGAAAAAAACATGTATTCTTTCTGTACCATCATTTTTGAAATGCAAGAGAAAGGCCATAATGTATTATTCCAGCCCAGGCGCAATTTAGATTTTGGCCACTAGATGGCATCAGTGTATGTGCAAAGTTTTAGACTCATCCAATGAACCATTGCATTTCTGTTCAACATTTTGTATCAAGACTGCTCAAATGTGACTAATTGGTTTATTAATACATTTTCAAATTCATAACTGTGCACTCTCCTCAAACAATAGCATGGTATTATTTCACTGTAAACGCTACTGACAATGCAGTTAGATGAACAAGAATTTAATCTTTCTGACAATATCAGATATGTCTATGTCCTGGGAAATGTTCTTGTTACTTACAACCTCATGCTAATCACATTAGCCTACGTTAGCACAACCGTCCCGCGGGGGGACCCACCGTTCCTGTAGAGGTTTTAATTAACCAACAATGTAATTCAAGAAAGAGTTAATTTTTTTATTTAGTAAATATTTATAAAAAGTAACACAATAAAATAACAATAACAAGGTTATATACAGGGGGTACAGAGTCAATGTGCAGGGTACAGGTTAGTCGAGGTAATTTGTACATGTAGGTAGGGGTAAAGTGGTACTGCTTGCCGTGCCCGGAGCAAAGAGAACACTCTATGATTTGGTTGACTGGAGTCTAGACAATTTTTAGGGCCTTCCTCTGACTGCCTGGTATAGAGGTCCTGGATGGTAGGAAGCTTGGCCCCAGTGATGTTCTGGGCCGTATGCACTACCCTCTGTAGCGCCTTGCGGTCGGATGCCGAGCAGTTACCATACCAGGCGGTGATGCAACCGGTCAGGATGCTCTCGATGGTGCAGCTGTAGAACTTTTTTGAGGATCTGTGGACCCATGCCAAATCTTTTCAGTCTCCTATTGACAACTATTACAGACAAAACTAAAGGCTATAGCTAGTATGTAGAATTCTATTTCTATTGTAAAGTTGACAGTTTATAAACCTGTATCAGTCCTTTATCAAACCTGTTATTATCCAGATCTGAATAGACTGGAACTTTTGTAGTTGTCATGACACCCTGAAGTCACCAACAGAGTTGATTTATAAAGGTTTGCTGGAAGAGGTTCTGGTGCAAAGCAAACCCCTGTGGGCAGATTGCTGTATGTGTTTGTGGACCAGAACATTGTTTTACAGCTTGAGTGCCTGCCTTACATGACTCACATTCTTAGAGGGTGGCCGAACTTCCTGATGTGGCCTTGTTCATTTGGCAGTGTGGTTTGATGTGTGTGTGTGTGTGTTTGCAGATGGGAAGAGTTAGCCAAATTCTTTCGCCAAATTAGCTTCAGCTGGCTGGTGTACAACCGTGGCAAAATGGGTTTTACTTTGGATTTAATTACACAATGTAAATGAGACAATATTTTCACTTTGCACACCTTCTAGTTTTCTCATTAAAAGCTTTCTATATTTGTATATGATTTTCTAAAATGTACAGTGCCTTTGGAAAATATTCAGACTTGACTTTTTGAGCAATCGGGGGAGAAAGGCCTTGGTCAGGGAGGTGACCAAGAACCCGATGGTCACTCTGACAGAGCTCCGGAGTTCCTCTGTGGAGATGGGAGAACCTTCCAGAAGGACAACCATATCTGCAGCACTCCACCAATCAGGTCTTTATGGTAGAGTGGTCAGACGGAAGCCACTCCTCAGTAAAAGGCACATGACACCCCACAGAGTTTGCCAAAAGGCACCTAAAGACTCTCAGAAATTTGGAGCTATTGGAATTTTAACATTGTCCCATGTACATTGTGTAATTTACTAACGGTCCTTAACTAGCCCCATAGGAATATCCAAAGCGGACAAATTTACCACAGGCATTACAATCGGGTCGCTAGCAGCTGCACTCTGAATTGCTGATTACTTCTGTGCTGCCAGCTGTGGGCAGGATTGAAACGAACTTAACCTTCCTTTATGTTGTGACGTACTCTGGTACAAAACTCTGTTCTGGATGAGACTGACTTTATGACCAAAATTATCCTATTTAAACTTTGTACTCCATTTTGGCAGAATGTATGTTTCTGACTCATATCGATGCCACATTGGATGTTTTCTAAATGAGATTGTTTTTTAGGAGAAGTTGCTCTTCAACATTATATTTCTGTCTCAACCTCAGGTTTCCTCAACAAAGAAAAGAAGTTGGTTCCACTTCCAGTTCCACATGACAGTTCCACTATTCCAGTTCCACATGACAGTTCCACTATTCCAGTTCCACTATTCCAGTTCCACTATTCCAGTTCCACATGACAGTTCCACTATTCCAGTTCCACATGACAGTTCCACTATTCTAGTTCCACGTGACAGTTCCACTATTCTAGTTCCACATGACAGTTCCACGTGACAGTTCCACTATTCCAGTTCCACTATTCCAGTTCCACATGACAGTTCCACTATTCTAGTTCCACATGACAGTTCCACTATTCCAGTTCCACTATTCCAGTTCCACATGACAGTTCCACTATTCCAGTTCCACATGACAGTTCCACTATTCCAGTTCCACATGACAGTTCCACTTTTCCAGTTCCACATGACAGTTCCACTATTCCAGTTCCACATGACAGTTCCACTATTCCAGTTCCACTATTCCAGTTCCACATGACAGTTCCACTATTCCAGTTCCACATGACAGTTCCACTATTCCAGTTCCACATGACAGTAATCCGACTGGCATAGGCTAATAATAACAACCGGCCACTTTGAGAACATCTCCCTCTTATTGAAGTGACCCATGAAAATAATTTGTTGTCCAAGCAGGTAGCAGGTACAATATCCCAGTGTGTATCTGGCTCCACCAGACCCCCCCCCCCATGGTGATCAACCCCAGGTCCCCCTATGTGGAGGCCAGTGGGCAGGTGCTCTTCAGGCTGCCTCTCCAACTGGAAGTCGACGACGATGTTACAGCGGGATTTTGTTTTGTTATTTATTTAGAATGTTTTGTTGATGTATTTTTGTATTCTAAGAAAATAAAGAGATATTGTGTTGCTGTAAGTGTTTTCATGTGTGAATGGAGTGGCGTTGAAATACATCCACAGGTACACAATTGCCTCAAATTATGTCAATTAGCCTATCAGAAGCTTCTAAAGCCATGACATCATTTTCTGGAATTTTCCAAGCTGTTTAAAGGCACAGTCAACTTAGTGTATGTAAACTTCTGACCCACTGGAATTGTGACACAGTGAATTATAAGTGAAATAATCTGTAAACAATTGTTGGAAAAATGTCTTGTGTCGTGCACAAAGTAGATGTCCTAACCAACTTGCCAAAACTATAGTTTTTTAACAAGAACTTAGTGGAGTGGTTGAAAAACGAGTTTTAATGACTCCAACCTAAGTGTATGTAAACTTCCGACTTCAACTGTAGAAGGCATCAGGAAGTGGCACGATAATAGGGGTGATGGGAGGCGTCTGGAAAAACAAACACACTTCTCCTCTATTTAGATATTCACTGTTGCAAAAGGAAGAGGAGTGGTTCTCGCTGCACTGAAGGCCAGCAACAGAGTCTTATAATTGATTCCAGCAGCCTCAGGAAGCCAGTGGAGGAGTGGTGTGACATAGGAGAACATGGTTTAACATCAGATGTGCTGCATTCTGGATCGAAGGGAGGGAGCTGGACTAGCGGGGAGTTGCAGAGGGAGGGAGCTGGACTAGCGGAGAGTTGCAGTAGGGAGGGAGCTGGACTAGCGGAGAGTTGCAGAGGGAGGGAGCTGGACTAGCGGGGAGTTGCAGAGGGAGGGAGCTGGACTAGCTGGGAGTTGCAGAGGGAGGGAGCTGGACTAGCGGAGAGTTGCAGAGGGAGGGAGCTGGACTAGTGGAGAGTTGCAGAGGGAGGGAGCTGGACTAGCGGGGAGTTGCAGTAGGGTCCAGAGGCAGTACGGTTGACACCGAATGGACAGCTCTGTGGAAATAGAAGGACGATATTGGAGTTAGGTGTCAATCGCCCACGCACACCACTTTTCACACACAACAAGACATTTGAAATGCCCTGTTACAAAACCAATATTCGCAAGTTTATAAGGGCAATTCCACTGTAACAGAATTAAGCTGAGACTCAGTTTTTCACTGTAAAATGTATGCCAATCAAAAGCCATTGATTTCAAAGTTTAACAAACCATACAACAATGCACAAGGACTACATTTAACAATTTCCACTGAAAGAATTGAATTGAGTTAAGCAATGTGCAAATGCAAACTTTGGTAACAGAATCAGGGTAAAATCTCCCTCAGGTTTTTATGCGACCACATTTTCCAAAAACTGAAATATCTGCTCCGAGTTAAGATCCAAAGAGGAATGGGGTGTCAGCTATGACAGCTTGATGGTTATTGTACTGCATTAAGTGAAGTGGATTTACACGCTGTAACGGAATTACGTCATGGGTCCCTAATCTGTACTACACAGAATTATGGATATGTCAATCTCATGTTTCACAAGTTTGGACAGCAGAGCGCAGTAGAGTAGAACACAGTAAAGTAGAACACAGTAAAGTAGAACACAGTAGAGTACAGTAGAACACAGTAAAGTAGAACACAGTAGAACACAGTAAAGTAGAACACAGTAGAGTACAGTAGAACACAGTAGAGTACAGTAGAACACAGTAAAGTACAGTAGAACACAGTAAAGCAGAACACAGTAGAGTACAGTAGAACACAGTAAAGTAGAACACAGTAGAGTACAGTAGAACACAGTAAAGTAGAACACAGTAGAGTACAGTAGAACACAGTAGAGTACAGTAGAACACAGTACAGTAGAACACAGTAAAGTACAGTAGAACACAGTACAGTAGAACACAGTAGAGTACAGTAGAACACAGTAAAGTAGAACACAGTAGAGTACAGTAGAACACAGTAAAGTACAGTAGAACACAGTAAAGCAGAACACAGTAGAGTACAGTAGAACACAGTAAAGCAGAACACAGTAGAGTAGAGGATCATAAAAAGCTGTGCTATAAATTCTCGGACAACCCAAAGATTCCTAGATGCCCTTCCAGACTCCCTCCACCTAGCCAAGGACGTCAGAGTACAACAATCAGTTAACCACCTAACTGAGGATCTTAATTTAACATTGCGTAATACTCAAGATGCAGTCGCACCCCTAAAAACAACAAATATTTGTCATTAGAAACTAGCTCCCTGGTATACTGTTATAGAAATTTTGTTCTCAATGTTCATAAACTGAACTTCAATTAAACCACTCCGTCTGTAACCCAGAATTTGTAAGATACTGGTTGAAATAAGACAGACAGGAGCCCAATCTATAATGGTCCAAGGTAAATTGTTTATTCCCGCGAGAGCTCTGATCTTAAAAGGTGTACACAGTCTCTTATAAGGTACAATGTTGAAATACAAAAAATACAAAGGCCCCACCATATTCCCCACCCTTTCCAGGATATAGTGTTTTCCCACAGTACCCATTCATTCCTTATCACAATCTTTGCAACATAAGTCAACCTTGGACAGCTCCTAACTGTCCCTCCCATCCCTAGGACCAGAAGCCTTCCCACATATGTCTGGTTAGAACTAAGAATGCTTTATTCTCACAGATACTCCCTAGGTCAAGTTGTACCAGCCTGTTCCACTCTAAACACACACATTAATTGGACTACCATTTTGTCTTATAACCCTATCTCTATTGCATACATTTTCAGAATGGAATATTCTTAGATGTACAAACATTTAGTCATTAAACATAAAATCTATAACATATACAGAAAATACCCGAGCTCTGAAGCAAGCTTCCAGAAAATTGGAACGGAAATGGCGCTACACCAAACTGGAAGTCTTCCGACTAGCTTGGAAAGACAGTACCGTGCAGTATCGAAGAGCCCTCACTGCTGCTCGATCATCCTATTTTCCAACTTTATTGAGGAAAATAAGAACAATCCAAAATGTATTGTTGATACTGTGGCAAAGCTAAGTAAAAGCAACATTCAACAAGAGAGGATGGCTTTCACTTCAGCAGTGATAAATTCATTAAACTTCTTTGACGAAAAGATCATGATCATTAGAAAGCAAATTACGGACTCCTCTATAAAGCTCAGTTGTCCTGAGTCTGCACAACACTGCCAGGACCTAGGATCAAGGGAGACACTCAAGTTGTTTAGTACTATATCTCTTGACACATTGGTGAAAATAATCACGGCCTCTAAACCTGCATACAAGAAGGCCAGCATCCCGGAGTCGCCTCTTCACTGTTGACGTTGAGACTGGTGTTTTGTGGGTACTATTTAATGAAGCTGCCAGTTGAGGACTTGTTGAGGCGTCTGTTTCTCAAACTAGACACTCTAGGGTACTTGTCCTCTTGCTCAGTTGTGCACCGGGGCCTCCCACTCCTCTTTCTATTCTGGTTAGAGCCAGTTTGCGCTGTTCTGTGAAGGGAGTAGTACACAGCGTTGTACGAGATCTTCAGTTTCATGGCAATTTCTCGCATGGAATAGCCTTCATTTCTCAGAACAAGAACAGACTGATGAGTTTCAGAAGAAAGTTATTTGTTTCTGGCCATTTTGAGCCTGTAATCGAACCCACAAATGCTGATGCTCCAGATACTCAACTACTCTAAAGAAGGCCAGTTTTATTGATTATTTAATCAAAACAACAGTTTTCAGGTGTGCTACTATAATTGCAAAAGGGTTTTCTAATGTTCAATTAGCCTTTTAAAATGATAAACTTATCTAACACAACGTGCCATTGGAACACAGGAGTGATGGTTGCTGATAATGGGCCTCTGTACGCCTATGTAGATATTCTATTAAAAATCTGCTGTTTCCAGCTACAATAGTCATTTACAACATTAACAATGTCTACACTGTATTTCTGATCAATTTAACGTTATTTTATTGGGCATTTTTTTTTTACTTTTCTTTCAAAAACAAGGACATTTCTAAGTGACCCAAAACTTTTAAACAGTAGTGTATATATTATAGGCTACAATAGGATCCTAAATACAATGTCCAGTGGCACACCGACTCACTAATGATGAAGCTATGGGCTACTACTTACAGTGATGGTTGATGTGTCTTGGCAGTAGCTTGTCTAGGCAGAGCTACTTTGAAGAACAGTGCTGCTGTGGTTAAGAATAAATAGTTTATATTGGTTCTACAGACAGATTGGTCTTCTCTTTTCAGCAGTAAGAATTTTCTTTCCAAACTACGTTTTTTCACGCAATTGTACTTAGAAATTTGCAAAAGGCAAACAGACAGCCGCAACCAACCATGGAAATATAATCCCATAGATGGCGTTTCCCATTCAAGTCAGTACTGGCAGCCATTTCTAGTGTACCCATGAGTTTAATAGTCAAATTACCAGGTTCCAAAACTCTTCTATGGATTATATGTCTATGGCCACAACGCAACAAGGTGTATATTTGGCACGCATGCTGGGCCAACTGTAGGCAACCGGTAATCATGCTGGGCCAACTGTAGGCAACCACTAATCATGCTGGGCCACCTGTAGGAAACTGGTAATCATGCTGGGCCAACTGTAGGCAACAGGTAATCATGCTGGGCCAACTGTAGGAAACTTCTAATCATGCTGGGCCAACTGTAGGCAACAGGTAATCATGCTGGGCCAACTGTAGACAACCCGTAATCATGCTGGGCCAACTGTAGGCAACCGGTAATCATGCTGATTCAACTGTAGGCAACAGGTAATCATGCTGGGCCAACTGTAGGCAACCGGTAATCATGCTGGGCCAACTGTAGGCAACAGGTAATCATGCTGGGCCAACTGTAGGCAACTTCTAATCATGCTGGGCCAAATGTAGGCAACCGGTAATCATGCTGATTCAACTGTAGGCAACAGGTAATCATGCTGGGCCAACTGTAGGCAACCGGTAATCATGCTGGGCCAACTGTAGGCAACAGGTAATCATGCTGGGCCAACTGTAGGCAACTTCTAATCATGCTGGGCCAAATGTAGGCAACCATTAATCATGCTGGTTCAACTGTAGGCAACCGTAATCATGCTGGGCCAACTGTAGGCAACCGGTAATCATGCTGGGCCAACTGTAGGCAACAGGTAATCATGCTGGGCCAACTGTAGGCAACCGGTAATCATGCTGGGCCAACTGTAGGCAACCGCTAATCATGCTGGTTCAACTGTAGGCAACAGGTAATCATGCTGTTCCAACTGTAGGCAACCGTAATCATGCTGGGCCAACTGTAGGCAACCGCTAATCATGCTGGTTCAACTGTAGGCAACCGGTAATCATGCTGTTCCAACTGTAGGCAACCGGTAATCATGCTGGGCCAACTGTAGGCAACCGCTAATCATGCTGTAGGCAATTGGTAACTACCAAAATAAAGGAAACAGTTGAGTAAATGAGGGCTACAAATAATATGTTATGGTGTGCGGTGTATAACTAACCCTGATTCAGATGACCATCCTACCCATGCTAGATTACGAAGACGTCATTTATAGATCGGCAGGTAAGGGTGCTCGATGCTAGATGTTCTTTACCATTCGGGCCATCAGATTTCTCTATACTCCTCTGTAAACACACTCAGCACTCTGTACTCCTCTGTAAACTGGTCATCTCTGTATACCTGTCGCAAGACCCACTGGTTGATGCTTATTTATAAAACCCTCTTAGGCCTCACTCCCACCTATCTGAGATATCTACTGCAGCCCTCATCCTCCACATACAACACCCGTTCTGCCAGTCACATTCTGTTAAAGGTCCCCAAAGCGCACACATCCCTGGGTCGCTCGTCTTTTCAGTTCGCTGCAGCTAGCGACTGGAACGAGCTGCAACAAACACTCAAAACTGGACAGTTTTATCTCAATTTCTTCATTCACAGACTCAGTCATGGACACTCTTACTGACAGTTGTGGCTGCTTTGTGTGATGTATTGTTGTCTCTACCTTCTTGCCCTTTGTGCTGTTGTCTGTGCCCAGTAATGTTTGTACCATGTTTTGTTCTGCTACCATGTTGTGTTGCTACCATGCTGTGTTGTCATGTGTTGCTACCTTGCTATGTTGTTGTCTTAGGTCTCTCTTTATGTAGTGTTGTGGTGTCTCTCTTGTCGTGATGTGTGTTTTATCCTATATTTATATATTTTAACATTTAAAATGTTTAATCCCAGCCCCTCTCCCTGCAGGAGGCCTTTTGCCTTTTGGTAGGCCGTCATTGTAAATAAGAATTTGTTCTTAACTGACTTGCCTAGTTAAATAAAGGGTAAACATATATATACAGTGAGGGGGAAAAAGTATTTGATCCCCTGCTGATTTTGTACGTTTGCCCACTGACAGCCTCAGGAAGCCAGTGGAGGAGTGGTGTGACATAGGAGAACATGGTTTAACATCAGATGTGCTGCATTCTGGATCGAAGGGAGGGAGCTGGACTAGCGGGGAGTTGCAGAGGGAGGGAGCTGGACTAGCGGAGAGTTGCAGTAGGGAGGGAGCTGGACTAGCGGAGAGTTGCAGAGGGAGGGAGCTGGACTAGCGGGGAGTTGCAGAGGGAGGGAGCTGGACTAGCTGGGAGTTGCAGAGGGAGGGAGCTGGACTAGCGGAGAGTTGCAGAGGGAGGGAGCTGGACTAGTGGAGAGTTGCAGAGGGAGGGAGCTGGACTAGCGGGGAGTTGCAGTAGGGTCCAGAGGCAGTACGGTTGACACCGAATGGACAGCTCTGTGGAAATAGAAGGACGATATTGAGTTAGGTGTCAATCGGCCCACGCACACCACTTTTCACACACAACAAGACATTTGAAATGCCCTGTTACAAACCAATATTCGCAAGTTTATAAGGGCAATTCCACTGTAACAGAATTAAGCTGAGACTCAGTTTTTCACTGTAAAATGTATGCCAATCAAAAGCCATTGATTTCAAAGTTTAACAAACCATACAACAATGCACAAGGACTACATTTAACAATTTCCACTGAAAGAATTGAATTGAGTTAAGCAATGTGCAAATGCAAACTTTGGTAACAGAATCAGGGTAAAATCTCCCTCAGGTTTTTATGCGACCACATTTTCCAAAAACTGAAATATCTGCTCCGAGTTAAGATCCAAAGAGGAATGGGGTGTCAGCTATGACAGCTTGATGGTTATTGTACTGCATTAAGTGAAGTGGATTTACACGCTGTAACGGAATTACGTCATGGGTCCCTAATCTGTACTACACAGAATTATGGATATGTCAATCTCATGTTTCACAAGTTTGGACAGCAGAGCGCAGTAGAGTAGAACACAGTAAAGTAGAACACAGTAAAGTAGAACACAGTAGAGTACAGTAGAACACAGTAAAGTAGAACACAGTAAAGTAGAACACAGTAAAGTAGAACACAGTAGAGTACAGTAGAACACAGTAGAGTACAGTAGAACACAGTAAAGTACAGTAGAACACAGTAAAGCAGAACACAGTAGAGTACAGTAGAACACAGTAAAGTAGAACACAGTAGAGTACAGTAGAACACAGTAAAGTAGAACACAGTAGAGTACAGTAGAACACAGTAGAGTACAGTAGAACACAGTACAGTAGAACACAGTAAAGTACAGTAGAACACAGTACAGTAGAACACAGTAGAGTACAGTAGAACACAGTAAAGTAGAACACAGTAGAGTACAGTAGAACACAGTAAAGTACAGTAGAACACAGTAAAGCAGAACACAGTAGAGTACAGTAGAACACAGTAAAGCAGAACACAGTAGAGTACAGTAGAACACAGTAAAGCAGAACACAGTAGAGTAGAGGATCATAAAAAGCTGTGCTATAAATTCTCGGACAACCCAAAGATTCCTAGATGCCCTTCCAGACTCCCTCCACCTAGCCAAGGACGTCAGAGTACAACAATCAGTTAACCACCTAACTGAGGATCTTAATTTAACATTGCGTAATACTCAAGATGCAGTCGCACCCCTAAAAACAACAAATATTTGTCATTAGAAACTAGCTCCCTGGTATACTGTTATAGAAATTTTGTTCTCAATGTTCATAAACTGAACTTCAATTAAACCACTCCGTCTGTAACCCAGAATTTGTAAGATACTGGTTGAAATAAGACAGACAGGAGCCCAATCTATAATGGTCCAAGGTAAATTGTTTATTCCTCATGAGAGCTCTGATCTTAAAAGGTGTACACAGTCTCTTATAAGGTACAATGTTGAAATACAAAAATACAAAGGCCCCACCATATTCCCCACCCTTTCCAGGATATAGTGTTTTCCCACAGTACCCATTCATTCCTTATCACAATCTTTGCAACATAAGTCAACCTTGGACAGCTCCTAACTGTCCCTCCCATCCCTAGGACCAGAAGCCTTCCCACATATGTCTGGTTAGAACTAAGAATGCTTTATTCTCACAGATACTCCCTAGGTCAAGTTGTACCAGCCTGTTCCACTCTAAACACACACATTAATTGGACTACCATTTTGTCTTATAACCCTATCTCTATTGCATACATTTTCAGAATGGAATATTCTTAGATGTACAAACATTTAGTCATTAAACATAAAATCTATAACATATACAGAAAATACCCGAGCTCTGAAGCAAGCTTCCAGAAAATTGGAACGGAAATGGCGCTACACCAAACTGGAAGTCTTCCGACTAGCTTGGAAAGACAGTACCGTGCAGTATCGAAGAGCCCTCACTGCTGCTCGATCATCCTATTTTTCCAACTTTATTGAGGAAAATAAGAACAATCCAAAATGTATTGTTGATACTGTGGCAAAGCTAAGTAAAAAGCAACATTCAACAAGAGAGGATGGCTTTCACTTCAGCAGTGATAAATTCATTAAACTTCTTTGACGAAAAGATCATGATCATTAGAAAGCAAATTACGGACTCCTCTATAAAGCTCAGTTGTCCTGAGTCTGCACAACACTGCCAGGACCTAGGATCAAGGGAGACACTCAAGTTGTTTAGTACTATATCTCTTGACACATTGGTGAAAATAATCACGGCCTCTAAACCTGCATACAAGAAGGCCAGCATCCCGGAGTCGCCTCTTCACTGTTGACGTTGAGACTGGTGTTTTGTGGGTACTATTTAATGAAGCTGCCAGTTGAGGACTTGTTGAGGCGTCTGTTTCTCAAACTAGACACTCTAGGGTACTTGTCCTCTTGCTCAGTTGTGCACCGGGGCCTCCCACTCCTCTTTCTATTCTGGTTAGAGCCAGTTTGCGCTGTTCTGTGAAGGAGTAGTACACAGCGTTGTACGAGATCTTCAGTTTCATGGCAATTTCGCATGGAATAGCCTTCATTTCTCAGAACAAGAACAGACTGATGAGTTTCAGAAGAAAGTTATTTGTTTCTGGCCATTTTGAGCCTGTAATCGAACCCACAAATGCTGATGCTCCAGATACTCAACTACTCTAAAGAAGGCCAGTTTTATTGATTATTTAATCAAAACAACAGTTTTCAGGTGTGCTACTATAATTGCAAAAGGGTTTTCTAATGTTCAATTAGCCTTTTAAAATGATAAACTTATCTAACACAACGTGCCATTGGAACACAGGAGTGATGGTTGCTGATAATGGGCCTCTGTACGCCTATGTAGATATTCTATTAAAAATCTGCTGTTTCCAGCTACAATAGTCATTTACAACATTAACAATGTCTACACTGTATTTCTGATCAATTTAACGTTATTTTATTGGGCATTTTTTTACTTTTCTTTCAAAAACAAGGACATTTCTAAGTGACCCAAAACTTTTAAACAGTAGTGTATATATTATAGGCTACAATAGGATCCTAAATACAATGTCCAGTGGCACACCGACTCACTAATGATGAAGCTATGGGCTACTACTTACAGTGATGGTTGATGTGTCTTGGCAGTAGCTTGTCTAGGCAGAGCTACTTTGAAGAACAGTGCTGCTGTGGTTAAGAATAAATAGTTTATATTGGTTCTACAGACAGATTGGTCTTCTCTTTTCAGCAGTAAGAATTTTCTTTCCAAACTACGTTTTTCACTAATTGTACTTAGAAATTTGCAAAAGGCAAACAGACAGCCGCAACCAACCATGGAAATATAATCCCATAGATGGCGTTTCCCATTCAAGTCAGTACTGGCAGCCATTTCTAGTGTACCCATGAGTTTAATAGTCAAATTACCAGGTTCCAAAACTCTTCTATGGATTATATGTCTATGGCCACAACGCAACAAGGTGTATATTTGGCACGCATGCTGGGCCAACTGTAGGCAACCGGTAATCATGCTGGGCCAACTGTAGGCAACCACTAATCATGCTGGGCCACCTGTAGGAAACTGGTAATCATGCTGGGCCAACTGTAGGCAACAGGTAATCATGCTGGGCCAACTGTAGGAAACTTCTAATCATGCTGGGCCAACTGTAGGCAACAGGTAATCATGCTGGGCCAACTGTAGACAACCCGTAATCATGCTGGGCCAACTGTAGGCAACCGGTAATCATGCTGATTCAACTGTAGGCAACAGGTAATCATGCTGGGCCAACTGTAGGCAACCGGTAATCATGCTGGGCCAACTGTAGGCAACAGGTAATCATGCTGGGCCAACTGTAGGCAACTTCTAATCATGCTGGGCCAAATGTAGGCAACCGGTAATCATGCTGATTCAACTGTAGGCAACAGGTAATCATGCTGGGCCAACTGTAGGCAACCGGTAATCATGCTGGGCCAACTGTAGGCAACAGGTAATCATGCTGGGCCAACTGTAGGCAACTTCTAATCATGCTGGGCCAAATGTAGGCAACCATTAATCATGCTGGTTCAACTGTAGGCAACCGGTAATCATGCTGGGCCAACTGTAGGCAACCGGTAATCATGCTGGGCCAACTGTAGGCAACAGGTAATCATGCTGGGCCAACTGTAGGCAACCGGTAATCATGCTGGGCCAACTGTAGGCAACCGCTAATCATGCTGGTTCAACTGTAGGCAACAGGTAATCATGCTGTTCCAACTGTAGGCAACCGGTAATCATGCTGGGCCAACTGTAGGCAACCGCTAATCATGCTGGTTCAACTGTAGGCAACCGGTAATCATGCTGTTCCAACTGTAGGCAACCGGTAATCATGCTGGGCCAACTGTAGGCAACCGCTAATCATGCTGTAGGCAATTGGTAACTACCAAAATAAAGGAAACAGTTGAGTAAATGAGGGCTACAAATAATATGTTATGGTGTGCGGTGTATAACTAACCCTGATTCAGATGACCATCCTACCCATGCTAGATTACGAAGACGTCATTTATAGATCGGCAGGTAAGGGTGCTCTCGAGCGGCTAGATGTTCTTTACCATTCGGGCCATCAGATTTCTCTATACTCCTCTGTAAACACACTCAGCACTCTGTACTCCTCTGTAAACTGGTCATCTCTGTATACCTGTCGCAAGACCCACTGGTTGATGCTTATTTATAAAACCCTCTTAGGCCTCACTCCCACCTATCTGAGATATCTACTGCAGCCCTCATCCTCCACATACAACACCCGTTCTGCCAGTCACATTCTGTTAAAGGTCCCCAAAGCGCACACATCCCTGGGTCGCTCGTCTTTTCAGTTCGCTGCAGCTAGCGACTGGAACGAGCTGCAACAAACACTCAAAACTGGACAGTTTTATCTCAATTTCTTCATTCACAGACTCAGTCATGGACACTCTTACTGACAGTTGTGGCTGCTTTGTGTGATGTATTGTTGTCTCTACCTTCTTGCCCTTTGTGCTGTTGTCTGTGCCCAGTAATGTTTGTACCATGTTTTGTTCTGCTACCATGTTGTGTTGCTACCATGCTGTGTTGTCATGTGTTGCTACCTTGCTATGTTGTTGTCTTAGGTCTCTCTTTATGTAGTGTTGTGGTGTCTCTCTTGTCGTGATGTGTGTTTTATCCTATATTTATATATTTTAACATTTAAAATGTTTAATCCCAGCCCTTTCCCTGCAGGAGGCCTTTTGCCTTTTGGTAGGCCGTCATTGTAAATAAGAATTTGTTCTTAACTGACTTGCCTAGTTAAATAAAGGGTAAACATATATATACAGTGAGGGGGAAAAAGTATTTGATCCCCTGCTGATTTTGTACGTTTGCCCACTGACAAAGAAATAATCAGTCTATAATTTTAATGGTAGGTTTATTTGAACAGTGAGAGACAGAATAACAACAAAAAAATCCAGAAAAACACATGTGAAAAATGTTATAAATTGATTTGCATTTTAATGAGGGAAATAAGTGTTTGACCCCCTCTCAATCAGAAGGATTTCTGGCTCCCAGGTGTATTTTATACAGGTAACGAGCTGAGATTAGGAGCACACTCTTAAAGGGAGTGCTCCTAATCTCAGTTTGTTACCTGTATAAAAGACACCTGTCCACAGAAGCAATCAATCAATCAGATTCCAAACTCTCCACCATGGCCAAGACCAAAGAGCTCTCCAAGGATGTCAGGGACAAGATTGTAGCATGGTTTAGGTCCACTTGTAGAATCTATGTCAAGGAGCATTGAAGCTGTTCTGGCAACTCATGGTGTCCCAACACCCTTTAAGACACTATGTTGGGTATTCCTCAAATTTAATCCACAGTTAGTTTTTTAAAAACTATTGATCCTCTGTGGCTGAATTTTGCTCTGTGGTGTATTTTGAACATTGAGAGCAGGCTCCTGTGGTTTGCCCACTGTCTGACTCACACAATTGACCAGTCACAGGCACATTTATTATGCATTTATATATATATTTTTTTTTAAATAGTCAGTTAACCAATCAAGGCAGGAACCCCCCAGTTGCCCCCAGAATCCTCCTGTGATTGACAGTTACAGTAAGAGGTTGAAAGTGAAACGATATGGGGAATTACCTTCAACTAAATATGTGGAATAAACGCAGGCAGACGCTACACTGGGGAGGCCAAGGCTCTGAGTGATCCCATCGATGTGTTTAAGGAGGCTGTTCAACTGAAACCCAAGGCCAGTAACATGTCAGACTTTGTGAACTATTCTGAGCATCAGTTGCTGACACCAGGGTGAGGGTTAAAGTGGGGGGGTTGTAGTGGCTGTGTGTGTCTCCAGTCCACTAGACCCACCCACAGGAATAAGTGACCACCCAGCCCATAGGAGTAGTTTGTTTAACAAGCTGCACCTCCAGTGTTGTGAAATAACTTTGTTTATAGCTGTTACTCTCCTCTCCCAGTTCAGATGCCAGACCCCCCTCCCGCCCCACGGTGTGAGTGAGATGCCCAGGTCAGATCCATTCCTGGGTGTAGCTCTATGTATTTTCTGACGGCTGGGTTGTGGCGGTAGCGTTTTAACTTCAGTTTGGTTGAAGGGTTGAGGTCTCTCTGTGGAGGAAGGTAGAGAGGGTGTAGCGTCTCCTATCGGGACCTTGGATCTGTGAACAGAGGACAGAGCAGGATTCCTATAGGGACACATGGTCCAGAGTGATAGGGACATCTGCTGCAGCGCCAGCCCAGGAGAGGGAGGAGGGGTGGGGGGGTAGGGACACTGGGGCGCTGGACATTCCTTTCACGGGGGGGTGTGGAGGAAGCAGATATTCTGGGACTCCGCTGCCAGCACTTCGCAGGGAGACGTGTTTCTGTAGCGTGTTTTTCTAAGCGGAATTTATTCGGGAGAACTGAAGTGTGAACTCTTAAAAGGTGTTATTGTTGGATCGAGGAATTAGGGAGTGACACGTTGGTTTTTTTTCTCCCCCTTTTCGTTTCTTACCTCAAACGTGATTAGGTATGAAGGTGTTAGTTGGCTGGTCCTTTAAGGCGCTGGATCCAGTTTCCTCCCAGTCCTCCTGACCCGTCGCCTGCCGGAGCTGAGAGAGTTGGATCAGAGAGAGAGGCCTAGTACCACAGAGAGGAACGTCAGAGAATCGTAGATCGTTAGAGGATCCTCAGTCTCTACGACCAGATCTTTCTTAACATAACCCACTGTAGATGGGCAAGGATCTACTTTCTTGGTCCTCCACTGAAAGCCAAACAACACCTAAACGGATGAATATTTTTATGAGGCACCTCCTAGTAGCAGAGATGGGCCAGGACCAAACCAAGCAGCAGCTAGAGAAAGGCTTAAAGCTGTACCAGGCCAATCAGACTGACAAAGCCCTGCATGTCTGGACCAAGGTGCTGGAGAAGACCTCAGACCCCGGGGGAAAGTTCAGAGTGCTGGGCTGTCTCATCACCGCCCACTCTGAGATGGGGAAGTATAAAGAAATGCTCAAGGTAAAACGGAGAGAGTCCCTATCAAGTTCACTAAGCCATGTTGAAGTAGATTTTTCTAATTTCTCATCAGTTCAACATACTGTTATTGAAGTGTTGAGAGATGTTAGCTACTTGGGTAGCATGTCACACAGTTGTAGACACATTCCACATCTCGATTGAACAGTTGATACTAGGTATTAGTTGAGTTAGGCAAAAAAAAACTATTTCATAGGATAGACTTTGTAGTATGATCGTCTGTATGTATTATATAATGGATGTCTTGAAGTGTCCCATCTTTTGGGATTATAACGCAGCACTATCAATTTGAGCAGCATGGGGTTGGAACCGACATTACTTACCAATCGTTTCGTTCTGAACAGAACCATTATTTTTTATTGTTCTGCTCTACTGTTCTGACCAGCAAAATACAGTTCTGAACCCGGTTTGAACCCCAAAACAAGAACCGGTTAATTTGGATCCTTTCTGTTCCTTTTTTTAAACCTGTGAAATCAACAGTTGTTGACATTTATCTCATGAAATGTCATTCCCCAATCAGTGCAGACGGAGCAGGCCAGCTAGATGTTTAGATGCGTGACGGACACACAAGTGTAGTCTGTGGCGCAAGACGCAACTGACGTTCTGCAGGCGAGGAGAGAGCAAGAGAGGGTTGAGGAAGGAGGCTTGAAGCGCTGGGCATCTTGTTATGACATTCATTATCTGAATCAGGTCTACAGAACTATACCTAAGAGGAGCGGCTTCTATGGAGGAACGTTGAATGTCCTTTGAGCACGCTTGTGTGTGCAGAGCGGCACCAGAATTAAAAACACTTCTTACCTTTTTGTAGTTAATAAATCCAACGTGAAATGTGATCACTAGGCCTATAGTATCCTTAACTAGCATTTGAAAAAGTGAATCCGTTCTTCTCTAGCTAATAAAAAAAAATCTATCTTCCTATTTTCTGAATAATAATTGTAATGTCTGGTCAGTAGCCTGTGCTTCAGAGGGGGGGAGGGGCTACAGTAGCCTGTTCTTCAGAGGGGGAGGGGCATGTAGCCTACACACACACTGGCTAAGATTTTCAGCTGACAGGAAGACACTGGAATAAGTTCCTGAGTGACAGAGTGAGGGCTTTGCATAGGTGCTTTGTTGCGTTTTTGTGGGACTGAAAAAAAAAATGCCTGAAATGTAAAAGAGGGTTCTGTTCCTGAACAGTATGGATCACTTTTGTACCCCGGTTCAATTTCTGTTCTTTTCCTGGTTTTCTGTTCTGTTCCCTGAACCGGTTCCAAGAATGCATGTAGTTTTCAACTGAGATGTCAGCAAAACTGCTGTGAGGTTGTGTGGAGAGATATGATGATGGATATGATGAGGGGATGCTGCTGTTGTCATTAATTTTAACGTGTCATCATGGTGGATGCCAGGGGGCAGAGTGATCGAGATTCGTTCTCCAGCTCTTCCATTGCAGCATTTCAACAACGGTGAAAGAACATGGTGTTGTTTCAAACCTTTCCTCCTGGGATTATCCATAGAAATAGATTGGACTTGATTGGACTTGAATGGACAAAGCCCCTCAGACCATGGAAATCTGACTGTAGTACATTCTATTTTTATGGCGTTATCTAAACTGAATCCTGAGGAGCATCTGTGGCTTCCACAGGATACAAGGGATTGGGGGCACAGAGAGAGCCTTGCAACCAGAGCTTGAATGTGGGCCTTGTTGTTGACATAAAACTCCCTACTCATTTCTATACCGGGCCCCAAAACAGGAGACTGTGACTTAAAACTTGAACTTCTGAAACTTCTTAACCCTGATGTGTTAGGGGTGAGTAAATTGTTATATATATATACTTAGATACATGACCATTTTATCAACAACAATACTCCATTACTTCTATCCTATCGAAAGGTTTAGTTTCGCGACTGGAAGGCCAGTCCCCCAGCTACAGATTAGATAGAGATCTGTCAAGCTGGCATATAGTGTGCATTATCTACATTGTGTCTATAGGGTTAGTTATCTACATTGTGTATTTAGTGTTAGTTATCTACATTGTGTCTATAGTGTTAGTTATCTACATTGTGTATTTAGTGTTAGTTATCTACATTGTGTCTATCGTAATAGTTATCTACATTGTGTCCATAGTGTTATCTACATTGTGTCTAGAGTGTTAGTTATCTACATTGTGTATTTAGTGTTAGTTATCTATATTGTGTCTACAGTGTTAGTTATCTACATTGTGTCTATAGTAATAGTTATCTACATTGTGTCCATAGTGTTAGTTATCTACATTGTGTCTATAGTAATAGTTATCTACATTGTGTCTATAGTGTTAGTTATCTACATTGTGTCTATAGTAATAGTTATCTACATTGTGTATTTAGTGTTAGTTATCTACATTGTGTCTATAGTGTTAGTTATCTACATTGTGTCTATAGTAATAGTTATCTACATTGTGTCTATAGTGTTATCTACATTGTGTCTATAGTGTTAGTTATCTACATTGTGTCTATAGTAATAGTTATATACATTGTGTCTATAGTAATAGTTATCTACATTGTGTCTATAGGGTTAGTTATCTACATTGTGTCCATAGTGTTAGTTATCTACATTGTGTCTATAGTGTTAGTTATCTACATTGTGTCTATAGTAATAGTTATCTACATTGTGTCTATAGTGTTAGTTATCTACATTGTGTCTATAGTGTTAGTTATCTACATTGTGTCTATAGTGTTAGTTATCTACATTGTGTCTATAGTGTTAGTTATCTACATTGTGTCTATAGTGTTAGTTATCTACATTGTGTCTATAGTGTTAGTTATCTACATTGTGTCTATAGTAATAGTTATCTACATTGTGTCTATAGTAATAGTTATCTACATTGTGTATTTAGTGTTAGTTATCAATATTGTGTCTATAGTGTTAGTTATCTACATTGTGTCTATAGTGTTAGTTATCTACATTGTGTCTATAGTGTTAGTTATCTACATTGTGTCTATAGTGTTAGTTATCTACATTGTGTCTATAGTAATAGTTATCTACATTGTGTCTATAGTAATAGTTATCTACATTGTGTATTTAGTGTTAGTTATCTACATTGTGTCTATAGGGTTAGTTATCTACATTGTGTCCATAGTGTTAGTTATCTACATTGTGTCTATAGTGTTAGTTATCTACATTGTGTCTATAGTAATAGTTATCTACATTGTGTCTATAGTGTTAGTTATCTACATTGTGTCTATAGTGTTAGTTATCTACATTGTGTCTATAGTGTTAGTTATCTACATTGTGTCTATAGTGTTAGTTATCTACATTGTGTCTATAGTGTTAGTTATCTACATTGTGTCTATAGTGTTAGTTATCTACATTGTGTCTATAGTAATAGTTATCTACATTGTGTCTATAGTAATAGTTATCTACATTGTGTATTTAGTGTTAGTTATCAATATTGTGTCTATAGTGTTAGTTATCTACATTGTGTCTATAGTGTTAGTTATCAATATTGTGTCTATAGTAATAGTTATCTACATTGTGTATTTAGTGTTAGTTATCTACATTGTGTCTATAGTGTTAGTTATCTACATTGTGTATTTAGTGTTAGTTATCAATATTGTGTCTATAGTGTTAGTTATCTACATTGTGTCTATAGTGTTAGTTATCAATATTGTGTCTATAGTAATAGTTATCTACATTGTGTATTTAGTGTTAGTTATCTACATTGTGTCTATAGTGTTAGTTATCTACATTGTGTATTTAGTGTTAGTTATCAATATTGTGTCTATAGTGTTAGTTATCTACATTGTGTCTATAGTGTTAGTTATCTACATTGTGTATTTAGTGTTAGTTATCTACATTGTGTCTATAGTGTTAGTTATCTACATTGTGTATTTAGTGTTAGTTATCAATATTGTGTCTATAGTGTTAGTTATCTACATTGTGTCTATAGTAATAGTTATCTACATTGTGTATTTAGTGTTAGTTATCTACATTGTGTCTATAGTGTTAGTTATCTACATTGTGTATTTAGTGTTAGTTATCTACATTGTGTCTATAGTGTTAGTTATCTACATTGTGTATTTAGTGTTAGTTATCTACATTGTGTCTATCGTAATAGTTATCTACATTGTGTCCATAGTGTTATCTACATTGTGTCTAGAGTGTTAGTTATCTACATTGTGTATTTAGTGTTAGTTATCTATATTGTGTCTACAGTGTTAGTTATCTACATTGTGTCTATAGTAATAGTTATCTACATTGTGTCCATAGTGTTAGTTATCTACATTGTGTCTATAGTAATAGTTATCTACATTGTGTCTATAGTGTTAGTTATCTACATTGTGTCTATAGTAATAGTTATCTACATTGTGTATTTAGTGTTAGTTATCTACATTGTGTCTATAGTAATAGTTATCTACATTGTGTCTATAGTGTTATCTACATTGTGTCTATAGTGTTAGTTATCTACATTGTGTCTATAGTAATAGTTATATACATTGTGTCTATAGTAATAGTTATCTACATTGTGTATTTAGTGTTAGTTATCTACATTGTGTCTATAGTGTTAGTTATCTACATTGTGTATTTAGTGTTAGTTATCAATATTGTGTCTATAGTGTTAGTTATCTACATTGTGTCTATAGTGTTAGTTATCTACATTGTGTATTTAGTGTTAGTTATCTACATTGTGTCTATAGTGTTAGTTATCTACATTGTGTATTTAGTGTTAGTTATCAATATTGTGTCTATAGTGTTAGTTATCTACATTGTGTCTATAGTAATAGTTATCTACATTGTGTATTTAGTGTTAGTTATCTACATTGTGTCTATAGTGTTAGTTATCTACATTGTGTATTTAGTGTTAGTTATCTACATTGTGTCTATAGTGTTAGTTATCTACATTGTGTATTTAGTGTTAGTTATCTACATTGTGTCTATCGTAATAGTTATCTACATTGTGTCCATAGTGTTATCTACATTGTGTCTAGAGTGTTAGTTATCTACATTGTGTATTTAGTGTTAGTTATCTATATTGTGTCTACAGTGTTAGTTATCTACATTGTGTCTATAGTAATAGTTATCTACATTGTGTCCATAGTGTTAGTTATCTACATTGTGTCTATAGTAATAGTTATCTACATTGTGTCTATAGTGTTAGTTATCTACATTGTGTCTATAGTAATAGTTATCTACATTGTGTATTTAGTGTTAGTTATCTACATTGTGTCTATAGTAATAGTTATCTACATTGTGTCTATAGTGTTATCTACATTGTGTCTATAGTGTTAGTTATCTACATTGTGTCTATAGTAATAGTTATATACATTGTGTCTATAGTAATAGTTATCTACATTGTGTCTATAGGGTTAGTTATCTACATTGTGTCCATAGTGTTAGTTATCTACATTGTGTCTATAGTGTTAGTTATCTACATTGTGTCTATAGTAATAGTTATCTACATTGTGTCTATAGTGTTAGTTATCTACATTGTGTCTATAGTGTTAGTTATCTACATTGTGTCTATAGTGTTAGTTATCTACATTGTGTCTATAGTGTTAGTTATCTACATTGTGTCTATAGTGTTATCTACATTGTGTCTATAGTGTTAGTTATCTACATTGTGTCTATAGTGTTAGTTATCTACATTGTGTCTATAGTAATAGTTATCTACATTGTGTCTATAGTAATAGTTATCTACATTGTGTATTTAGTGTTAGTTATCAATATTGTGTCTATAGTGTTAGTTATCTACATTGTGTCTATAGTGTTAGTTATCAATATTGTGTCTATAGTAATAGTTATCTACATTGTGTATTTAGTGTTAGTTATCTACATTGTGTCTATAGTGTTAGTTATCTACATTGTGTATTTAGTGTTAGTTATCAATATTGTGTCTATAGTGTTAGTTATCTACATTGTGTCTATAGTAATAGTTATCTACATTGTGTATTTAGTGTTAGTTATCTACATTGTGTCTATAGTGTTAGTTATCTACATTGTGTATTTAGTGTTAGTTATCTACATTGTGTCTATAGTGTTATCTACATTGTGTCTATAGTGTTAGTTATCTACATTGTGTATTTAGTGTTAGTTATCTACATTGTGTCTATAGTGTTATCTACATTGTGTATTTAGTGTTAGTTATCTACATTGTGTCTATAGTGTTAGTTATCTACATTGTGTCTATAGTGTTAGTTATCTACATTGTGTCTATAGTGTTAGTTATCTACATTGTGTCCATAGTGTTAGTTATCTACATTGTGTCTATAGTGTTAGTTATCTACATTGTGTCTATAGTGTTAGTTATCTACATTGTGTCTATAGTGTTAGTTATCTACATTGTGTCTATAGTGTTAGTTATCTACATTGTGTCCATAGTGTTAGTTATCTACATTGTGTCTATAGTGTTAGTTATCTACATTGTGTCTATAGTGTTAGTTATCTACATTGTGTCTATAGTGTTAGTTATCTACATTGTGTCTATAGTGTTAGTTATCTACATTGTGTCCATAGTGATAGTTATCTACATTGTGTCTATAGTGTTAGTTATCTACATTGTGTCTATAGTGTTAGTTATCTACATTGTGTCTATAGTGTTAGTTATCTACATTGTGTCTATAGTGTTAGTTATCTACATTGTGTCTATAGTGTTAGTTATCTACATTGTGTCTATAGTGTTAGTTATCTACATTGTGTCTATAGTGTTAGTTATCTACATTGTGTCTATAGTGTTAGTTATCTACATTGTGTCTATAGTGTTAGTTATCTACATTGTGTCTATAGTAATAGTTATCTACATTGTGTCTATAGTGTTAGTTATCTACACTGTTCCTACCTTTTTGTACACCTCTCTCCCTCTTTCCCCCGCCCCCTCCGTCAGTATGCCTTGGCCCAGATAGACACAGCCAGGGAGATGGAGGACCCAGACTACCTGACTGAGGGCTACCTGAACCTGGCTAGGAGCAACGAGAAGCTGTGTGACTTCCAGAAGACTGTCTCCTACTGTAAGACCTGCCTCAACATGCAGGGAACCACTGTCAGTCTGCAACTTAACGGACAGGTGGGTCTCAGCAATAATATACAATCATGTTATAATACTGTAATATAAGCTGTTTCACCCTATTTCCCGTTGCCAGACAAAACAAGCCACATACATAATGGTGGCAGAAATCAAAACAATAAACAACACGTTCTTACAATAAGAGACAAAACAACATGAAAATAAAGAGAATGGGACCTCTGGATGTTTGGGACCTCTGGATGTTTGGGACCTCTGGATGTCTGGGACCTCTGGATATCTGGGACCTCTGGATGTCTGGGACCTCTGGATGTCTGGGACCTCTGGATGTCTGGGACCTCTCGATGTCTGGGACCACTGGATGTCTGGGACCTCTGGATGTCTGGGACCTCTGGATGTCTGAGGCCTCTGGATGTCTGAGGCCTCTGGATGTCTGGGACCTCTCGATGTCTGGGACCACTGGATGTCTGGGACCTCTGGATGTCTGGGACCTCTGGATGTCTGGGACCTCTGGATGTCTGGGACCTCTGGATGTCTGAGGCCTCTGGATGTCTGGGACCTCTGGATATCTGGGACCTCTGGATGTCTGCGTACAACTGAGTTTACTGAAAAAAATGCAACAATGCAATGAAGGCAAGTCCTTTAAGACCTCTGCCTTTACGACCTCTGCCTTTATGACCTCTGCCTTTACGACCTCTGCCTCTACTTGTGATTCCAGGTGTGTCTGAGCATGGGCAATGCGTTCCTGGGCGTCAGTGTGTTCCAGAAGGCTCTAGAGAGCTATGAGAAGGCCCTGCGCTACGCCCACAACAACGATGACAAGATGCTGGAGTCTAGAGTCTGCTGCAGCCTGGGAAACTTCTACATACAGCTCAAGGTAAAGTGTCGACAGTACGTCTATTATGATGCTCTGAGAAAAGGTCCTAGGTTTGTTAATCCATTGCTATTACTTTGTTGCATCCCTGATTAGATGCAATTCCACCTAGTATGTAAACGGAGTCTGAGAAGTACCCAGTACCCAATGAATTCAACACAGTCATATTTGAGGACACATTTTGTGTAGAGGTTGAGTAAGCCACGTAGGCCCTGGTCAGAGGCCTGTTGTATTCTAGCCTGGTAGAGGCCTGTTGTATTCTAGTCTGGTAGAGGTCTGTTGTATTCTAGCCTGGTAGAGGCCTGTTGTATTCTAGCCTGGTAGATGCCTGTTGTATTCTAGCCTGGTAGAGGCCTGTTGTATTCCAGTCTTGTAGAGGCCTGTTGTATTCCAGTTTGGTAGAGGCCTGTTGTATTCTAGCCTGGTAGAGGCCTGTTGTATTCTATCCTGGTAGATGCCTGTTGTATTCTAGCCTGGTAGAGGCCTGTTGTATTCTAGCCTGGTAGAGGCCTGTTGTATTCTAGCCTGGTAGAGGCCTGTTGTATTCTAGCCTGGTAGAGGCCTGTTGTATTCTAGCCAGGCAGAGGCCTGTTGTTTTCTAGTCTGGTAGAGGCCTGTTGTATTCCAGTCTGGTAGAGTCCTGTGGTATTCTATCCTGGCAGTGGCCTGTTTAATTCTATCCTGGTAGAGGCCTGTTGTATTCCAGTCTGGTAGAGGCCTGTTGTTTTCTAGTCTGGTAGAGGCCTGTTGTATTCTAGCCTGGTAGAGATCTGTTATATTCCAGTCTGGTAGAGGCCTGTTGTATTCTAGCCTGGTAGAGGTTTGTTGTTTTCTAGTCTGGTAGAGGCCTGTTTTATTCTAGTCTGGTAGAGGCCTGTTGTATTCTAGCCAGGTAGAGTCCTGTTGTATTCTATCCTGGCAGTGGCCTGTTCAATTCTAGCCGGGTAGAGGCCTGTTGTATTCCAGTCTGGTAGAGACCTGTTCTATTCCAGTCTGGTAGAGGCCTGTTTTATTCCAGTCTGGTAGAGACCTGTTGAATTCTAGCCTGGTAGATGCCTGTTGTATTCTATCCTGGCAGAGGCCTGTTGTATTCTAGCCTGGTAGATGCCTGTTGTATTCTAGCCTGGTAGAGGCCTGTTGTATTCCAGTCTTGTAGAGGCCTGTTGTATTCCAGTTTGGTAGAGGCCTGTTGTATTCTAGCCTGGTAGAGGCCTGTTGTATTCTATCCTGGTAGATGCCTGTTGTATTCTAGCCTGGTAGAGGCCTGTTGTATTCTAGCCTGGTAGAGGCCTGTTGTATTCTAGCCTGGTAGAGGCCTGTTGTATTCTAGCCTGGTAGAGGCCTGTTGTATTCTAGCCAGGCAGAGGCCTGTTGTTTTCTAGTCTGGTAGAGGCCTGTTGTATTCCAGTCTGGTAGTCCTGTGGTATTCTATCCTGGCAGTGGCCTGTTTAATTCTATCCTGGTAGAGGCCTGTTGTATTCCAGTCTGGTAGAGGCCTGTTGTATTCTAGTCTGGTAGAGGCCTGTTGTATTCCAGTCTGGTAAAGGCCTGTTGTTTTCTAGTCTGGTAGAGGCCTGTTGTATTCTAGCCTGGTAGAGATCTGTTATATTCCAGTCTGGTAGAGGCCTGTTGTATTCTAGCCTGGTAGAGGTTTGTTGTTTTCTAGTCTGGTAGAGGCCTGTTTTATTCTAGTCTGGTAGAGTCCTGTTGTATTCTATCCTGGCAGTGGCCTGTTCAATTCTAGCCGGGTAGAGGCCTGTTGTATTCCAGTCTGGTAGAGACCTGTTCTATTCCAGTCTGGTAGAGGCCTGTTGTATTCTAGTCTGGTAGAGGCCTGTTGTATTCTAGTCTGGTAGAGGCCTTTTGTATTCCAGTCTGGTAGAGGCCTGTTGTATTCTAGCCTGGTAGAGGCCTGTTGTATTCTAGCCTGGTAGAGGCCTGTTGTATTCCAGTCTGGTAGAGGCCTGTTGTATTCTACTAGAAAACAACAGGCCTTTACCAGACTGGAATACAACAGGCCTCTACCAGACTAGAATACAACAGGCCTCTACCAGGCTTGAATACAACAGGCCTCTACCAAGCTAGACACTGGCCTCGACTACACAGACAGGCCTCCACCAAGCTAGAAAACAACAGGCCTCTACCAAGCTAGACACTGGCCTCGACTACACAGACAGGCCTCCACCAAGCTAGAATACAACAGGTCTCTACCAAGCTAGACACTGGCCTCGACTACACAGACAGGCCTCCACCAAGCTAGAATACAACAGGCCTCTACCAGACTGGAATACAACAGGCCTCTACCAGGCTAGAATACAACAGGCCTCTACCAGGATGGAATACAACAGGCCTCTACCAGACTGGAATACAACAGGCCTCTACCAGACTGGAATACAACAGGCCTCTACCAGGATAGAATTAAACAGGCCACTGCCAGGATAGAATACCACAGGACTCTACCAGACTGGAATACAACAGGCCTCTACCAGACTAGAAAACAACAGGCCTCTGCCTGGCTAGAATACAACAGGCCTCTACCAGGCTAGAATACAACAGGCCTCTACCAGGCTAGAATACAACAGGCCTCTACCAGGCTAGAATACAACAGGCATCTACCAGGATAGAATACAACAGGCCTCTACCAGGCTAGAATACAACAGGCCTCTACCAAACTGGAATACAACAGGCCTCTACCAGGCTAGAATACAACAGGCCTCTGCCAGGATAGAATACAACAGGCCTCTACCAGGCTAGAATACAACAGGCTTCTACCAGGCTAGAATACAACAGGCATCTACCAGGCTAGAATACAACAGGCCTCTACCAGACTAGAATACAACAGGCCTCTACCAGACTGGAATAGAACAGGTCTCTACCAGACTGGAATACAACAGGCCTCTACCCGGCTAGAATTGAACAGGCCACTGCCAGGATAGAATACAACAGGACTCTACCTGGCTAGAATACAACAGGCCTCTACCAGACTAGAAAACAACAGGCCTCTACCAGTCTAGAAAACAACAAACCTCTACCTGGCTAGAATACAACAGGCCTCTACCAGACTGGAATATAACAGATCTCTACCAGGCTAGAATACAACAGGCCTCTACCAGACTAGAAAACAACAGGCCTTTACCAGACTGGAATAAAACAGGCCTCTACCAGACTAGAAAACAACAGGCCTTTACCAGACTGGAATACAACAGGCCTCTACCAGACTAGAATACAACAGGCCTCTACCAGACTGGAATACAACAGGCCTCTACCAAGCTAGACACTGGCCTCGACTACACAGACAGGCCTCCACCAAGCTAGAATACAACAGGCCTCTACCAGACTGGAATACAACAGGCCTCTACCAAGCTAGACACTGGCCTCGACTACACAGACAGGCCTCCACCAAGCTAGAATACAACAGGCCTCTACCAGACTGGAATACAACAGGCCTCTACCAGGCTAGAATACAACAGGCCTCTACCAGGATGGAATACAACAGGCCTCTACCAGACTGGAATACAACAGGCCTCTACCAGACTGGAATACAACAGGCCTCTACCAGGATAGAATTAAACAGGCCACTGCCAGGATAGAATACCACAGGACTCTACCAGACTGGAATACAACAGGCCTCTACCAGACTAGAAAACAACAGGCCTCTGCCTGGCTAGAATACAACAGGCCTCTACCAGGCTAGAATACAACAGGCCTCTACCAGGCTAGAATACAACAGGCCTCTACCAGGCTAGAATACAACAGGCCTCTACCAGGCTAGAATACAACAGGCATCTACCAGGATAGAATACAACAGGCCTCTACCAGGCTAGAATACAACAGGCCTCTACCAAACTGGAATACAACAGGCCTCTACCAGGCTAGAATACAACAGGCCTCTGCCAGGATAGAATACAACAGGCCTCTACCAGGCTAGAATACAACAGGCTTCTACCAGGCTAGAATACAACAGGCATCTACCAGGCTAGAATACAACAGGCCTCTACCAGACTAGAATACAACAGGCCTCTACCAGACTGGAATAGAACAGGTCTCTACCAGACTGGAATACAACAGGCCTCTACCCGGCTAGAATTGAACAGGCCACTGCCAGGATAGAATACAACAGGACTCTACCTGGCTAGAATACAACAGGCCTCTACCAGACTAGAAAACAACAGGCCTTTACCAGACTGGAATAAAACAGGCCTCTACCAGACTAGAAAACAACAGGCCTTTACCAGACTGGAATACAACAGGCCTCTACCAGACTAGAATACAACAGGCCTCTACCAGACTGGAATACAACAGGCCTCTACCAGACTAGAAAACAACAGGCCTCTGCCTGGCTAGAATACAACAGGCCTCTACCAGGCTAGAATACAACAGGCATCTACCAGGATAGAATACAACAGGCCTCTACCAGGCTAGAATACAACAGGCCTCTACCAGACTGGAATACAACAGGCCTCTACCAGGCTAGAATACAACAGGCCTCTACCAGGATAGAATACAACAGGCCTCTACCAGGTTAGAATACAACAGTCTTCTACCAGGCTAGAATACAACAGGCATCTACCAGGCTAGAATACAACAGGCCTCTACCAGGCTAGAATACAACAGGCCTCTACCAGACTGGAATACAACAGGCCTCTACCAGGCTAGAATACAACAGACCTCTACCAGGCTAGAATACAACAGGCCTCTACCAGACTGGAATACAACAGGCCTCTACGAGACTGGAATACAACAGACCTCTACCAGGCTAGAATACAACAGGCATCTACCAGGCTAGAATTAAACAGGTCTCTACCAGACTGGAATACAACAGGCCTCTACCAGACTGGAATAGAACAGGCCTCTACCAGACTGGAATACAACAGGCCTCTACCCGGCTAGAATTAAACAGGCCAGCTTTTATTCTAGCTTGGTGGAGGCCTGTCTGTGTAGTCGAGGCCAGTGTCTAGCTTGGTAGAGGCCTGTTGTTTTCTAGCTTGGTGGAGGCCTGTCTGTGTAGTCGAGGCCAGTGTCTAGCTTGGTAGAGGCCTGTTGTATTCAAGCCTGGTAGAGGCCTGTTGTATTCCAGTCTGGTAAAGGCCTGTTGTTTTCTAGTCTGGTAGAGGCCTGTTGTTTTCTAGTCTGGTAGAGGCCTGTTGTATTCTAGCCGGGTAGAGGCCTGTTGTATTCTAGCCTGGTAGAGATCTGTTATATTCCAGTCTGGTAGAGGCCTGTTCTATTCCAGTCTGGTAGAGGCCTGTTGTATTCCAGTCTGGTAGAGGCCTGTTGTATTCCATCCTGGTAGAGGCCTGTTGTATTCCAGTCTGGTAGAGGCCTGTTGTATTCTAGTCTGGTAAAGGCCTGTTGTATTCCAGTCTGGTAGAGGCCTGTTGTATTCCATCCTGGTAGAGGCCTGTTGTATTCTAGCCTGGTAGAGGCCTGTTGTATTCCAGTCTGGTAGAGGCCTGTTGTATTCTAGCTTGGTGGAGGCCTGTCTGTGTAGTCGAGGCCAGTGTCTAGCTTGGTAGAGGCCTGTTGTATTCTAGCTTGGTGGAGGCCTGTCTGTGTAGTCGAGGCCAGTGTCTAGCTTGGTAGAGGCCTGTTGTTTTCTAGCTTGGTGGAGGCCTGTCTGTGTAGTCGAGGCCAGTGTCTAGCTTGGTAGAGGCCTGTTGTATTCAAGCCTGGTAGAGGCCTATTTATTTATTTTTTGATATGTGAGATTTGTCCCAGTAATCCCTGGACTCAAAAGGTGGATTGGTTTCAATCAGGTCAAGATTAGCTGGTGTCCGGAGAATGAAAAGTGAATCTGCTCGCACTAGTAATACAGGACAGACAAAACTCTCAGCGGTTCTTAATACAATCGCCGGCATCAAGTCAGAACACTTACAAAGAAGTATAGTTTATATCACAACTGTAGTGTTGCTGATCCGGACTGCTGAATCTGGCTCTAGACTGTGTGTGCTTCACAGAGCTGCCCTCTTGGCCAGGACTCCCTTGTGAAAGAGAGATTCTGACCTGAATGGGATAAAAGGGATGAAAATTTCCTCCCCATCAGGACTATGAGGAGGCCCTGTTCTTCCTGTGTAAATGATCTGTTATGTCCTCCCCATCAGGACTACGAGAAGTTCCCTGTTCTTCCTGTGTAAATGATCTGTTATGTCCTCCCCATCAGGACTATGAGAAGGCCCTGTTCTTCCTGTGTAAATGATCTGTTATGTCCTCCCCATCAGGACTATGAGAAGGCCCTGTTCTTCCTGTGTAAATGATCTGTTATGTCCTCCCATCAGGACTATGAGGAGGCCCTGTTCTTCCTGTGTAAATGATCTGTTATGTCCTCCCCATCAGGACTACGAGAAGGCCCTGTTCTTCCCGTGTAAAGCGGCTGAGCTGGTGAATGACTACGGTAAAAGCTGGAGTCTGAAGTACAGGGCCATGAGCCAGTACCACATGTCAGTAGCCTACAGGAAACTGGACCGTCTGCCAGACGCCATGGAGTGCTGTGAGGTAACGTTTATTACTGTTGTTCAGTATTAGTGGCATTGTTTTATTAATCCAGTGAGTTATTATTTATTACCTACAATACCAGAGATGATACGAGACCAGAGACTGCTGCAGAGAAGGGTTGGGGTCGACTCCATTTCAATTCAGAAGGTCAAACGGAAAAGTTCAATTCCAATTTTTGTTTACTTCCTGGACTGATGGGAGTAAATATGACCGTAGTGGTAGTTCAGTTCAGTAACCACCGTGCTATACTATGCTATTCCGTAGCCTGTACCCATTCATGTTTTCTACACTCAGTTGTGTGTTTTGTGTTAGAGAGTGACAGACCAACAGACTCTACCAGTGACAGGTGCAGCCGGCACGCCAGGCAGTGTGTCTTTGTGTTGTACGGTCTTAAGACCACTGGTTATAAATATGCTGCCTCTGGTTTAACGTGTTCCTTAACACAGAGGGTACAGAGTTAACTGTAATACTGTACTGGCGAGACAGAGAAATAGCTTGATGTCACTGCTAAGGACTGCAGGAGTGGTGGTGGTTGGGGGATGGGTGTCCCAAATAGCACCATATTCTCTGTATTGAGCCCTACATTTGACCAGAGCCCTGTAGGGCACTATATATGGAATAGGGTGCCATTTGACCATAGCCCTGTAGGGCACTATATATGGAATAGGGTGCCATTTGACCAGAACCCTGTAGGGCACTATATAGGGAATAGGGTGCCATTTGACCAGAGCCCTGTAGGGCACTATATATGGAATAGGGTGCCATTTGACCATAGCCCTGTAGGGCACTATATAGGGAATAGGGTGCCATTTGACCAGAACCCTGTAGGGCACTATATAGGGAATAGGGTGCCATTTGACCAGAACACTGTAGGGCTCTATATAGGGAATAGGGTGCCATTAAACCAGAGCCCTGTAGGGCACTATATATGGAATAGGGTGCCATTTGACCAGAGGCCTGTAGGGCACTATATATGGAACAGGGTGCCATTGGGGACTGAGATGGGGAGTGTTGTTTCAGATTTATCACCTCTGTTCTGCTGAAGGCCTCAGCTAGCAGCTCTCAGTTAGCAGCCCTCAGTTAGCAGCCCTCAGTTAGCAGCCCTCAGTTAGCAACTGTCAGTTAGCAGCCTCTGTTAGAAGCCCTCAGTTAGCAGCTCTCAGTTAGCACCCTCTGTTAGAAGCCCTCAGTTAGCAGCCCTCAGTTAGCAGGCCTCAGTTAGCAGGCCTCAGTTAGCAGGGCTCAGTTAGCAGCCCTCAGTTAGAAGCCCTCAGTTAGCAGCCCTCAGTTAGCAGGCCTCATTTAGCAGCCCTCAGTTAGCAGCTCTCAGTTAGCACCCTCTGTTAGAAACCCTCAGTTAGCAGCCCTCAGTTAGCAGCCCTCAGTTAGCACCCTCAATTAGAAGCCCTCAGTTAGCAGGCCTCAGATAGCAGCCCTCAGTTAGCAGCCCTCAACTAGCAGCCCTCAGTTAGCACCCCTCAATTAGCAGCCCTCAGTTAGCAGCCTTCAGTTAGCAGCCCTCAGTTAGCAGTCCTCAGTTAGCAGCCCTCAGTTAGCAGGCCTAAGTTAGCAGCCCTCAGTTAGCAGCCCTCATTTAGCAGCCCTCAGTTAGCAGCCCTCAACTAGCAGCCCTCAGTTAGCAACCCTCAGTTAGCAGCCCTTAGTTAGCAGCTCTCAGATAGCAGCCCTCAGTTAGATGCCCTCAGTTAGCAGCTCTCAGTTAGCAGGCCTCAGTTAGCAGCCCTCAGTTAGCAGGTCTCAGTTAGCACCCTCTGTTAGAAGCCCTCAGCAGCAGCCCTCAGTTAGCAGGCCTTAGTTAACAGGCCTCAGTTAGCAACCCTCAGTTAGCACCCTCAATAAGAAGCCCTCAGTTAGCAGCCCTCAGTTAGCAGGCCTCAGTTAGCAGCCCTCAGTTAGAAGCCCTCAGTTAGCAGCCCTCAGTTAGCAGTCCTCAGTTAGTAGCTCTCAGTTAGCACCCTCTGTTAGAAGCCCTCAGTTAGCAGCCCTCAGTTAGCAGGCCTCAGTTAGCAGGGCTCAGTTAGCAGCCCTCAGTTAGAAGCCCTCAGTTAGCAGCCCTCAGTTAGCAGGCCTCATTTAGCAGCCCTCAGTTAGCAGTTCTCAGTTAGCACCCTCTGTTAGCAGCCCTCAGTTAGCAGCCCTCAGTTAGCACCCTCAACTAGCAGCCCTCAGTTAGCAACCCTCAGTTATCAGGCCTCAGATAGCAGCCCTCAGTTAGCAGCCCTCAACTAGCTGCCCTCAGTTAGCACCCCTCAATTAGCACCCCTCAATTAGCAGCCCTCAGTTAGCAGCCCTCAGTTAGCAGTCCTCAGTTAGCAGCCCTCAGTTAGCAGCCCTCATTTAGCAGGCATAAGTTTGCAGCCCTCAGTTAGCAGCCCTCAGTTAGCAGCCCTCATTTAGCAGCCCTCAGTTAGCAGCCCTCAACTAGCAGCCCTCAGTTAGCACCCTCAATTAGAAGCCCTCAGTTAGCAGCCCTCAGTTAGCAGGCCTCAGTTAGCAGGCCTCAGTTAGCAGCCCTCAGTTAGCAGCCCTCAGTTAGCAGCCCTCAGTTAGCGGCCCTCAGTTACCACCCTCTGTTAGAAGCCCTCAGTTAGCAGCCCTCAGTTAGCAGGCCTCAGTTAGCAGGGCTCAGTTAGCAGCCCTCAGTTAGAAGCCCTCAGTTAGCAGCCCTCAGTTAGCAGGCCTCATTTAGCAGCCCTCAGTTAGCAGCTCTCAGTTAGCACCCTCTGTTAGAAGCCCTCAGTTAGCAGCCCTCAGTTAGCACCCTCAATTAGAAGCCCTCAGTTAGCAGCCCTCAGTTATCAGGCCTCAGATAGCAGCCCTCAGTTAGCACCCTCAATTAGAAGCCCTCAGTTAGCAGCCCTCAGTTATCAGGCCTCAGATAGCAGCCCTCAGTTAGCAGCCCTCAACTAGCTGCCCTCAGTTAGCACCCCTCAATTAGCAGCCCTCAGTTAGCAGCCTTCAGTTAGCAGCCCTCAGTTAGCAGTCCTCAGTTAGCAGCCCTCAGTTAGCAGGCCTAAGTTAGCAGCCCTCAGTTAGCAGCCCTCATTTAGCAGCCCTCAGTTAGCAGCCCTCAACTAGCAGCCCTCAGTTAGCAGGCCTCATTTAGCAGCCCTCAGTTAGCAGCTCTCAGTTAGCACCCTCTGTTAGAAGCCCTCAGTTAGCAGCCCTCAGTTAGCACCCTCAATTAGAAGCCCTCAGTTACCAGGCCTCAGATAGCAGCCCTCAGTTAGCAGCCCTAGACTAGCTGCCCTCAGTTAGCACCCCTCAATTAGCAGCCCTCAGTTAGCAGCCTTCAGTTAGCAGCCCTCAGTTAGAAGTCCTCAGTTAGCAGCCCTCAGTTAGCAGCCCTCAGTTAGCAGGCCTAAGTTAGCAGCCCTCAGTTAGCAGCCCTCAGTTAGCAGCCCTCAGTTAGCAGCCCTCAACTAGCAGCCCTCAGTTAGCAGCCCTCAGTTAGCAGCTCTCAGTTAGCAGCCCTCAGTTAGCAGCCCTCAACTAGAAGCCCTCAGTTAGCAGCCCTCAGTTAGCAGCCCTCAACTAGCAGCCCTCAGTTTGCACCCCTCAATTAGCAGCCCTCAGTTAGCAGCCTTCAGTTAGCAGCCCTCAGTTAGCATTCCTCAGTTAGCAGGCCTCAGTTAGCACCCTCAATTAGCAGCCCTCAGTTAGCATTCCTCAGTTAGCAGCCCTCAGTTAGCAGCCCTCAGTTAGCAGCTCTCAGTTAGCAGCCCTCAGTTAGATGCCCTCAGTTAGCAGTTCTCAGTTAGCAGGCCTCAGTTAGCAGGCCTCAGTTAGCAGGCCTCAGTTAGCAGGTCTCAGTTAGCACCCTCTGTTAGAAGCCCTCAGTAGCAGGCCTCAGTTAGCAGGCCTTAGTTAACAGGCCTCAGTTAGCAGCCCTCAGTTAGCACCCTCAATTAGAAGCCCTCAGTTAGCAGCCCTCAGTTAGCAGGCCTCAGTTAGCAGGCCTCAGTTAGCAGCCCTCAGTTAGAAGCCCTCAGTTAGCGGCCCTCAGTTAGCGGCCCTCAGTTAGTAGCTCTCAGTTAGCAGCCCTCATTTAGCAGCCCTCAGTTAGCAGCCCTCAACTAGCAGCCCTCAGTTAGCAGCCCTCAGTTAGCAGCCCTCAGTTAGCAGCCCTCAGTTAGCAGCTCTCAGTTAGCACCCTCTGTTAGAAGCCCTCAGTTAGCAGCCCTCAGTTAGCAGCCCTCAGTTAGCAGCCCTCAGTTAGCAGGCCTCAATTAGCAACTCTCAGTTAGCACCCTCTGTTAGAAGCCCTCAGTAGCAGGCCTCAGTTAGCAGGCCTTAGTTCACAGGCCTCAGTTAGCAGCCCTCAGTTAGCACCCTCAATTAGAAGCCCTCAGTTAGCAGCCCTCCGTGAGCAGGCCTCAGTGAGCAGGCCTCAGTTTGCAGGCCTCAGTTAGCAGCCCTCAGTTAGCAGCCCTCAGTTAGCAGCCCTCAACTAGCAGCCCTCAGTTAGCACCCCTCAATTAGCAGCCCTCAATTAGAAGCCCTCAGTTAGCAGCCCTCAGTTATCAGGCCTCAGATAGCAGCCCTCAGTTAGCAGCCCTCAACTAGCTGCCCTCAATAAGCACCCCTCAATTAGCAGCCCTCAGTTAGCAGCCTTCAGTTAGCAGCCCTCAGTTAGCAGCCCTCAGTTAGCAGGCCTAAGTTAGCAGCCCTCAGTTAGCAGCCCTCATTTAGCAGCCCTCAGTTAGCAGCCCTCAACTAGCAGCCCTCAGTTAGCAGCCCTCAGTTAGCAGCTCTCAGTTAGCAGCCCTCATTTAGCAGCCCTCAGTTAGCACCCTCAATTAGAAGCCCTCAGTTAGCAACCCTCAGTTATCAGGCCTCAGATAGCAGCCCTCAGTTAGCAGCCCTCAACTAGCAGCCCTCAGTTAGCACCCCTCAATTAGCAGCCCTCAGTTAGCAGCCTTCAGTTAGCAGCCCTCAGTTAGCATTCCTCAGTTAGCAGGCCTCAGTTAGCAGCCCTCAGTTAGCAGGCCTAAGTTAGCAGCCCTCAGTTAGCAGCCCTCATTTAGCAGCCCTCAGTTAGAAGCCCTCAACTAGCAATCCTCAGTTAGCAGCCCTCAGTTAGCAGCCCTCAGTTAGCAGCTCTCAGTTAGCAGCCCTCAGTTAGATGCCCTCATTTAGCAGCCCTCAGTTAGCACCCTCAATTAGAAGCCCTCAGTTAGCAACCCTCAGTTATCAGGCCTCAGATAGCAGCCTTCAGTTAGCAGCCCTCAACTAGCAGCCCTCAGTTAGCACCCCTCAATTAGCAGCCCTCAGTTAGCAGCCTTCAGTTAGCAGCCCTCAGTTAGCATTCCTCAGTTAGCAGGCCTCAGTTAGCAGCCCTCAGTTAGCAGGCCTAAGTTAGCAGCCCTCAGTTAGCAGCCCTCATTTAGCAGCCCTCAGTTAGAAGCCCTCAACTAGCAATCCTCAGTTAGCAGCCCTCAGTTAGCAGCCCTCAGTTAGCAGCTCTCAGTTAGCAGCCCTCAGTTAGATGCCCTCAGTTAGCAGTTCTCAGTCAGCAGGCCTCAGTTAGCAGGTCTCAGTTAGCACCCTCTGTTAGAAGCCCTCAGTAGCAGGCCTCAGTTAGCAGGCCTTAGTTAACAGGCCTCAGTTAGCAGCCCTCAGTTAGCACCCTCAATTAGAAGCCCTCAGTTAGCAGCCCTCAGTTAGCAGGCCTCAGTTAGCAGGCCTCAGTTAGCAGCCCTCAGTTAGAAGCCCTCAGTTAGCAGCCCTCAGTTAGCGGCCCTCAGTTAGTAGCTCTCAGTTAGCACCCTCTGTTAGAAGCCCTCAGTTAGCAGCCCTCAGTTAGGAGGCCTCAGTTAGCAGGCCTCAGTTAGCAGGGCTCAGTTAGCAGCCCTCAGTTAGCAGCCCTCAGTTAGAAGCCCTCAGTTAGCAGCCCTCAGTTAGCAGGCCTCATTTAGCAGCCCTCAGTTAGCAGCTCTCAGTTAGCACCCTCTGTTAGAAGCCCTCAGTTAGCAGCCCTCAGTTAGCACCCTCAATTAGAAGCCCTCAGTTAGCAGCCCTCAGTTATCAGGCCTCAGATAGCAGCCCTCAGTTAGCAGCCCTCAACTAGCAGCCCTCAGTTAGCACCCCTCAATTATCAGCCCTCAGTTAGCAGCCTTCAGTTAGCAGCCCTCAGTTAGCAGTCCTCAGATAGCAGCCCTCAGTTAGCAGCCCTCAGTTAGCAGCCCTAAGTTAGCAGCCCTCAACTAGCAGCCCTCATTTAGCAGCCCTCAGTTAGCAGCCCTCAAGTAGCAGCCCTCAGTTAGCAGCCCTCAGTTAGCAGCCCTCAGTTAGCAGCTCTCAGTTAGCAGCCCTCAGTTAGCAGCTCTCAGTTAGCACCCTCTGTTAGAAGCCCTCAGTTAGCAGCTCTCAGTTAGCAGGCCTCAGTTAGCAGGGCCTCAGTTAGCAGCCCTCAGTTAGCAGCCCTCAGTTATCAGCTCTGTTATCAGCTCTCAGTTAGTAGCCCTCAGTTAGATGCCCTCAGTTAGCAGCTCTCAGTTAGCAGGCCTCAGTTAGCAGGCCTCAGTTAGCAGCTCTCAGTTAGCACCCTCTGTTAGAAGCCCTCAGTAGCAGGCCTCAGTTAGCAGGCCTTAGTTAACAGGCCTCAGTTAGCAGCCCTCAGTTAGCAGGCCTCAGTTAGCAGGCTTCAGTTAGCAGCCCTCAGTTAGCAGCCCTCAGTTAGCAGCCCTCAGTTAGCAGGCCTCATTTAGCAGCCCTCAGTTAGCAGCCCTCTGTTAGAAGCCCTCAGTTAGCAGCCCTCAGTTAGCAGCCCTCAGTTAGCAGGCCTCAGTTAGCAGGCCTCAGTTAGCACCCTCAATTAGAAGCCCTCATTTAGCAACCCTCAGTTATCAGGCCTCAGATAGCAGCCCTCAGTTAGCAGCCCTCAACTAGCAGCCCTCAGTTAGCACCCCTCAATTAGCAGCCCTCAATTAGCAGCCCTCAGTTAGCAGCTCTCAACTAGCAGCCCTCAGTTAGCAGGCCTCAATTAGCAACTTTCAGTTAGCACCCTCTGTTAGAAGCCCTCAGTAGCAGGCCTCAGTTAGCAGGCCTTAGTTCACAGGCCTCAGTTAGCAGCCCTCAGTTAGCACCCTCACCAGAAGCCCTCAGTTAGCAGCCCTCCGTGAGCAGGCCTCAGTGAGCAGGCTTCAGTTTGCAGCCCTCAGTTAGCACCCCTCAGTTAGCAGCCCTCAGTTAGCAGGCCTCAGTTAGCAGGCCTCAGTTAGCAGCCCTCAGTTAGCAGCCCTCAGTTAGCAGCCCTCAACTAGCAGCCCTCAACTAGCAGCCCTCAGTTAGCACCCTCAATTAGCAGCCCTCGGTTAGCAGCCTCGGTTAGCAGCCCTCGGTTAGCAGGTCTCAGTTAGCAGGCCTCAGTTAGCAGGCCTCAGTTAGCAGCCCTCAGTTAGCAGCCCTCTGTTAGAAGCCCTCAGTTAGCAGCCCTCAGTTAGCAGCCCTCAGTTAGCAGGCCTCAGTTAGCAGGCCTCAGTTAGCAGCTCTCAGTTAGCACCCTCTGTTAGAAGCCCTCAGTTAGCAGCCCTCAGTTAGCAGCCCTCAGTTAGCACCCTCAATTAGAAGCCCTCATTTAGCAACCCTCAGTTATCAGGCCTTAGATAGCAGCCCTCAGTTAGCAGCCCTCAACTAGCAGCCCTCAGTTAGCACCCCTCAATTAGCAGCCCTCAGTTAGCAGCCTTCAGTTAGCAGCTCTCAACTAGCAGCCCTCAGTTAGCAGGCCTCAATTAGCAACTTTCAGTTAGCACCCTCTGTTAGAAGCCCTCAGTAGCAGGCCTCAGTTAGCAGGCCTTAGTTCACAGGCCTCAGTTAGCAGCCCTCAGTTAGCACCCTCAATTAGAAGCCCTCAGTTAGCAGCCCTCCGTGAGCAGGCCTCAGTGAGCAGGCTTCAGTTTGCAGCCCTCAGATAGCACCCCTCAGTTAGCAGCCCTCAGTTAGCAGGCCTCAGTTAGCAGGCCTCAGTTAGCAGCCCTCAGTTAGCAGCCCTCAGTTAGCAGCCCTCAACTAGCAGCCCTCAACTAGCAGCCCTCAGTTAGCACCCCTCAATTAGCAGCCCTCGGTTAGCAGCCTTCGGTTAGCAGCCCTCGGTTAGCAGGTCTCAGTTAGCAGGCCTCAGTTAGCAGGCCTCAGTTAGCAGCCCTCAGTTAGCAGGCCTAAGTTAGCAGGCCTCAGTTAGCAGCCCTCAGTTAGCAGCTCTCAGTTAGCACCCTCAACTAGAAGCCCTCAGTTAGCAGCCCTCCGTGAGCAGGCCTCAGTTAGCAGCCCTCAGTTAGCAGCCCTCAACTAGCAGCCCTCAACTAGCAGCCCTCAGTTAGCACCCCTCAATTAGCAGCCCTCGGTTAGCAGCCTTCGGTTAGCAGCCCTCAGTTAGCAGGTCTCAGTTAGCAGGCCTCAGTTAGCAGGCCTCAGTTAGCAGCCCTCAGTTAGCAGGCCTCAGTTAGCAGCCCTCAGTTAGCAGCCCTCAGTTAGCAGCTCTCAGTTAGCACCCTCAATTAGAAGCCCTCAGTTAGCAGCCCTCCGTGAGCAGGCCTCAGTGAGCAGGCCTCAGTTTGCAGGCCTCAGTTAGCAGCCCTCAGTTAGCAGCCCTCAGTTAGCAGCCCTCAACTAGCAGCCCTCAGTTAGCACCCCTCAACTAGCAGCCCTCAATTAGAAGCCCTCAGTTAGCAGCCCTCAGTTATCAGGCCTCAGATAGCAGCCCTCAGTTAGCAGCCCTCAACTAGCTGCCCTCAATAAGCACCCCTCAATTAGCAGCCCTCAGTTAGCAGCCTTCAGTTAGCAGGCCTCAGTTAGCAGCCCTCAGTTAGCAGGCCTAAGTTAGCAGCCCTCAGTTAGCAGCCCTCATTTAGCAGCCCTCAACTAGCAGCCCTCAGTTAGCAGCCCTCAGTTAGCAGCTCTCAGTTAGCAGCCCTCATTTAGCAGCCCTCAGTTAGCACCCTCAATTAGAAGCCCTCAGTTAGCAACCCTCAGTTATCAGGCCTCAGTTAGCAGCCTTCAGTTAGCAGCCCTCAGTTAGCATTCCTCAGTTAGCAGGCCTCAGTTAGCAGCCCTCAGTTAGCAGGCCTAAGTTAGCAGCCCTCAGTTAGCAGCCCTCATTTAGCAGCCCTCAGTTAGAAGCCCTCAACTAGCAATCCTCAGTTAGCAGCCCTCAGTTAGCAGCCCTCAGTTAGCAGCTCTCAGTTAGCAGCCCTCAGTTAGATGCCCTCAGTTAGCAGTTCTCAGTCAGCAGGCCTCAGTTAGCAGGTCTCAGTTAGCACCCTCTGTTAGAAGCCCTCAGTAGCAGGCCTCAGTTAGCAGGCCTTAGTTAACAGGCCTCAGTTAGCAGCCCTCAGTTAGCACCCTCAATTAGAAGCCCTCAGTTAGCAGGCTTCAGTTAGCAGGCCTCAGTTAGCAGGCCTCAGTTAGCAGCCCTCAGTTAGAAGCCCTCAGTTAGCAGGCCTCAGTTAGCCCTCAGTTAGTAGCCCTCAGTTAGCAGCCTCAGTCTGTGCCTCAGTTAGCAGCCTCAGTTAGCAGGCCCTCAGTTAGCAAGCCCTCAGTTAGCAGCCCTCAGTTAGCAGCCTCAGTTAGCAGGCCTCAGTTAGCAGCCCTCAGTTAGCAGCCCTCAGTTAGCAGCCCTCAGTTAGCACCCTCAGTTAGCAGCCCTCAGTTAGCAGCCCTCAATTAGCAGCCCTCAATTAGAAGCCCTCAGTTAGCAGCCCTCAGTTATCAGGCCTCAGATAGCAGCCCTCAGTTAGCAGCCCTCAACTAGCTGCCCTCAATAAGCACCCCTCAATTAGCAGCCCTCAGTTAGCAGCCTTCAGTTAGCAGCCCTCAGTTAGCAGCCCTCAGTTAGCAGGCCTAAGTTAGCAGCCCTCAGTTAGCAGCCCTCATTTAGCAGCCCTCAGTTAGCAGCCCTCAACTAGCAGCCCTCAGTTAGCAGCCCTCAGTTAGCAGCTCTCAGTTAGCAGCCCTCATTTAGCAACCCTCAGTTAGCACCCTCAATTAGAAGCCCTCAGTTAGCAACCCTCAGTTATCAGGCCTCAGATAGCAGCCCTCAGTTAGCAGCCCTCAACTAGCAGCCCTCAGTTAGCACCCCTCAATTAGCAGCCCTCAGTTAGCAGCCTTCAGTTAGCAGCCCTCAGTTAGCATTCCTCAGTTAGCAGGCCTCAGTTAGCAGCCCTCAGTTAGCAGGCCTAAGTTAGCAGCCCTCAGTTAGCAGCCCTCATTTAGCAGCCCTCAGTTAGAAGCCCTCAACTAGCAATCCTCAGTTAGCAGCCCTCAGTTAGCAGCCCTCAGTTAGCAGCCTCAGTTAGCAGCTCTCAGTTAGCAGCCCTCAGTTAGATGCCCTCAGTTAGCAGTTCTCAGTCAGCAGGCCTCAGTTAGCAGGTCTCAGTTAGCACCCTCTGTTAGAAGCCCTCAGTAGCAGGCCTCAGTTAGCAGGCCTTAGTTAACAGGCCTCAGTTAGCAGCCCTCAGTTAGCACCCTCAATTAGAAGCCCTCAGTTAGCAGCCCTCAGTTAGCAGGCCTCAGTTAGCAGGCCTCAGTTAGCAGCCCTCAGTTAGAAGCCCTCAGTTAGCAGGCCTCAGTTAGCGGCCCTCAGTTAGTAGCTCTCAGTTAGCACCCTCTGTTAGAAGCCCTCAGTTAGCAGCCCTCAGTTAGGAGGCCTCAGTTAGCAGGCCTCAGTTAGCAGGGCTCAGTTAGCAGCCCTCAGTTAGCAGCCCTCAGTTAGAAGCCCTCAGTTAGCAGCCCTCAGTTAGCAGGCCTCATTTAGCAGCCCTCAGTTAGCAGCTCTCAGTTAGCACCCTCTGTTAGAAGCCCTCAGTTAGCAGCCCTCAGTTAGCACCCTCAATTAGAAGCCCTCAGTTAGCAGCCCTCAGTTATCAGGCCTCAGATAGCAGCCCTCAGTTAGCAGCCCTCAACTAGCAGCCCTCAGTTAGCACCCTCAATTAGCAGCCCTCAGTTAGCAGCCTTCAGTTAGCAGCCCTCAGTTAGCAGTCCTCAGATAGCAGCCCTCAGTTAGCAGCCCTCAGTTAGCAGCCCTAAGTTAGCAGCCCTCAACTAGCAGCCCTCATTTAGCAGCCCTCAGTTAGCAGCCCTCAAGTAGCAGCCCTCAGTTAGCAGCCCTCAGTTAGCAGCCCTCAGTTAGCAGCTCTCAGTTAGCAGCCCTCAGTTAGCAGCTCTCAGTTAGCACCCTCTGTTAGAAGCCCTCAGTTAGCAGCTCTCAGTTAGCAGGCCTCAGTTAGCAGGGCCTCAGTTAGCAGCCCTCAGTTAGCAGCCCTCAGTTATCAGCTCTCAGTTATCAGCTCTCAGTTAGTAGCCCTCAGTTAGATGCCCTCAGTTAGCAGCTCTCAGTTAGCAGGCCTCAGTTAGCAGGCCTCAGTTAGCAGCTCTCAGTTAGCACCCTCTGTTAGAAGCCCTCAGTAGCAGGCCTCAGTTAGCAGGCCTTAGTTAACAGGCCTCAGTTAGCAGCCCTCAGTTAGCAGGCCTCAGTTAGCAGGCTTCAGTTAGCAGCCCTCAGTTAGCAGCCCTCAGTTAGCAGGCCTCATTTAGCAGCCCTCAGTTAGCAGCCCTCTGTTAGAAGCCCTCAGTTAGCAGCCCTCAGTTAGCAGCCCTCAGTTAGCAGGCCTCAGTTAGCAGGCCTCAGTTAGCACCCTCAATTAGAAGCTCTCATTTAGCAACCCTCAGTTATCAGGCCTCAGATAGCAGCCCTCAGTTAGCAGCCCTCAACTAGCAGCCCTCAGTTAGCACCCCTCAATTAGCAGCCCTCAGTTAGCAGCCTTCAGTTAGCAGCTCTCAACTAGCAGCCCTCAGTTAGCAGGCCTCAATTAGCAACTTTCAGTTAGCACCCTCTGTTAGAAGCCCTCAGTAGCAGGCCTCAGTTAGCAGGCCTCAGTTAGCAGCCTCAGTTAGCAGCCCTCTGTTAGAAGCCCTCAGTTAGCAGCCCTCAGTTAGCAGCCCTCAGTTAGCAGGCCTCAGTTAGCAGGCCTCAGTTAGCAGCTCTCAGTTAGCACCCTCTGTTAGAAGCCCTCAGTTAGCAGCCCTCAGTTAGCAGCCCTCAGTTAGCAGCCCTCAGTTAGCAGCCCTCAGTTAGCAGGCCTCAGTTAGCAGGCCTCAGTTAGCAGCTCTCAGTTAGCACCCTCTGTTAGAAGCCCTCAGTTAGCAGCCCTCAGTTAGCAGCCCTCAGTTAGCACCCTCAATTAGAAGCCCTCATTTAGCAACCCTCAGTTATCAGGCCTCAGATAGCAGCCCTCAGTTAGCAGCCCTCAACTAGCAGCCCTCAGTTAGCACCCTCAATTAGCAGCCCTCAGTTAGCAGCCTTCAGTTAGCAGCTCTCAACTAGCAGCCCTCAGTTAGCAGGCCTCAATTAGCAACTTTCAGTTAGCACCCTCTGTTAGAAGCCCTCAGTAGCAGGCCTCAGTTAGCAGGCCTTAGTTCACAGGCCTCAGTTAGCAGCCCTCAGTTAGCACCCTCAATTAGAAGCCCTCAGTTAGCAGCCCTCCGTGAGCAGGCCTCAGTGAGCAGGCTTCAGTTTGCAGCCCTCAGTTAGCAGCCCTCAGTTAGCAGCCCTCAGTTAGCAGGCCTCAGTTAGCAGGCCTCAGTTAGCAGCCCTCAGTTAGCAGCCCTCAGTTAGCAGCCCTCAACTAGCAGCCCTCAACTAGCAGCCCTCAGTTAGCACCCCTCAATTAGCAGCCCTCGGTTAGCAGCCTTCGGTTAGCAGCCCTCGGTTAGCAGGTCTCAGTTAGCAGGCCTCAGTTAGCAGCCCTCAGTTAGCAGGCCTAAGTTAGCAGCCCTCAGTTATCAGCCCTCAGTTAGCAGTCCTCAGTTAGCAGCCCTCAACTAGCAGCCCTCAGATAGCAGCCCTCAGTTAGATGCCCTCAGTTAGCAGTTCTCAGTCAGCAGGCCTCAGTTAGCAGGTCTCAGTTAGCACCCTCTGTTAGAAGCCCTCAGTAGCAGGCCTCAGTTAGCAGGCCTTAGTTAACAGGCCTCAGTTAGCAGCCCTCAGTTAGCACCCTCAATTAGAAGCCCTCAGTTAGCAGCCCTCAGTTAGCAGGCCTCAGTTAGCAGGCCTCAGTTAGCAGCCCTCAGTTAGAAGCCCTCAGTTAGCAGCCCTCAGTTAGCGGCCCTCAGTTAGTAGCTCTCAGTTAGCACCCTCTGTTAGAAGCCCTCAGTTAGCAGCCCTCAGTTAGGAGGCCTCAGTTTGCAGGCCTCAGTTAGCAGGGCTCAGTTAGCAGCCCTCAGTTAGCAGCCCTCAGTTAGAAGCCCTCAGTTAGCAGCCCTCAGTTAGCAGGCCTCATTTAGCAGCCCTCAGTTAGCAGCTCTCAGTTAGCACCCTCTGTTAGAAGCCCTCAGTTAGCAGCCCTCAGTTAGCACCCTCAATTAGAAGCCCTCAGTTAGCAGCCCTCAGTTATCAGGCCTCAGATAGCAGCCCTCAGTTAGCAGCCCTCAACTAGCAGCCCTCAGTTAGCACCCTCAATTAGCAGCCCTCAGTTAGCAGCCTTCAGTTAGCAGCCCTCAGTTAGCAGTCCTCAGATAGCAGCCCTCAGTTAGCAGCCCTCAGTTAGCAGCCCTAAGTTAGCAGCCCTCAACTAGCAGCCCTCATTTAGCAGCCCTCAGTTAGCAGCCCTCAAGTAGCAGCCCTCAGTTAGCAGCCCTCAGTTAGCAGCCCTCAGTTAGCAGCTCTCAGTTAGCAGCCCTCAGTTAGCAGCTCTCAGTTAGCACCCTCTGTTAGAAGCCCTCAGTTAGCAGCTCTCAGTTAGCAGGCCTCAGTTAGCAGGGCCTCAGTTAGCAGCCCTCAGTTAGCAGCCCTCAGTTATCAGCTCTCAGTTATCAGCTCTCAGTTAGTAGCCCTCAGTTAGATGCCCTCAGTTAGCAGCTCTCAGTTAGCAGGCCTCAGTTAGCAGGCCTCAGTTAGCAGCTCTCAGTTAGCACCCTCTGTTAGAAGCCCTCAGTAGCAGGCCTCAGTTAGCAGGCCTTAGTTAACAGGCCTCAGTTAGCAGCCCTCAGTTAGCAGGCCTCAGTTAGCAGGCTTCAGTTAGCAGCCCTCAGTTAGCAGCCCTCAGTTAGCAGCCCTCAGTTAGCAGGCCTCATTTAGCAGCCCTCAGTTAGCAGCCCTCTGTTAGAAGCCCTCAGTTAGCAGCCCTCAGTTAGCAGCCCTCAGTTAGCAGGCCTCAGTTAGCAGGCCTCAGTTAGCACCCTCAATTAGAAGCCCTCATTTAGCAACCCTCAGTTATCAGGCCTCAGATAGCAGCCCTCAGTTAGCAGCCCTCAACTAGCAGCCCTCAGTTAGCACCCCTCAATTAGCAGCTCTCAGTTAGCAGCCTTCAGTTAGCAGCTCTCAACTAGCAGCCCTCAGTTAGCAGGCCTCAATTTGCAACTTTCAGTTAGCACCCTCTGTTAGAAGCCCTCAGTAGCAGGCCTCAGTTAGCAGGCCTTAGTTCACAGGCCTCAGTTAGCAGCCCTCAGTTAGCACCCTCAATTAGAAGCCCTCAGTTAGCAGCCCTCCGTGAGCAGGCCTCAGTGAGCAGGCTTCAGTTTGCAGCCCTCAGTTAGCAGCCCTCAGTTAGCAGCCTTCAGTTAGCAGGCCTCAGTTAGCAGGCCTCAGTTAGCAGCCCTCAGTTAGCAGCCCTCAGTTAGCAGCCCTCAACTAGCAGCCCTCAACTAGCAGCCCTCAGTTAGCACCCCTCAATTAGCAGCCCTCGGTTAGCAGCCTTCGGTTAGCAGCCCTCGGTTAGCAGGTCTCAGTTAGCAGGCCTCAGTTAGCAGGCCTCAGTTAGCAGCCCTCAGTTAGCAGCCCTCTGTTAGAAGCCCTCAGTTAGCAGCCCTCAGTTAGCAGCCCTCAGTTAGCAGGCCTCAGTTAGCAGGCCTCAGTTAGCAGCTCTCAGTTAGCACCCTCTGTTAGAAGCCCTCAGTTAGCAGCCCTCAGTTAGCAGCCCTCAGTTAGCAGCCCTCAGTTAGCAGGCCTCAGTTAGCAGGCCTCAGTTAGCAGCTCTCAGTTAGCACCCTCTGTTAGAAGCCCTCAGTTAGCAGCCCTCAGTTAGCAGCCCTCAGTTAGCACCCTCAATTAGAAGCCCTCATTTAGCAACCCTCAGTTATCAGGCCTCAGATAGCAGCCCTCAGTTAGCAGCCCTCAACTAGCAGCCCTCAGTTAGCACCCCTCAATTAGCAGCCCTCAGTTAGCAGCCTTCAGTTAGCAGCTCTCAACTAGCAGCCCTCAGTTAGCAGGCCTCAATTAGCAACTTTCAGTTAGCACCCTCTGTTAGAAGCCCTCAGTAGCAGGCCTCAGTTAGCAGGCCTTAGTTCACAGGCCTCAGTTAGCAGCCCTCAGTTAGCACCCTCAATTAGAAGCCCTCAGTTAGCAGCCCTCCGTGAGCAGGCCTCAGTGAGCAGGCTTCAGTTTGCAGCCCTCAGTTAGCACCCCTCAGTTATCAGCCCTCAGTTAGCAGTCCTCAGTTAGCAGCCCTCAGTTAGCAGCCCTCAACTAGCAGCCCTCAGATAGCAGCCCTCAGTTAGATGCCCTCAGTTAGCAGTTCTCAGTCAGCAGGCCTCAGTTAGCAGGTCTCAGTTAGCACCCTCTGTTAGAAGCCCTCAGTAGCAGGCCTCAGTTAGCAGGCCTTAGTTAACAGGCCTCAGTTAGCAGCCCTCAGTTAGCACCCTCAATTAGAAGCCCTCAGTTAGCAGCCCTCAGTTAGCAGGCCTCAGTTAGCAGGCCTCAGTTAGCAGCCCTCAGTTAGAAGCCCTCAGTTAGCAGCCCTCAGTTAGCGGCCCTCAGTTAGTAGCTCTCAGTTAGCACCCTCTGTTAGAAGCCCTCAGTTAGCAGCCCTCAGTTAGGAGGCCTCAGTTTGCAGGCCTCAGTTAGCAGGGCTCAGTTAGCAGCCCTCAGTTAGCAGCCCTCAGTTAGAAGCCCTCAGTTAGCAGCCCTCAGTTAGCAGGCCTCATTTAGCAGCCCTCAGTTAGCAGCTCTCAGTTAGCACCCTCTGTTAGAAGCCCTCAGTTAGCAGGCCTCAGTTAGCACCCTCAATTAGAAGCCCTCAGTTAGCAGCCCTCAGTTATCAGGCCTCAGATAGCAGCCCTCAGTTAGCAGCCCTCAACTAGCAGCCCTCAGTTAGCACCCCTCAATTAGCAGCCCTCAGTTAGCAGCCTTCAGTTAGCAGCCCTCAGTTAGCAGTCCTCAGATAGCAGCCCTCAGTTAGCAGCCCTCAGTTAGCAGCCCTAAGTTAGCAGCCCTCAACTAGCAGCCCTCATTTAGCAGCCCTCAGTTAGCAGCCCTCAAGTAGCAGCCCTCAGTTAGCAGCCCTCAGTTAGCAGCCCTCAGTTAGCAGCTCTCAGTTAGCAGCCCTCAGTTAGCAGCTCTCAGTTAGCACCCTCTGTTAGAAGCCCTCAGTTAGCAGCTCTCAGTTAGCAGGCCTCAGTTAGCAGGGCCTCAGTTAGCAGCCCTCAGTTAGCAGCCCTCAGTTATCAGCTCTCAGTTATCAGCTCTCAGTTAGTAGCCCTCAGTTAGATGCCCTCAGTTAGCAGCTCTCAGTTAGCAGGCCTCAGTTAGCAGGCCTCAGTTAGCAGCTCTCAGTTAGCACCCTCTGTTAGAAGCCCTCAGTAGCAGGCCTCAGTTAGCAGGCCTTAGTTAACAGGCCTCAGTTAGCAGCCCTCAGTTAGCAGGCCTCAGTTAGCAGGCTTCAGTTAGCAGCCCTCAGTTAGCAGCCCTCAGTTAGCAGCCCTCAGTTAGCAGGCCTCATTTAGCAGCCCTCAGTTAGCAGCCCTCTGTTAGAAGCCCTCAGTTAGCAGCCCTCAGTTAGCAGCCCTCAGTTAGCAGGCCTCAGTTAGCAGGCCTCAGTTAGCACCCTCAATTAGAAGCCCTCATTTAGCAACCCTCAGTTATCAGGCCTCAGATAGCAGCCCTCAGTTAGCAGCCCTCAACTAGCAGCCCTCAGTTAGCACCCCTCAATTAGCAGCTCTCAGTTAGCAGCCTTCAGTTAGCAGCTCTCAACTAGCAGCCCTCAGTTAGCAGGCCTCAATTAGCAACTTTCAGTTAGCACCCTCTGTTAGAAGCCCTCAGTAGCAGGCCTCAGTTAGCAGGCCTTAGTTCACAGGCCTCAGTTAGCAGCCCTCAGTTAGCACCCTCAATTAGAAGCCCTCAGTTAGCAGCCCTCCGTGAGCAGGCCTCAGTGAGCAGGCTTCAGTTTGCAGCCCTCAGTTAGCACCCCTCAGTTAGCAGCCCTCAGTTAGCAGGCCTCAGTTAGCAGGCCTCAGTTAGCAGCCCTCAGTTAGCAGCCCTCAGTTAGCAGCCCTCAACTAGCAGCCCTCAACTAGCAGCCCTCAGTTAGCACCCCTCAATTAGCAGCCCTCGGTTAGCAGCCTTCGGTTAGCAGCCCTCGGTTAGCAGGTCTCAGTTAGCAGGCCTCAGTTAGCAGGCCTCAGTTAGCAGCCCTCAGTTAGCAGGCCTAAGTTAGCAGGCCTCAGTTAGCAGCCCTCAGTTAGCAGCCCTCAGTTAGCAGCTCTCAGTTAGCAGCCCTCAGTTATCAGCCCTCAGTTAGCAGTCCTCAGTTAGCAGCCCTCAGTTAGCAGCCCTCAGTTAGCAGCCCTCAACTAGCAGCCCTCAGATAGCAGCCCTCAGTTAGCAGCCCTCAGTAAGCAGCCCTCAGTTAGCAGCCCTCAGTTAGCAGCCCTCAGTTAGCAGCCCTCAACTAGCAGCCCTCAGATAGCAGCCCTCAGATAGCAGCCCTCAGTAAGCAGCCCTCAGTTAGCAGCCCTCAGTTAGCAGCCCTCAGTTAGCAGCCCTCAGTTAGCAGGCCTCAGTTAGCAGGCCTCAGTTAGCAAGTCTCAGTTAGCAGGCCTCAGTTAGAAGCCCTGTCTATACACACCATATATAACTACTGTCCATTCTGTCTATACTCACCATCCTATATAACTACTGTCTATACACACCATCCTATATAACTACTGTCTATACTGTCTATACACATCATCCTATATAACTACTGTCTATACACACCATCCTATATAACTACTGTCTATACTGTCTATACACACCATCCTATATAACTACTGTCTATACACACCATCCTATATAACTACTGTCTATACTGTCTATACACACCATCCTATATAACTACTGTCTATACTGTCTATACACACCATCCTATATAACTACTGTCTATACACACCATCCTATATAACTACTGTCTATACACACCATCCTATATAACTACTGTCTATACTGTCTATACACACCATCCTATATAACTACTGTCTATACTGTCTATACACACCATCCTATATAACTACTGTCTATACTGTCTATACACACCATCCTATATAACTACTGTCTATACTGTCTATACACACCATCCTATATAACTACTGTCTATACACACCATCCTATATAACTACTGTCTATACACACCATCCTATATAGCTACTGTCTATACTGTCTATACACACCATCCTATATAACTACTGTCTATACTGTCTATACACACCATCCTATATAACTACTGTCTATACTGTCTATACACACCATCCTATATAACTACTGTCTATACTGTCTATACACACCATCCTATATAACTACTGTCTATACTGTCTATACACACCATCCTATATAACTACTGTCTATACACACCATCCTATATAACTACTGTCTATACTGTCTATACACACCATCCTATATAACTACTGTCTATACTGTCTATACACACCATCCTATATAACTACTGTCTATACACACCATCCTATATAACTACTGTCTATACACACCATCCTATATAACTACTGTCTATACTGTCTATACACACCATCCTATATAACTACTGTCTATACACACCATCCTGTATAACTACTGTCCATACACACCATCCTATATAACTACTGTCTATACTGTCTATACACACCATCCTATATAACTACTGTCTATACTGTATATACACACCATCCTATATAACTACTGTCTATACTGTCTATACACCATCCTATATAACTACTGTCTATACACACCATCCTATATAGCTACTGTCTATACTGTCTATACACACCATCCTATATAACTACTGTCTATACTGTCTATACACACCATCCTATATAACTACTGTCTATACTGTCTATACACACCATCCTATATAACTACTGTCTATACTGTCTATACACACCATCCTATATAGCTACTGTCTATACTGTCTATACACACCATCCTATATAACTACTGTCTATACACACCATCCTATATAACTACTGTCTATACACACCATCCTATATAACTACTGTCTATACACACCATCCTATATAACTACTGTCTATACTGTCTATATACACCATCCTATATAACTACTGTCTATACACACCATCCTATATAACTACTGTCTATACACACCATCCTATATAACTACTGTCTATACTGTCTATACACACCATCCTATATAACTACTGTCTATACTGTATATACACACCATCCTATATAACTACTGTCTATACTGTCTATACACACCATCCTATATAACTACTGTCTATACACACCATCCTATATAACTACTGTCTATACTGTCTATACACACCATCCTATATAACTACTGTCTATACTGTATATACACACCATCCTATATAACTACTGTCTATACTGTCTATACACACCATCCTATATAACTACTGTCTATACTGTCTATACACACCATCCTATATAACTACTGTCTATACTGTCTATACACACCATCCTATATAACTACTGTCTATACACACCATCCTATATAACTACTGTCTATACTGTCTATACACACCATCCTATATAACTACTGTCTATACACACCATCCTATATAACTACTGTCTATACACACCATCCTATATAACTACTGTCTATACACACCATCCTATATAACTACTGTCTATACTGTCTATACACACCATCCTATATAACTACTGTCTATACTGTATATACACACCATCCTATATAACTACTGTCTATACACACCATCCTATATAACTACTGTCTATACACACCATCCTATATAACTACTGTCTATACTGTCTCTACACACCATCCTATATAACTACTGTCTATACACACCATCCTATATAACTACTGTCTATACACACCATCCTATATAACTACTGTCTATACTGTCTCTACACACCATCCTATATTTTTGTGTGTGTGTTGTTCAGTGGTTGTGTGTGTGTTTTTCAGAGGTTGTGTGTGTGTTGTTTAGAGGTTGTGTGTGTGTTGTTTAGAGGTTGTGTGTGTGTTGTTCAGAGGTTGTATGTCACACTAAAGTGGGTCCCATCCCCCGTCCTCCAGGAGTCCATGAAGATAGCCCTGCAGCACGGGGACCGACCTCTCCAGGCGCTGTGCTTACTGAACTTCGCTGATATCCACCGCTGCCGGAATGACGTTGACGTAAGTTGTCACCAAATACTGTCCATACTACACTGTTACAGATAAATGTCTGGAATCTGAAGAGTAAAGCATTCCTTCAATATAGTCTGGGCTAGATTAACATGATCTCCTCTTCTCTCCTCTCACCCTGTTCTCTCCTCTCACCCTGTTCTCTCCTCTCACCCTGTTCTCTCCTCCCTCTTCTCTTCTCTCCTCTCACCCTGTTCTCTCCTCTCACCCTGTTCTCTCCTCTCACCCTGTTCTCTTCTCTCACCCTGTTCTCTCCTCTCACCCTGTTCTCTTCTCTCACCCTGTTCTCTCCTCTCACCCTGTTCTCTCCTCTCACCCTGTTCTCTCCTCCCTCTTCTCTTCTCTCCTCTCACCCTGTTCTCTCCTCTCACCCTGTTCTCTCCTCTCACCCTGTTCTCTTCTCTCACCCTGTTCTCTCCTCTCACCCTGTTCTCTCCTCTCACCCTGTTCTCTTCTCTCACCCTGTTCTCTCCTCTCACCCTGTTCTCTCCTCTCACCCTGTTCTCTCCTCCCTCTTCTCTTCTCTCCTCTCACCCTGTTCTCTCCTCTCACCCTGTTCTCTCCTCTCACCCTGTTCTCTCCTCTCACCCTGTTCTCTTCTCTCACCCTGTTCTCTCCTCTCACCCTGTTCTCTCCTCTCACCCTGTTCTCTCCTCTCACCCTGTTCTCTCCTCCCTCTTCTCTTCTCTCCTCTCACCCTGTTCTCTCCTCTCACCTTGTTCTCTCCTCTCACCCTGTTCTCTTCTCTCACCCTGTTCTCTTCTCTCACCCTGTTCTCTCCTCTCACCCTGTTCTCTTCTCTCACCCTGTTCTCTCCTCCCTCTTCTCTTCTCTCCTCTCACCCTGTTCTCTCCTCTCACCCTGTTCTCTCCTCTCACCCTGTTCTCTTCTCTCACCCTGTTCTCTCCTCTCACCCTGTTCTCTCCTCTCACCCTGTTCTCTTCTCTCTCACCCTGTTCTCTCCTCCCTCTTCTCTTCTCTCCTCTCACCCTGTTCTCTCCTCTCACCCTGTTCTCTCCTCTCACCCTGTTCTCTCCTCTCACCCTGTTCTCTCCTCCCTCTTCTCTTCTCTCCTCTCACCCTGTTCTCTCCTCTCACCCTGTTCTCTCCTCTCACCCTGTTCTCTTCTCTCACCCTGTTCTCTCCTCTCACCCTGTTCTCTCCTGTTCTCTCCCCCTCCCCTCTCCTCTTCTTTCCTCTCCTCCCCTCCCCCCCTTTACTCCCTCTTCTCTCATCTCCTGTTCTCTCCTCCAGAAAGCATTGCCTCGTTATGAGTCCTCCATGTGTATAATGACAGAGATTGGGAACCGTCTTGGCCAGACCCAGGTGTACCTGGGGGTAGGGAAGTGTTGGCTCCAGCAGAAAGAACTGGACAAGGCTCTGGATGCTCTGCAGCGAGCTCAGGAGTTGTCTGAGGCTTTAGGAACCAAGGTACAGTGCACATAGTTCTGAATAAATACCATGAAAATATGCTGACTTTTTTACTGTAATAAAGCATACTGTGCAATTAAAACAATCAGAAGCACGTCACACTTTAGCTTCCAGTTCTTGTCCCATAGCTGTTCTAACCCTATCTACCTCTCTCTGTTAGCTGTGTAGTCTGAATGAGGGGATCTACTGCAGTAAGTCAACTAGGTTCTAACCCTATATACACCTCTCTCTGTTAGCTGAGTAGTCTGAATGAGGGGACCTACTGCAGTAAGTCAGCTAGGTTCTAACCCTATCTACCTCTCTCTGTTAGCTGTGTAGTCTGAATGAGGGGATCTACTGCAGTAAGTCAGCTAGGTTCTAACCCTATCTACCTCTCTCTGTTAGCTGTGTAGTCTGAATGAGGGGATCTGCTGCAGTAAGTCAGCTAGGTTCTAACCCTATCTACCTCTCTCTGTTAGCTGTGTAGTCTGAAGGTGCACTGTCTCAGTGAGGGGATCTACCGCAGCAAGGAGAGTCAGGAGGAGCTGAGGGAGCAGGTTGTGAAGTTCCTGCAGTGTGTGGAGGAGCTGGAGCTGTACTGTGGAATGTGTGGCGAGTCCATAGGAGAGAAGAACCAACAGCTGCAGGCTCTGCCCTGCTCTCACATCTTCCACCTCCAGTAGGGGACTCTTGCCTTGCTTAAAAACCTATACAGGATCTGTGTCCCCCCTGCGGCACGTGCTAATGTGATTAGCATGAGGTTTTAAGTAACCAGAACATTTCCCAGGACATAGACATATCTGATATTGGCAGAAAGCTTAAATTCTTGTTCATCTAACTGCATTGTCAGTAGCGTTTACAGTGAAATAATACCATGCTATTGTTTGAGGAGAGTGCACAGTTATGAATTTGAAAATGTATTAATAAACCAATTAGTCACATTTGGGCAGTCCTGATAGAACATTTTGAACAGAAATGCAATGGTTCATTGGATCAGTCTAAAACTTTGCACATACACTGATGTCATCTAGTGGCCACAATCTAAATTGCTTTGTATTATCTTTTACCAGATCTAATGTGTTATATTCTCCTACATTAATTTCACATTTCCACAAACTTCAAAGTGTTTCCTTTCAAATGGTACCAAGAATATGCATCTCCTTGCTTCAGGTCCTGAGCTACAGGCAGTTAGATTCGGGAATGTCATTTTAGGCGAATTTCTTTTTAAAAAAAGGGGCGGATTTAACATATTATACATGTTTCATGTCAAGGGGTGGAAACAGGGGTAATTCTTAGGATTTGACATGGGTCAGTTCTCAGAGTCTCTATTTCTTCTATCCTCTCAGGTGTCTACAGAACAACGGTTCCAAGGGCTGCCCCAAATGTCGTCGGTCCTCCATGAAGCCTGGGTTTGTGTGAGGTTACGAGGCACAGTGCCTGGGACTTGAGGACACTCTGTGATAGCACTCTGTGAAGTCCCGACCTCAGTCACATAGGAGAGCCAGACTGCACTTCTGGATGGGCAGACTGCTGAACACATATCTGAATGTCCTAACTAAACTGAACACATATCTGAATGTCCTAACTAAACTGAACACATATCTGAATGTCCTAACTAAACTGAACACATATCTGAATGTCCTAACTAAACTGAACACATATCTGAATGTCCTAACTAAACTGAACACAGACTCGGATACAGTTTGTTGACTGGCTGTTGTGTTCAGAGGATGTGCCACAGAACCAGAACCAGCCCATTACCTCGTCCCCAGGCTACTTGCTACCGAGCGAGAGCTGGCTGGTAGACAAGACTAACAATCCCAGTGTGAGGACAGACAGGACTGTAGTTCAAGACACAGTCACAGTTCAAAGGTCACCACTCCTCCGGTGTTGTACAGTAAGCATGTTTCCTTCGCTGACACAGATAAGGAGGATACAGTGATAGATTTATTACACTGTTGTACATGATTTACTGTTCGGTTTTTTGTCAGACAGTGAGGAGGAAGAAATCCAATATACTTCTTAGTTTTGTGGACGTCTGTTTAAGATAAATCTGATTGTTTAGCATAACGTTCACTTTACTCTGGTTAGGGTATGCTGTAAGATTCATTGCTTTACTCTGGTTGGGGTATGCTGTAAGATTCATTGCTTTACTCTGGTTGGGGTATGCTGTAAGATTCATTGCTTTACTCTGGTTGGGGTATTCTGGAAGATTCATTGCTTTACTTTGGTTAGGGTATTCTGGAAGATTCATTGCTTTACTTTGGTTAGGGTATGCTGGAAGATTCATTGCTTTACTTTGGCTAGGGTATTCTGGAAGATTCATTACTTTACTTTGGTTAGGGTATTCTGTAAGATTCATTGCTTTACTTTGGTTAGGGTATGCTGGAAGATTCATTGCTTTACTTTGGCTAGGGTATTCTGGAAGATTCATTACTTTACTTTGGTTAGGGTATTCTGTAAGATTCATTGCTTTACTTTGGTTAGGGTATGCTGGAAGATTCATTACTTTACTTTGGTTAGGGTATGCTGGAAGATTTATTGCTTTACTTTGGTTAGGGTATGCTGGAAGATTCATTGCTTTACTCTAGTTAGGGTATGCTGGAAGATTCATTGCAAGCATGTAATTGGAAATTATGTTTAACATTATTGTTTGGGATAAAGTGAAATCACTAGGATTTTGGCCTCACGCTCTATTATTCAAATGTAACAAAATTGTATTTTAAATATACCCTTCGAAAGGCAAATTGAGCTATATGTTTTCTATAAACGATTACTGTAAAGTGTTTAATGGCCATATCGTGAACATATTTCTGTACAACCTATTTATCATCAGTTCTCAGTGAACATACTGTACAATGTCCAATCACAGTTGAGAACACAACACTGCATCTAAAGAATGCAAAATCACGAAGATCAAATGCTGATCAAATGGACCTGTCAGGATATACTTGTGTTCATTTGACTTTAGCATTTGATAAAAATATCAAAACTATAAACTAGTATTTGTCCTTACTGCAGAGGTATGCAGCTTCCCCTTTTTTCAACTTACAGTAAGTTGAATTGTCACATTACTGTCTCCCATTAACATCAGTGCATGACTAAGTGAAAATTTAACTCAAGTGGAAGTTAGGATTCACCCCTAAGTGACTAAGGAGCAGTTCAACCCACATTGTGTTGTTCATTATTAGGTGTGTTTGCAAAGCACAACTCTAGATTTATAACATATTATTATTATTATTATTATTATTATTGTTCCGCTCGCTCTAGCCGCTTAAACCAGTTAAGTTATAAACATGAAAACAACTTCAAAATGTGCAGACTACCCTAGCTTAGATTGCTTGAGAAGATGTTTTATACTTTTTGAAATATAATCATATTTAGATGAGCTCCCAATGCATTTCAATGAAAAAGAAAAAGGCCGTAGACTTGGTAAAGTCTCCTCTTTCACCGTTTAAGCCATCAACTTAGTATGAAAACTCCTCTGACAAGCAATCTGTTTATACTTTTGGAACTATAGCCATTTAAAATGTGCATAGATTAGCATGGGTTTGAATGAGAACCAATAGGACTACAGAGGGAGCTGTTCAAAAAGGTCCCGCTCCTTGGACAATTAAGCTGCAAGACTAACTTCCCATTATTTGAAATCTTTATCAAGTATAACTATATAAAATAGCACACGACTACTGACCACAACTAGTGACCACGTCCATACCGTAGGACACAAAGAGCCTGCAACCCAATCACACAGCTACTGACCACAACTAATCACCACGACCACACAACTACAATACAACTATTGACCACACAGCTACTGACCACAAATACTGACCACAACCACACAACTACTGACCACAACCACACAACTACTGACCACAACCACACAACTACTGACCACAACCACACAACTACTGACCACAACCACACAACTACTGACCACAACTACTGACCACAACTGCTGACCACAACCACACAACTACTGACCACAACCACACAACTACTGACCACAACTACACACCTACTGACCACAGCCACACAACTACTGACCACAACCACACAACTACTGACCACAACCACACAACTGACCACAACTACACACCTACTGACCACAACCACACAACTACTGACCACAACCACACAACTACTGACCACAACTACCGACCACAACCACATAACTACTGACCACAACTACTGACCACAACTACACAACTACTGACCACAACCACACAACTACTGACCACACAACATCTGGAACCACGACCACACAATTACAGACCACAACTACTGACCACAACCACACAATTACTGAACCACAACTACTGACCACAGCTACTGACCACAATCACACAACTACTGACCACAACAACTGACCACAGCCACACAACTACTGACCACAACTACTGACCACAACCACACAACTACTGACCACAACTACTGACCACAACCACACAACTACTGACCACAACCACACAACTACTGACCACAACCACACAACTACTGACCACAACTACTGACCACAACCACACAACTACTGAACCACAACCACACAACTACTGACCACAACCACACAACTACTGACCACAACTACTGACCACAACTGCTGACCACAACCACACAACTACTGACCACAACCACACAACTACTGACCACAACTACACACCTACTGACCACAGCCACACAACTACTGACCACAACCACACAACTACTGACCACAACCACACAACTGACCACAACTACACACCTACTGACCACAACCACACAACTACTGACCACAACCACACAACTACTGACCACAACCACCGACCACAACCACATAACTACTGACCACAACTACTGACCACAACTACACAACTACTGACCACAACCACACAACTACTGACCACACAACATCTGGAACCACGACCACACAATTACAGACCACAACTACTGACCACAACCACACAATTACTGAACCACAACTACTGACCACAGCTACTGACCACAATCACACAACTACTGACCACAACAACTGACCACAGCCACACAACTACTGACCACAACTACTGACCACAACCACACAACTACTGACCACAACTACTGACCACAACCACACAACTACTGACCACAACCACACAACTACTGACCACAACCACACAACTACTGACCACAACTACTGACCACAACCACACAACTACTGAACCACAACCACACAACTACTGACCACAACCACACAACTACTGACCACAACTACTGACCACAACCACACAACTACTGACCACAACCACACAACTACCGACCACAACTACACACCTACTGACCACAACCACACAACTACCGACCACAGCCACACAACTACTGACCACAACCACACAACTACTGACCACAACCACACAACTGACCACAACTACACACATACTGACCACAACCACACAACTACTGACCACAACTACTGACCACAACCACACAACTACTGACCACAACTACTGACCACAACCACACAACTACTGACCACAACCACACAACTACTGACCACAACCACACAACTACTGACCACACAACATCTGGAACCACGACCACACAATTACAGACCACAACTACTGACCACAACCACACAATTACTGAACCACAACTACTGACCACAGCTACTGACCACAATCACACAACTACTGACCACAACAACTGACCACAACCACACAACTACTGACCACAACTACTGACCACAACCACACAACTGCTGACCACAACCACACCTACTGACCACAACCACACAACTACTGACCACAACTACTGGCCACAACTACTGACCCACAACCACACAACTACTGACCCACAACCACACAACTACTGGCCACAACCACACAACTACTGACCACAACCACACAACTACTGACCACAACCACACAACTACTGGCCACAACTACTGACCACAACCACACAACTACTGACCACAACCACACAACTACTGAACCACAACTACTGACCACAACTACTGAACACAACCACACAACTACTGACCACAACCACACAACTACTGACCACAACTACTGACCACAGCCACACAACTGCTGACCACAACCACACCTACTGACCACAACCACACAACTACTGAACCACAACTACTGACCACAACTACTGACCCACAACCACACAACTACTGACCCACAACCACACAACTACTGGCCACAACCACACAACTACTGACCACAACTACTGACCACAACCACACAACTACTGAACCACAACCACACAACTACTGACCACAACCACACAACTACTGAACCACAACTACTGACCACAACCACACAACTACTGACCACAACCACACAACTACTGAACCACAACGACTGACCACAACCACACAACTACTGACCACAACCACACAACTACTGAACCACAACTACTGACCACAACCACACAACTACTGACCACAACTACTGACCACAAATACTGACCACAACCACACAACTACTGACCACAACCACACAACTACTGAACCACAACTACTGACCACAACCACACAACTACTGACCACAACCACACAACTACTGAACCACAACCACACAACTACTGACCACAATCACACAACTACTGACCACAACCACACAACTACTGAACCACAACTACTGACCACAACTACTGACCACAACCACACAACTACTGAACCACAACCACACAACTACTGACCACAACCACACAACTACTGAACCACAACTACTGACCACAACCACACAACTACTGACCACAACCACACAACTACTGAACCACAACGACTGACCACAACCACACAACTACTGACCACAACCACACAACTACTGAACCACAACTACTGACCACAACCACACAACTACTGACCACAACTACTGACCACAAATACTGACCACAACCACACAACTACTGACCACAACCACACAACTACTGAACCACAACTACTGACCACAACCACACAACTACTGACCACAACCACACAACTACTGACCACAATCACACAACTACTGACCACAACCACACAACTACTGAACCACAACTACTGACCACAACTACTGACCACAACCACACAACTACTGGCCACAACTACTGACCACAACCACACAAATACTGACCACAACCACACAACTACTGAACCACAACTACTGACCACAACTACTGACCACAACCACACAACTACTGACCACAACTACTGACCACAACCACACAACTACTGACCACAACCACACAACTACTGAACCACAACTACTGACCACAACTACTGAACACAACCACACAACTACTGACCACAACCACACAACTACTGACCACAACCACACAACTACTGGCCACAACTACTGACCACAACCACACAACTGCTGACCACAACCACACCTACTGACCACAACCACACAACTACTGACCACAACTACTGACCACAACTACTGACCCACAACCACACAACTACTGACCCACAACCACACAACTACTGGCCACAACCACACAACTACTTACCACAACTACTGACCACAACTACTGACCACAACCACACAACTACTGAACCACAACCACACAACTACTGACCACAACCACACAACTACTGAACCACAACTACTGACCACAATCACACAACTACTGACCACAACCACACAACTACTGAACCACAACTACTGACCACAACCACACAACTACTGACCACAACCACACAACTACTGAACCACAACTACTGACCACAACCACACAACTACTGACCACAACCACACAACTACTGAACCACAACCACACAACTACTGACCACAACCACACAACTACTGACCACAACCACACAACTACTGACCACAACTACTGACCACAACCACACAACTACTGACCACAACTACTGACCACAAATACTGACCACAACCACACAACTACTGAACCACAACCACACAACTACTGACCACAACCACACAACTACTGACCACAACCACACAACTACTGAACCACAACTACTGACCACAACCACACAACTACTGGCCACAACTACTGGCCACAACCACACAACTACTGAACCACAACTACTGACCACAACTACTGACCACAACCACACAACTACTGGCCACAACTACTGACCACAACCACACAACTACTGAACCACAACTACTGACCACAACTACTGACCACAACCACACAACTACTGACCACAACCACACAACTACTGAACCACAACTACTGACCACAACTACTGACCACAAGCACACAACTACTGACCACACCCACACAACTACTGACCACAACTACTGACCACAAGCACACAACTACTGACCACAACCACACAACTACTGACCACAACCACACAACTACTGAACCACAACCACTGACCACAACTACTGAACACAACCACACAACTACTGACCACAACCACACAACTACTGACCACAACTACTGACCACAACCACACAACTACTGACCACAACTACTGACCACAACCAAACAACTACTGACCACAACCACACAACTACTGACCACAACCACACAACCACTGACCACAACCACACAACTACTGAACCACAACATAATGTAGGCCTGTATGTTGGGAAAGAAGAAAAACGATATCTTGTATTATTGGGAAAACGATGTTGTCTGACCAATCACTTGCATGTTGAATAATAATAAACTGTAAAGATATTTTCATGTGTTTAGTTGTTATAGCTATGGTATGTGTAAATAAGATTGGTTCTAATGGTGATTAGCAGCAGTAACACAATGTGGGTAGTTATTGCATGTTTTCTTTGCCAAGTAGAACAAGTAAACACACTTTTGATCAATATACAAATGGTTTTTTTGATGCTCAAAAGTCACACTTTATGTAAACACAATGGCTTTCTATTTATTGGTTGATAATATTCATATTTATATCATTGTTGGTCACCATTTAAGTTCCAGTAGATTGTCTGAATATATACACCAACAGTTTTGTTTCATATGATAATCAATCCTAACTCATATGGAATGCATTGTAACTTTCTAGAATGAATTGTTTTAACTTAATTCACTTTAATGTGTAAGAAATATATTTACTGGAATGCATTGTAACTTTCTAGAATGAATTGTTTTGCATCATAACTTTGTTAAATGTGTAAGAAACATATTTACTGATATAACATTTTGTAATTTTCTATTTAATCCATTTTCGATATAATGATACATCTGGTCAAAATGTTTTGATTATAAAATGGAATATTAACTATTCTTAGAATGTATTTATTCTTGTATTTTTAATAAACCACCACATTTACATATATGAACATTGTAGATGTTTGAAGAGAACTTTGATTGTTTGACCTTTTATCTAGTTGGTGTTAAAGTTCAGATAAGACAGACAAAATAATATATTATCTTTTCACAACATGTAACATAATGTAGGCCTGTATGGGGTGTAACATAATGTAGGCCTGTATGGGGTGTAACGTAATGTAGGCCTGTATGAGGTGTAACATAATGTAGGCCTGTATGAGGTGTAACATAATGTAGGCCTGTATGAGGTGTAACATAATGTAGGCCTGTATGAGGTGTAACATAATGTAGGCCTGTATGGGGTGTAACATAATGTAGGCCTGTATGAGGTGTAACATAATGTAGGCCTGTATGAGGTGTAACATAATGTAGGCCTGTATGAGGTGTAACATAATGTAGGCCTGTATGAGGTGTAACATAATGTAGGCCTGTATGAGGTGTAACATAATGTAGGCCTGTATGAGGTGTAACATAATGTAGGCCTGTATGAGGTGTAACATAATGTAGGCCTGTATGAGGTGTAACGAATGTAGGCCTGTATGAGGTGTAACATAATGTAGGCCTGTATGGGGTGTAACATAATGTAGGCCTGTATGAGGTGTAACATAATGTAGGCCTGTATGAGGTGTAACATAATGTAGGCCTGTATGAGGTGTAACGTAATGTAGGCCTGTATGAGGTGTAACATAATGTAGGCCTGTATGGGGTGTAACATAATGTAGGCCTGTATGAGGTGTAACGTAATGTAGGCCTGTATGAGGTGTAACGTAATGTAGGCCTGTATGGGGTGTAACATAATGTAGGCCTGTATGAGGTGTAACATAATGTAGGCCTGTATGGGGTGTAACATAATGTAGGCCTGTATGGGGTGTAACATAATGTAGGCCTGTATGAGGTGTAACATAATGTAGGCCTGTATGAGGTGTAACGTAATGTAGGCCTGTATGAGGTGTAACATAATGTAGGCCTGTATGGGGTGTAACATAATGTAGGCCTGTATGGGGTGTAACGTAATGTAGGCCTGTATGGGGTGTAACATAATGTAGGCCTGTATGAGGTGTAACATAATGTAGGCCTGTATGGGGTGTAACATAATGTAGGCCTGTATGAGGTGTAACGTAATGTAGGCCTGTATGAGGTGTAACGTAATGTAGGCCTGTATGAGGTGTAACATAATGTAGGCCTGTATGGGGTGTAACATAATGTAGGCCTGTATGAGGTGTAACGTAATGTAGGCCTGTATGAGGTGTAACATAATGTAGGCCTGTATGAGGTGTAACATAATGTAGGCCTGTATGGGGTGTAACGTAATGTAGGCCTGTATGGGGTGTAACGTAATGTAGGCCTGTATGGGGTGTAACATAATGTAGGCCTGTATGAGGTGTAACATAATGTAGGCCTGTATGGGGTGTAACGTAATGTAGGCCTGTATGAGGTGTAACATAATGTAGGCCTGTATGGGGTGTAACATAATGTAGGCCTGTATGGGGTGTAACGTAATGTAGGCCTGTATGGGGTGTAACGTAATGTAGGCCTGTATGAGGTGTAACATAATGTAGGCCTGTATGAGGTGTAACGTAATGTAGGCCTGTATGAGGTGTAACATAATGTAGGCCTGTATGAGGTGTAACATAATGTAGGCCTGTATGAGGTGTAACATAATGTAGGCCTGTATGAGGTGTAACATAATGTAGGCCTGTATGAGGTGTAACATAATGTAGGCCTGTATGAGGTGTAACGTAATGTAGGCCTGTATGGGGTGTAACATAATGTAGGCCTGTATGAGGTGTAACATAATGTAGGCCTGTATGAGGTGTAACATAATGTAGGCCTGTATGAGGTGTAACATAATGTAGGCCTGTATGGGGTGTAACATAATGTAGGCCTGTATGGGGTGTAACATAATGTAGGCCTGTATGGGGTGTAACATAATGTAGGCCTGTATGGGGTGTAACATAATGTAGGCCTGTATGGGGTGTAACGTAATGTAGGCCTGTATGAGGTGTAACATAATGTAGGCCTGTATGAGGTGTAACATAATGTAGGCCTGTATGGGGTGTAACATAATGTAGGCCTGTATGGGGTGTAACATAATGTAGGCCTGTATGGGGTGTAACGTAATGTAGGCCTGTATGAGGTGTAACATAATGTAGGCCTGTATGAGGTGTAACATAATGTAGGCCTGTATGGGGTGTAACGTAATGTAGGCCTGTATGAGGTGTAACATAATGTAGGCCTGTATGGGGTGTAACATAATGTAGGCCTGTATGAGGTGTAACATAATGTAGGCCTGTATGAGGTGTAACATAATGTAGGCCTGTATGAGGTGTAACATAATGTAGGCCTGTATGGGGTGTAACATAATGTAGGCCTGTATGAGGTGTAACATAATGTAGGCCTGTATGAGGTGTAACATAATGTAGGCCTGTATGGGGTGTAACATAATGTAGGCCTGTATGAGGTGTAACATAATGTAGGCCTGTATGAGGTGTAACGAATGTAGGCCTGTATGGGAGTGTAACATAATGTAGGCCTGTATGAGGTGTAACATAATGTAGGCCTGTATGAGGTGTAACATAATGTAGGCCTGTATGAGGTGTAACGTAATGTAGGCCTGTATGAGGTGTAACATAATGTAGGCCTGTATGAGGTGTAACATAATGTAGGCCTGTATGAGGTGTAACGAATGTAGGCCTGTATGGGGTGTAACGTAATGTAGGCCTGTATGAGGTGTAACATAATGTAGGCCTGTATGAGGTGTAACATAATGTAGGCCTGTATGAGGTGTAACGTAATGTAGGCCTGTATGAGGTGTAACGTAATGTAGGCCTGTATGGGGTGTAACATAATGTAGGCCTGTATGGGGTGTAACGTAATGTAGGCCTGTATGAGGTGTAACATAATGTAGGCCTGTATGGGGTGTAACATAATGTAGGCCTGTATGGGGTGTAACATAATGTAGGCCTGTATGAGGTGTAACATAATGTAGGCCTGTATGAGGTGTAACATAATGTAGGCCTGTATGGGGTGTAACGAATGTAGGCCTGTATGAGGTGTAACGAATGTAGGCCTGTATGGGGTGTAACATAATGTAGGCCTGTATGAGGTGTAACATAATGTAGGCCTGTATGAGGTGTAACATAATGTAGGCCTGTATGAGGTGTAACGAATGTAGGCCTGTATGGGGGTGTAAATGAATGTAGGCCTGTATGAGGTGTAACATAATGTAGGCCTGTATGAGGTGTAACGTAATGTAGGCCTGTATGAGGTGTAACGTAATGTAGGCCTGTATGAGGTGTAACGTAATGTAGGCCTGTATGAGGTGTAACATAATGTAGGCCTGTATGGGGTGTAACATAATGTAGGCCTGTATGGGGTGTAACATAATGTAGGCCTGTATGAGGTGTAACATAATGTAGGCCTGTATGAGGTGTAACATAATGTAGGCCTGTATGAGGTGTAACATAATGTAGGCCTGTATGAGGTGTAACATAATGTAGGCCTGTATGAGGTGTAACATAATGTAGGCCTGTATGAGGTGTAACATAATGTAGGCCTGTATGAGGTGTAACATAATGTAGGCCTGTATGGGGTGTAACATAATGTAGGCCTGTATGAGGTGTAACATAATGTAGGCCTGTATGAGGTGTAACATAATGTAGGCCTGTATGGGGTGTAACATAATGTAGGCCTGTATGAGGTGTAACGTAATGTAGGCCTGTATGAGGTGTAACATAATGTAGGCCTGTATGAGGTGTGTAACATAATGTAGGCCTGTATGGGGTGTAACATAATGTAGGCCTGTATGAGGTGTAACGAATGTAGGCCTGTATGAGGTGTAACATAATGTAGGCCTGTATGAGGTGTAACATAATGTAGGCCTGTATGGGGTGTAACATAATGTAGGCCTGTATGAGGTGTAACATAATGTAGGCCTGTATGAGGTGTAACATAATGTAGGCCTGTATGAGGTGTAACATAATGTAGGCCTGTATGAGGTGTAACATAATGTAGGCCTGTATGAGGTGTAACATAATGTAGGCCTGTATGAGGTGTAACATAATGTAGGCCTGTATGAGGTGTAACATAATGTAGGCCTGTATGAGGTGTAACATAAGCATACCAAACAATAAGAACACCTTCCTAATATTGAGTCCACCCCACACCACAGTTGTGTCAAGTTGGCTGGACGTCCTTTGGGTGGTGGATCATTCTTGATACACACGGGAAACATTTGAGCGTGAAAAAACCCAGCAGCGCTGCAGTTGTTGACACACTCAATCCAGTGTGCCTGGCACCTACTACCGTAACCCGTTCAAAGGCACTTAAATCTTCTGACTTGTTTATTCACCCTCTGAATGACACATACACAATTCATGTCTCAATTGTCTCAGGGCTTAAAAATCCTTCTTTAACCCGTCTCCTCCCTTTCATCTACACTGATTGAAGTGGATTTAACAAGTAACATCAGTAAGGGATCATACTGTATCTTCTGACAATGTCACAGTGCCCCCTGTGGACTGAAGCTGAACTTTATTACAACATCAACAAGGGATCATACTGTATCTTCTGACAATGTCACAGTGCCCCCTGTGGACTGAAGCTGAACTTTATTACAACATCAACAAGGGATCATATTGCATCTTCTGACAATGTCACAGTGCCCCCTGTGGACTGAAGCTGAACTTTACAACAACATCAACAAGGGATCATATTGCATCTTCTGACAATGTCACAGTGCCCCCTGTGGACTGAAGCTGAACTTTACTACATTATATTTAACCCTGTTTAAAATTAGCAATGTTGAGGTGGTAGAACTAGCTAAATGAAACATGCTTGCTCATGTCTGTTATTTCCACATAGGATATGTAAGTATTTGTAAAAAAAAAAAAACTGTCCATTATTAAATTTGAGAAATGATTTAATTGAGCTTTAATTTTTTCCATTCACTTAGCTACATACTTGTTCTATTGTTGCGAGGCTAACCTGCAAGGAAGCATTTCACTGCACTGTGTACTCCACCTACATCAGGTGTATATGACTAATAAACAAACTTGAACTCAGAAGGGAAGGGGGAGGACAGCCAGAAAGAGATGGTAAAATATGCCCAGCTTGGTGGTTAGCTTGTAGGTGAACACAACATTGAAAATACATAGGCCCTTAAAATGTTATGTAATCTTAAACACCTCACATTAGCTGGTAGGACTGATGAAATGACATGACTCATACAGGTTTTATAACCTATTACATTCTACAGGAAAATGTTTGGCTCATGTCTCTAAGATATTTATATAGCCTAGGGGCTATGTGGCTTCTGATCTCTTATGTTTGTGTGTTGCTCTGTTATGTGGACACTTGAATTTTTCTTTACAGTTGAGTTGCCTTGGTCAGTTTTTTTTAAACAAATGTTTGCAAATTCGTACAAATTTTAAAACAGAAATACCTTATTTACATAAGTATTCAGACCCTTTGCAATGAGACTCGAAATTGAGCTCAGGTGCATCCTGTTTCCATTGATCATCCTTGAGATGTTTCTACAACTTGATTGGAGTCCACCTGTGGTAAATTCAATTGATTGGACATGATTTGGAAATGCACACACCTGTCTATATAAGGTCCCACAGTTGACAGTGCATGTCAGAGCAAAACCCAAGGCATGAGGTCGAAGGAATTGTCCGTAGAGCTCCGAGACAGGATTGTGTCGAGGCACAGATCTGGGGAAGGGTACCAAAACATTTCTGCAGCATTGAAGGTCCCCAAGAACACAGTGGCCTCCATCACTATTAAATGGAAGAAGTTTGGAACCACCAAGACTCTTCCTAGAGCTGGCCGCACGGCCAAACTGAGAAATCTGGGGAGAAGGGCCTTGGTCAGGGAGGTGACCAAGAACCTGATGGTCACTCTGACAGAGCTCCAGAGTTCCTCTGTGGAGATGGGAGAACCTTCCAGAAAGACCATCTCTGGAGCACTCCACCAATCAGGCCTTTATGGTAGAGTAATCAAATCAAATGTATTTATAAAGCCCCCCTTACATCAGCTGATGTCACAGAGTGCTGTACAGAAACCCAGCCTAAAACCCCAAACAGCAAGCAATGCAGGTGTAAAAGCACGGTGGCTAGGAAAAACTCCCTAGAAAGGCCAAAACCTAGGAAGAAACCTAGAGAGGAACCAGGCTGTGAGGGGTGGCCAGTCCTCTTCTGGCTGTGCCGGGTGCAGATTATAACAGAACATGGACAAGATTTTAAAATGTTCATAAAACAGGCAGAACAGTTGAAACTGGAGAAGCAGCACGGCCAGGTGGACATCAAGGAGTCATCAGGCCAGGTAGGCCTTGAGGAATGGTCCTAATGCTCAGGTCGAGAGAGAGAGAGAGAGAGAGAGAGAGAGAGAGAGAGAGAGAGAGAGAGAGAGAGAGAGAGAGAGAGAGAGAGAGAGAGAGAGAGAGAGAGAGAGGATCTTCATGGATGGACCAAGGCGCAGCGTGCCGGGTGGAGTTAAACATCTTTATTTCATCAACTCACTCAAATACAAAACAACAAACAAAGATCAAAACAGGTGTAGCACCAACGGTACACACACCTCAACAGAGTCAACCTCCCACAAAGAAAGGAGGAAAAATTAGCTGCTTAAGTGTGGTTCCCAATCAGAGACAACGATAGACAGCTGTCCCTGATTGAGAGCCACACTCAGCCAAAACAAAGAAATACAAAAACTATAACATAGAATGCCCACTTCCAAATCACACCCTGACCAAACCAAAATGAGACATTAACAGGCTCCAACAGGTCAGGGCGTGACAGAGAGAGAGAGAAGAAGAAAAAAGAAAGAGAGAGATAATTAGAGAGAGCATACTTAAATTTCCACAGGACACCAGATAAGAGAAGAAATACTCCAGATATAACAGACGGACCCTAGCCCCCTCGACACATAAACTACTGCAGCATAAATACTGGGGGCTGAGACAGGAGGGGTCGGGAGACAAGCCACTCCTCAGTAAAAGACATATGACAGCCCGCTTGGAGTTTGCCAAAAGGCACCTAAAGGACTGTAAGACCATGAGAAACAATATTCTCTAGTCTGATGAAAGCAAGATTGAACTCTTTGGCCTGGATGCCAAGCGTCACGTCTGGAGGAAACCTGCATCATGCTGTGGGGATGTTTTTCAACGGCAGGGAATGGGAGACTTGTCATCAAGGGAAAGATGAATGGAGCAAAGTAAAGAGAGATCCTTGATGAAAACCTGCTCCAGAGCGCTCAAGGACCTGACTTCCAACAGGACAACGACCCTAAGCACACATCCAAGACAACGCAGGAGTGGCTTCGGGACAAGTCTCTGAATGTCCTTGAGTGGCCCAGCCAGAGCCCGGACTTGAACCCAATCTAACATCTCTGGAGAGACCTGAAAATAGCTGTGCAGTGACGCTCCGCATGCAACCTGACAGAGCTGGAGAGGATCTGAAACAAAATGAATGGTGTGCCAAGCTTGTAGCGTCATACCCAAGAAGACTCAAGGCTGTAATCACTGCCAAAGGTGCTTCAACAAAGTACTGAGTAAAGGGTCTGAATACTTATGTAAATGTCATATTTCAGTGTTCTATTTGTAATAAATTTGAAAAAAAAATTCTAAAATCATGTTTTTGCTTTGTCATTATGGGGTATTGTGATGTCATTATGGGGTATTGTGATGTCATTATGGGGTATTGTGATGTCATTATGGGGTATTGTGTGTAGATTGATGAGGGGAAAAAAAATTTAATCAATTTTAGAATAAGGCTGTAACGTAACAAAATGTGGAAAAAGTCAAGGGGTCTGAATACTTTCCGAATGCAATGTACATACATATACCTACTGTAGGTCAGAGCCCTGTTTGCATAAAACATATTTAGTATTTCCCTTAAGGAATAGTTTTCCCTTACCGAAAGGGAATTGTTTAAGGGCGTTGCGTGGAGCCTCTCAAATATTTCCTCAGGTAAGGGCATCGTTTAAGGATTTTATGGTAGTTTGAAGGCAAGTATGACAGAAATAGTATCTGGCTACCATGGAGACGGCCTGATTCACTGACTAAATGTCTCAAAGAAATAATTCATTTTGTGGTAGAAAAATGTAACTTCTACAAAAAAGACAGGATAATCAAATTGCTCCATAAGACAATAAACCATGGTTTATTGTAGTGTTTATTGTGGTTACTTTTGTCTCAACTTGTATATATTACTTTCTAGCAAGTCAAGCTATCTTACAGAGAGTAGCTAGCTAACTAGCCATGGACTGTGCACTTTCCATTGTTTAGCTAAGCAGCTAACTACCTAGCTGGTGGATGTTTTCCTATTGAAACCAGGGCACCTCCACAAATGCTGTTTACATTGATATCCATACTGAGTGAAGCGGTTAAGGGACCTCATGGGCACCCTTAACTTTTTCACTTTTATGGGGGAAATTCACCTTAAAATGTTTTGTACAACTGACTTAAAGTTAAGGAAACTTTAAGGGAAACAATGAGGAGAAAAAATACCAACCGGGCCCTGGTTGACTAAGTCAGTTGCACAAAACATTTTAAGGTGAATTTGTGCAGGTGAATGTTTTCCTCTGCCCTGGTTGCAAAAAGGAAAACATCAACCAGCTAGCTAGGTGTATAGCTAGCTGACAATAGCTACTTAGCAAAACAATGGAAGGTGCACAATCCATGGCTACAAAGCTAGCTGGCTAGCTAGTTACCTACTCTGCAAGTTAGCTTGATGTGCTAGAAAGTAATAGAAACAAGTTGAGATTAAAGTATAGAAACATGTTTTATTATCATATGAATCAACTTGTTTCTCCTGTCTTGAATGTAGAAGTTTCATTTTGTGATCTCCCAAAATAAATGCTCTTTGATGAGATGTTCAGTGAGTGAGTCAGGTCGTCTCCATGGTAACACGAGATTCTTTCTGCTTTACATGACTTTAAAGTAGAATAAAAAACCCTTAAGTATGTCCTCATCTAGGGGCTCTATGCAAACGCCCTTAAGTATGCCCTCATCTAGGGGCTCTATGCAACGCCCTTAAGTATGCCCTTACCTAGGGGCTCTATGCAACGCCCTTAAGTATGTCCTCATCTAGGGGCTCTATGCAAACGCCCTTAAGTATGCCCTCATCTAGGGGCTCTATGCAACGCCCTTAAGTATGCCCTTACCTAGGGGCTCTATGCAACGCCCTTAAGTATGCCCTTAGGTAAGGGGCAATGATTCCTAAAGGGAAACACTTAAGATGTTTTATGCAACCAGGCTCAGGCCCCAAGTGAAACTATGTTGCTGGCCGCTACTTTACTGTCCATTAACTTACAGAGAACGGTGATGTGTCTTCATGCTCACAACCCAGTCCCCCGAAGACACGCCCTGATGGCCTGGAGGCAATGAGTCAATGCAGCACCCCTGGACCAATCTATTCTCTCTGGGCGTGTTGAGTGATGACGCACGACTACATTTGGGAATGGCACCATGTGTATTCTACTAGTAAGTTGAGATCCCGGCTGAATTCCATTAATCTTTTTACAATTTGGAAATTGATCTGCGGGCCTACAAAATGTGAGCCGCCAGTTGCCCAGTCCGACATTTTAAAAAAGGAGACTTTAGTAGCACCTTCGACCAAAAAATGCAAAATGTCAACCATAATCAAATCAGAACCATTGATGAAGGTCTATAAAAAATGCAACAATATTAAAGTAGCCTAGTGGTTAGAGAAGTGGGTCAGTACCCGGAGAGTTGTCGGTACGAATCCCAGCTCAGATGGGAAAATCTGGTGCAGAGCGAGACGGCAACTGGAGGGTTGCTGGCATCATCCTAGATACCGTCCTCTGCCGTTGTGTCGATGACCAAGGCACTAACCCCCTACAAATTGTTTCAGGGACGCGGTACTGCAGATGACCCATTGCCCCCAGTCCATCAGGGTGTGTCTCGGGGGGACACGAAACCTTTCTAAGGTCTAAGGTAAGAGCTAATACAAGATTCCGTATTCCTGGATTCCGTATTCCTGGCTTTAACATTCTAAGAAAGGATCGACCAGAGGGATTCAGAGGGGGTGTAGCACTGCTTTTAAAGGAAGGAATTGAGTACTCTGAAGCTGTTTTTGACCTCACCAAAGAAGAACTCAACAACAATGAGTACACTGCAGCAAAAGTAGTCCTAAATGGACACGCAGCTCTTCTGGTAGCCACTATATACTGTCCACCCGCAACAACACCCTCTGAAAAATTGATCTCTGCCCTTGCAGACAACAATGGCCAGACCATCATAATGGGAGATTTTAATGCCAAACACACGGAGTTCAACTGCAACACTACAAACCACTCAGGAAGAGTATTAAGGGATATCCTCGGCAAGACACACCTGGCCATCCTCAACACCAATGAGCCCACACACATCCATTCTTCCACCTCCAAGGCAGACATCCTTGACCTTGTCCTCTGCTCCCCGGACCTGTCTGCTAAACTCCTTAGCTTCTCCGTCAGCCATGACGTGGGAAGTGACCATCTCCCTGTCCTTGCCTCCTTTTCTCTCCAACTTCAACAAGCACCGGCGAAACCAAGATACAACTACAAGAAAGCAAACTGGGAAAAATACAGAGAATGCATTGCAGACAAGATGACAAATATTGCAGTAACAACACAGAACCCCAAGGATTTGGACCAGCTGGCCGAGAGAATTGGGAGTATCCTCATTCAGGCCCGGGAAGAGACAATACCACTCACCACCACCAAACCACCACAACAACAACTCCCAGCACATATCCTAAATCTCATCAAGCAGAAGAGAAAGGTCCGGAGAGATTTTATTAAAACAAGAGCACCAATCTTGAAAACAGAAGTTAATCGGTTACAGAACCAAATCCGATATCAACTCACCCTCCACAAACAGAAACAGTGGACTGCCTTCTATCACCAGCTAGATGCAGACACCAACCCCCGGACCTTCTGGCAAAAAATCAAAACAATTAACGGAGACAAAACTAACAACATCATACCTGTGCTAAAGGATCAAGGCAAACTCATCGAAGACAACAAAACAAAAGCAATATTGTTTAGAAACCACCTACAAAATGTTCATTCTTGTCCCAATGATCCCCTCTTCGACAAAGACTGGAAGATCACTGTCGACAGAGAAATGAAAAAACCAGTATATTCTTCAAATCTGCCACCAGTAGACCATCCCCTCAACCGCTCTGTTACCATTGAAGAAATCAAGAGTCATCTGAAAAAACAAAAACAAAGCACCTGGGGAAGACAACATTGACAGCACATTCATCAAACAAGCACCTGATGAATACCTGCACCTCCTTTCTAACCTCTTCACCACATGTCTCATGGAAGGCTACTTTCCCTACCTTGGAAATCTGCAGTTGTCACAATGATCCACAAACCTGGTAAAGACCCATACAACGTCACAAGTTACAGACCAATCAGTCTCCTCAGTCATGTCGGGAAGCTGTTTGAGAGAGTACTCACCCAGAGACTGAGCAGCCACACTGAGGAAATGGGCCTCCTTGGAATCCACCAAGCTGGCTTCAGAAAAGCAAGATCAACTACCGACAACATTCTAAGACTGTCAGAGGATATCCTCCGAACTTCAAGAAAAAAGAACAAACACTGGCGGTTTTCTTTGATATAGAAAAAGCATTTGACAAAATGTGGCACAACGGGCTGTGCTACCGGCTTGCAGACTCCAACCTCCAAATACCACTCTCCATCAGAAACATCATCACCAGCTTTCTCCACAACCGTACAATTAAAGTGAAGGTCTCCACAGCAATATCCCCACCATTTACCCCTGAAGCAGGTGTTCCACAGGGGGCAGTCCTAAGCCCACTGCTCTTTCTACTATACATATCAGATATTTACTACCCGCCACCCACCATAGGCCAAGTCTCACAGTTTGCCGATGACCTCTGCTACTGGACCAACTCCAGATGTCCTGAACTTGCTGCAAAAAAACTCCAGAAATCTATTGAAGAGATCGAGACATGGTCTAACATGTGGCGAGTAAAACTGAACCCACAAAAGACCCAATGTGTCCTCTTTGCAAGAAACACCAGAAAAAAACAGAAACCTATAGACCTCAAACTCTACGGTGAGGCAATAAAAGTAGAAAAAGAAGCTAAATTCCTTGGAGTCACCTTCCAGAAGAACATGAACTGGACATCCCATATAGCGAACATAGAGAGAGAGGGACGAAAAAGACTAAACCACCTAAAAACACTGTGCGGAAGAAAATGTGGAGCCTCACCGCAGACAGTGTTGGAAAGTCTACATCAGCTACATCCGATCTCTCTTCGAATACGCCTTACCAGCCTGGATAACAGCTTCGCCACAGCAGATGAACCGGCTGCAGAGGATCCAAAACTTGGCAATAAAAATGGCTTACAGACTACCAAAATACATCAGCAACCACCACGCTCACAGCATATCCGGACTCGCATCAATTAGCAACAGACAGTCCATCATTGGCCGGGGGTTCATCAGCAGAGCAACTCGCAATCCATCGTTGAGGAAAGCTGTGGGACAGGCCAGGTGGACCACAGATACACCCATGTCCATCATGCTGAAACTGTCTTAATAAAATTGTGTGTGTATATGTGATGCATCCCTTAACACCCCCTTCCCCCCAGATGTGAGCTGTAACTCTAACAAAGTCTAACACAACAAACTCATGTCGGGACAGGAAAATAGAGTAACTAACCCATGTCGTGTGAAAAACAAAAAACAAAAAAACTGAAATTGTGTGTATATGTAATGCATTCCTTAACACCCCCCCTCCCCCCCAGATGTGAGCTGTAACCCTAATAAAGTCTAACACAACAAACTCATCTCGGGACAGGAAAATAGAGTAACTAACCCATGCCGATCATGTACATTGTCTATTGTCTCTCTTGAATTGTAAAACACTGTGCGGAAGAAAATGCGGAGCCTCACCGCAGACAGTGTGAAAGTCTACATCAGCTACATCCGATCTCTCTTGAATGCGCCTTACCAGCCTGGATGGCAGCTTCGCGCGGCGGATGAGTCGGCTGCAGGGGATCCGGGCTTGGCGGTGGGGATGGCTTGCGGGCTGCCGGGTACACGGCGTCCGCCGCGCCACAGCATATCCGGACTCGCATCAACTAGCAACAGACAGTCCATCATTGGCCGGGGTTCATCGGCAGAGCGACTCACGGTCCGGGTGGACCACGGGTGCGCCCATGTCCATCATGCTGAAACTGTCTTAATAAAATTGAAATTGTGTATGTATGTGTGATGCATCCCTTAACACCCCCCCCCCCAGATGGGAGCTGTAACCCTAATAAAGTATAACACAACAAACTCATGTCGGGACAGGAAAATAGAGTAACTATCCCATGCCTGTTTTGAGAAAAATAATAGGGCATCTAGACCCTAAGGATGCCTTGCTTGACCAGACCCTCCTTCCTTGCTCCTGGCCTGCCCTGCCTCTTCCACCAACTAATTTGTTCTTATGGACAGAAAAGAGCAGAAGCTCTGAGCTGTCCGATCATGCACATGGTTTATTGTTGTTGTTGTTGCATAAAGTTAATGGACAATAAAGTACTGGAAGTTATGTCCTGTATGTGCGAGTATGTGTGGTTTATAAGACGTATTGAGTTGTATACTATATTAAACACAAGATATTGACAGACCGGTTGAAATAATTTAGCAGTAGTAATCTGTTTAATAATTATATCTATTCAGTCCACAAAGGGTCATCCTCAGAGCTTACAGTCACTGACAAACTGGATTGAAAAAGGTCAATGGTCAATTATTCTCATTCTCTTTGGGTTTGGTCTTCCGCTGCTTTTCCATGTCTTTGAGTTTGGAGTCCAGCTTCCTGTGTAGATAGGCCTTCTTGTTAGGATCTCCAGACTTGTCCTTGTGTCCACTACCGGCATACAGAACCCCTTCTTTACTGATCCTCATCCTGGCATTGGTCCTGGCTTGGTCTCCACACCCATGGACCTGGAGGAGTTACATAGAGGAGTTACAACACAGTGACATAGAGGAGTTACAACACAGTGGAGTTACAACACAGTGACATAGTGGAGTTACAACACAGTGACATAGTGGAGTTACAACACAGTGACATAGAGGAGTTACAACACAGTGACATAGTGGAGTTACAACACAGTGACATAGAGGAGTTACAACACAGTGACACAGAGGAGTTACAACACAGTGGAGTTACAACACAGTGACATAGTGGAGTTACAACACAGTGACATAGTGGAGTTACAACACAGTGACATAGAGGAGTTACAACACAGTGACATAGTGGAGTTACAACACAGTGACATAGAGGAGTTACAACACAGTGACACAGAGGAGTTACAACACAGTGACACAGAGGAGTTACAACACAGTGACACAGAGGAGTTACAACACAGTGACAGAGTTACAACACAGTGACAGAGTTACAACACAGTGACAGAGTTACAACACAGTGACAGAGTTACAACACAGTGACAGAGTTACAACACAGTGACATAGAGGAGTTACAACACAGTGACATAGAGGAGTTACAACACAGTGACATAGAGGAGTTACAACACAGTGACAGAGTTACAACACAGTGACATAGAGGAGTTACAACACAGTGACATAGAGGAGTTACAACACAGTGACATAGAGGAGTTACAACACAGTGACAGAGTTACAACACAGTGACACAGAGGAGTTACAACACAGAAACATCAGAGAATAACCTTTTTAAAAATGTGAAACTAAATTAAATCAGTCTACCAAATACAAAATATACCTGAAAGTGACCACTGGTAGATAAGAGTTACAACAAATTAGGGCTGTCAAACGATACATATTTTAAATTGAGTTAACTCTCATATGCAGAATTAGTTTAGTGAGCTGTCATTTAAAGGGGCAGTGCAGTCCAAAACGTGATTTTGCTGTGCTTTATATATATATATATATATTTCCTCGCTATAAAGTTGGAATAATACTGTGAAAATGATGATAATGCACTTTTAGTGTAAGAGCTGTTTGAAAAGACTGCCTGAAATGTCAGTTTGATTGGCTGGGTGGGGTTTCTGGTGACATCACCAGGTGGTATAATAAGAGCTAGTTTTAGAGAGAGGTTGCCCTCTTCTCTGCCAATAAGAGCTAGTTTTAGAGAGGTTGCCCTCTTCTCTGCCAATAAGAGCTAGTTTTAGAGAGGTTGCCCTCTTCTCTGCCAATAAGAGCTAGTTTTAGAGAGGTTGCCCTCTTCTCTGCCAATAAGAGCTAGTTTTCAGGTTACATATCCCTCCCAGTAGGCTCCACCAATTAGGCCCCTCTGTCAGACCACTTCCAGACTGTCATAGCCAAATTCCTGCTTGAAAATTTGCATTTTGCTAAGTAGACATTGTCTTTGACCATTTTAAGTCAAAACAATCACAGTACGGTACTTAATTGTTAACCAGAAATGATTTGATATTTGAGATAACGGCTACATTGGACTTAAGATTTATCATACAAAAAAAAACATTACAAAGAATATAGACGTCTTGATTAACTCGAGTTAACAGATTAACTCTGACAGGTAAAAATGCAAATGTATACTATACAGTGGACCATAATACAGTGAGAAAACGATTTGCCTATAATCTAGAAACAAGGTGAGTCTTACCTCAGGTATGTGGTGACCGAGGCAGTATTGTCTGTTGCAGAACAGACAGAGTTGTCCCAGGTGAATTACTAACGTTTTACACTTGACAAAACTACAGACGCGTTCTGCCTTCACCACAGCATCTATTAGGGTGTCAAAGTCCTGGTCCGCTGTCGAAGCCGCAGCGATCTCACAGGCACCCGCTTTGGTCTTTTTGGACTTTCCTAGGAGGAGAGAAATTATATATATACAGTACCAGTTAAAAGTTTGGACACACCTACTCATTCAAGGGTTTTTCTTTATTTTCTACTGTTTTCTACATTGTAGAATAATAGTGAAGACATCAAAACTATGAAACAACACATATGGAATCATGTAGTAACCAAAAAAAAAGTTATTTTATATTTGAGATTCTTCAAAGTAGCCACCCTTTGCCTTGATGACAGCTTTGCACACTCTTGGCATTCTCTCAACCAGCTTCACCTGTAATGCTTTTCCAACAGTCTTGAAAGAGTTCCCACATATACTGAGCACTTGTTGGCTGCTTTTCCTTCACTCTGCGGTCCAACTCATCCCAAACCATCTCAACTGGGTTGAGGTCAGATGATTGTGGAGGGCAGGTGATCTGATGCAGCACTCCATCACTCTCCTTCTTGGTCAAATAGCCCTTACACAGCCTGGAGGTGTGTTGGGTCATTGTCCTGTTGAAAAACAAATGATATTCCCACTAAGCGCAAACCAGATGGAATGGCGTATCGCTGCAGAATGCTGTGAGTGTGCCTTGAATTCTAAATAAATCACTGACAGTGTCACCAGCAAAGCACCCCCAAACCATCACACCACCTCCTCCATGCTTCACGGTGGGAACCACACACGTGGAGATCATCCGTTCAACTACTCCACGTCTCACAAAGACATGGCGGTTGGAACCAAAAATCTCAAATTTGGACTCATCAGACCAAGGACACATTTCCACCGGCCCATTGCTCGTGTTTCTTGGTCCAAGCAAGTCTCTTCTTATTATTGGTGTCCTTTAGTAGTGGCTTCTTTGCAGCAATTTGACCATGAATGCCTGATTCACGCAGTCACCTCTGAACAGTTGATGTTGAGATGTCTCTGTTACTTGATCGCTGTGAACCATTTATTTGGGCTGCAATTTCCGAGGCTGGTAACTCTAATGAACTCATCCTCTGCAGCAGAGGTAACTCTGGGTCTTCCTTTCCTGTGGCGGTCTTCATGAAAACCAGTTTCATCATAGCGCTCGATGGTTTTTGCACCTGCAAATTTTCCGGATTGACTGACGTTCATGTCTTAAAGTAATGATGGACTGTCGTTTCTCTTTTATTTGAGCTGTTCTTGCCATAATATGGACTTGGTCTTTTACCAAATAGGGCTATCTTCTGTTACCCACCCCTACTTTGTCACAACTGACTGGCTCAAACCCATTAAGAAATTCCACAAATTAACAAGGCACACCTGTTAATTGAAATGCATTCCAGGTGACTACCTCATGAAGCTGGTTGAGAGAATGCCAAGAGTGTGCAAAGCTGTCATCAAGGCAAAGGGTGGCTACTTTGAAGAATCTCAAAAATATTTTTATTTGTTTAACACTTTTTTGGTCACTACATGATTCCATATGTGTTATTTCATAGTGTTGATGTCTTCACTATTATTCTACAATGTAGAAAATAGTAAAAATAAAGAAAAACCCTGGAATCAGTAGGTGTGTCCAAACTTTTGACTGGTACTGTATGTCGGATCAAACATAAAACAGGCATTTATAGTATAAGTATTAGAGTTCATAAAAGGCATGAGGAATACGGTTTAATCAGAACTTATTTTCATCATCATTTTTGACTGCTAATTTAATCATAATTTTTTACACTAACCTTTTGCCTTGGCCTTCTTAGCAGTCTGAGTCTTTCCTGCTGTACGGACGGTATCTAGATGCTTCTCCTGCTCCCTCTTCTGTTCCCTCTTCTCCTGCTCCCGTCTCATTCGTTCAAGATGCAAAGTCTTGAGATCTACAGGTGCCGCTGGTTGCCCTACAGGAGGCCCTGTGACACAGTCTTCCTCCAGGACGGCTGCTGGTTGCAGGGCTTGTCGCTCCTCTTCTTCCCCAGCCTCGTTAGGCCCTGCTGGGGGTCTGGAGACAGTGATGCACCTGTCCTTTCCCTCTCCCTGGCTCTCATGGTTCAGGCCCAGCTCCTCTGCCACCTGTTTTACATGGTCGTTTTTTAGCTCTTGATTTATTTGTACAACATAAAAGGTACAACGCAGGCGAGGAAGACACAAAACTCACGAAAAGCCTCACTACATTGATAATGTACAACTACAAAAAAAGTAATTTTCCTGAAGAAAAAACGGTGTGCTTTGAGCTGTCCAGAAGTATTTTAACGGTAGAAGTTAAGTTGCTGATGCAAAGCACACGAATAAAAAACAAGTCAAAGTCTTACGTACCTGGTGTACGAGCAGGCGGTCGTGGGAGTTGAGGGTCGAGGGAAACCGTAGCTCTGTCTGGTCTGGGTCCTGTAGGAACCACTCCACCTGGTCCTTGATCTCCAGGTATTTTATCTGGGTCAGTCTCTGCTCCTCCTCTGTGGGGGCGGAGCGTCTGGCTTGGCTGTGTGTGCTGGGACCTGTGTCACGTAAAGTTTTGTTTCATTTCAGTTGTGTGCATATTTCTGTGTGACTACCACAACAAGGGGTTAGATTAAACCTGATTCTGGAATAAAAAAAAAGTATTTTCAATTGAACTTGATTTTTAGTCTAGGACTAGGTTTAATCTGGAAAAGCAGCCTCCCCAAACCGTTAAAACTTGATGTCCTGATTATTACTACAGTATGCGAATAACGGCATACCTGAACCTGTCTGGGGCCCTCCTCCCTGGGTCTTGTCCCCCCCAGAGGTCTTCTTGTGTCCGGGCTCCACCTTGCTCCCAGCCTGGCCCTTCTGCTTGTTGGAGGTGGATGAGGAGCTGCTAGCAGTAGCTTTAGTGTTGTTAGACTTGGTATCTCTGTGGTCTCTGGTGTAGTTCTGGGGCACAATGTCCTGTAGGTAGGGATGGACGATACTGTTCCTTTCAGTTTCGATTCATACCAACTTATTTCTCAGGCTAGTATTGCCCATACGGATAACAATATTTATTAGGCTGGCATTATATCAATAGAGATATATTTTAGACTAATACTGCCTATATCGAATGAAGATATTTTATAGTTTAATATCGTAACGTCATGACTATAACTACTGTTCCCTCAAGGACGGCAAACGAGATACAACATACTATGGGGAGTTGTGCCTGACAAGGCCAATGAAATCCGCGCCTCGCTAGAAGTCCCGCCTTCCACAGGTGATAAGTGTGAGGCTCGGATTCATTCCTTCCATTTAAAACCCGCTCTTCACCGAGCCCAGGAATGGGCGGTGCGGGGCTAAACGGGTGTTGTAACTCGTTTCCCTCCTTCAGGGAACAGAAGTTATAGTCATAACATTACGTTCCCTTTCAGTCAGCCAACTTATGTACAACATACTATGGGGAAATATCATCACGGCCCAGACCTGACCCCTCCAGGGGAGTCTACAGACCTGACCCCTCCAGATGCAGTAGACCATCCAGACCAGACCCCTCCAGATGCAGTAGACCCCCAGACCTGACCCCTCCAGATGCAGTAGACCCCCCAGACCTGACCCCTCCAGATGCAGTAGACCCCCAGACCTGACCCTCTAGATGCAGTAGACCCCCAGACCTGACCCCTCCAGATGCAGTAGACCCCCAGACCTGACCTGACCCCTCCAGATGCAGTAGACCCCCAGACCTGACCTGACCCCTCCAGATGCAGTAGATCCCCAGACCTGACCCCTCCAGATGCAGTAGACCCCCAGACCTGACCCTCCAGATGCAGTAGACCTCCCAGACCTGACCTGACCCCTCCAGATGCAGTAGACCTCCCAGACCTGACCTGACCCCTCCAGATGCAGTAGATCCCCCAGACCTGACCCCTCCAGATGCAGTAGACCCCCCAGACCTGACCTGACCCCTCCAGATGCAGTAGACCACCCAGACCTGACCCCTCCAGATGCAGTAGACCACCCAGACCTGACCTGACCCCTCCAGATGCAGTAGACCTCCCCCAGACCTGACCCCTCCAGATGCAGTAGACCTCCCCCAGACCTGACCCTCCAGATGCAGTAGACCTCCCCCAGACCTGACCCCTCCAGATGCAGTAGACCTCCCCCAGACCTGACCCTCCAGATGCAGTAGACCTCCCCCAGACCTGACCCCTCCAGATGCAGTAGACCCCCCCAAGACCTGACCCCTCCAGATGCAGTAGACCTCCCAGACCTGACCCTCCAGATGCAGTAGACCCCCAGACCTGACCCCTCCAGATGCAGTAGACTACCCAGACCTCCGTGAACCAAGGCTGCCTGGGCCAACGGGAAGCCACAAGAATCAACGGCTTCCCTCCTGGTGCACCCTCTCCAACGTGGGCTGAATCAGAACCTACCAGAACCTTCCATATCTCAGTCTATGCCGCTCTGACATTGCTCATCCATTTATCTACATATTCTTAATTCCATTCCTTTACTTAGATTTGTGTGTATAAGGTAGTTGTTGTGAAATTGTTAGATTACTTGTTAGATACTACTGCACTGTCGGAACTAGAAGCACAAGCATTTCGCTACACTCGCAATAACATCTGCTAACCACGTGTACGTGACCAATCAAATTGTATTTATTTTATTTGGAACCACTGGTGGAAACGCGTTAAGAAGGGTTCCGAGGTGCGTCAGAGCGCCCGTTCTCACTCGGGTCCCTCATTGAGAAAAATAGACACTTTGCGTTTTCTCGGGATGCGTAAAAATCTACAAATCAGCCCATGGGAGCCCCCTGACAATAGCACTGGGCCAGGGCCCGTAGGCCTGACAGTGACACCCGAGGCAACCGACTTAGGCTGCGAGATGCATCCAGGTCAGTGGCTAGCACTCAGCGCTAGAAGGGCCGTATCAACAATAGCCGCACCGGAACGACTTTAAAATCACAGAAGACAGCATCCCCAGTACGCGTAGGCACTGGTGAAAACGCACTGTGACACAGCACAAACGTGTCTAAGCAGAGCCGGAACCAGACTCAGAAACGGAATGTGCTGAGATGGGAGTCAGACAGTCAGACAGACAGACAGCCAGACAGTCAGTCAGACAACCAGACAGACAACCAGACAGTCAACCAGACAGCTAGTCAGACAGCTAGTCAGACAGCTAGTCAGACAGCTAGTCAGACAGCCAGACAGCTAGTCAGACAGCCAGACAGCTAGTCAGACAACCAGACAGCTAGTCAGACAACCAGACAGCTAGTCAGACAACCAGACAGCTAGTCAGACAACCAGACAGCTCTTTTACTGGTTTCTTATGAAGCCTAGTGACTGAATATGGGACAGTAGCATGGGTGTGTATAACACTGCCAATTGGCTGGAACAGCCAGAGGCTCTTGATTATTCTTAGTTTGTAGACTCTGAGGTGTTTGCTGAGGGCACGTAGGTCTAGAATGACACGCAAAGTTTGTACCAGCCATTCTGGATCTTCGACATAGGAACCACTCGGATTGCCTGCTTCAGGAGACGGGAGGATATTCCCTCAAAACAGGCACGGAGTCCTGGAGAACAGTCAACGTGATGCAACGCTGCAGAAACTCGGAAAGGCGAACAACAAATTGTGGCCTGTACCGAGACGTCACTGTTCGCATGATCCATGGAGACATACTGTGACACAGCACAAACGTGTCTAAGCAGAGCCGGAACCCGGAAAAGCTCCAGACTCAGAAACGGAATGTGCTGAGATGGGAGTCAGACAGTCAGACAACCAGACAGTCAGACAGCCAGACAGTCAGACAGCCAGACAGTCAGACAGCCAGACAGTCAGACAGACAACCAGACAGTCAGACAGACAACCAGACAGCCAGACAGCTAGTCAGACAGCTAGTCAGACATCCAGACAACCAGACAGCTAGTCAGACAGCCAGACAGCTAGTCAGACATCCAGACAACCAGACAGCTAGTCAGACAACCAGACAGCTAGTCAGACATCCAGACAACCAGACAGCTAGTCAGACAGCTAGTCAGACATCCAGACAACCAGACAGCTAGTCAGACAGCTAGTCAGACAGCCAGTCAGACAGCTAGTCAGACATCCAGACAGCTAGCCAGACAGCCAGTCAGACAGCTAGTCAGACATCCAGACAACCAGACAGACATCCCAGCCAAGTGCTCATGGGGCTGCACACAAAACCAATTCCTTCTGATGGGTTCTGAACTGAGGGAGAGAGGGGAATGCAGAACATTTTACATTCTGTCAGAACATGTTATTGTTAAGACATCAGGGATCCTATGGAAAGGAGAAGGACCACAGTCTGGGACAAGTCAACAGGACAGCCGTGAGTTGAGGAGGAGTGAGGAATTTGGCCCGAGGTCAGATGAAGTGAGACAGAACACGCATCACTAAAGTCTTGCCTAGTAACAGAGGTGTATTGGCTGTCCAGATGTGTAAGGTGGAGACTCAGCATAGAAGGAAGATATAAATACCAGTGCTTGTGTAAATATGTCTGTCTTATGCAACTGTGTGACCAAGTGGGTGAATAAACTTGGTTTGAGCTTTACTAGTGGTCCGTGTGTAGTTTTACTCTGTTTATTTAGAGCCTAACAATAGTATGAAGAAACAATACTACATACTACACTTCACTCCCTCCAACTCCCAAAACTGAAAATAGGAATGGGCTTGCCATAATCCAGGGGGAAGCTAGTAAGTAAGCATGGTAGTCGACGTTAGCCAGGAGGCTTTTTAGCATAGCCTTTAGAGGCTATGCATCTCGCAGTCAGACAACCAGACAGCGTCGTTCCTAACTCAGTTGGATGGTGTATCAATACACCCAGTCACTACAAAGATACAGGAGTCCTTCCTAACTCAGTTGGATGGTGTATCAATACACCCAGTCACTACAATGATACAGGCGTCCTTCCTAACTCAGTTGGATGGTGTATCAATACACCCAGTCACTACAAAGATACAGGAGTCCTTCCTAACTCAGTTGCCACAGAGGAAGGAAACCAGAGAGTGCACCCGAGAGCGATGAATAGAAAACTGCTTCCAGTTAATAATCTGGTATTAGCGGACAGACAGAAGCGTACCATGTACAGCACTAGTTAGACTACAGTAGCATGCCCACAACACAAACATAACAGCCTGTTGTTCTGACAGCAGGTAACTATGATGTTTTCACTTTGTCATCATGTGTGTAGATGTGTGAGAAAAAAGATATAATCCATTGTGAATTCAGGCTGTAACAACAAAATGTGGAATAAGTCAAGGGGCATGAATACTTCATGAAGGCTCTGTATTTGAGGCTAGTATTGCCGATATGGAATACAATATTTTTTAGGCTAGTATTGCCGATATGGAATACAATATTTTTTAGGCTAGTATTGCCGATATGGAATACAATATTTTTTAGGCTAGTATTGCCGATATGGAATACAATATTTTTTAGGCTAGTATTGCCGAAATGGAATACAATATTTTTTTGGCTAATATTGCCAATACGGAATACAATATTTTTCAGGCTCGTATTGCCGATATCGATAGTACGTATAAATGGAGAGGACTACAAACACATTCCCTTGATAGACTGATACGCTATTGACCCCAGAAGGATATTAACCTACCTGCAGGTACTCAAAGGCGGTGCGTACGTCTCCGTGCTGGGTCATGTGATCGATGAGAGTCTTGAGGAAGCCGTGGGTCTGGACGGTCTGCGTGTCACACACTAGGGCCAGGTGACGTCTGGCTCGAGTCACCGCCACGTTGATCCTCCTGTCTTCCGCTAAGAACCCTATCTCACCTGAAGGATGGATGTACCTTAGTACATCAGCACATTGGTAGAAATAGACCACACACACACACACACACACACACACACACAAATGTTTACCTTTCCTGTTAGATCTGACCAAGGTCAGCACCACAGCCTCCTTCTCCCTGCCCTGGAAGCCGTCTACAGACTTGATCTCCAGATCAGGATGTCTCGCTGAGAGACGCTGACGCAGGAGATCCACCTAAACTCAGACAAGAACATGAAACAGCCTCTGCACCTTTTGTCACAAACGTTTCAGATCAAGGCTAACAAGACACTGGGCTCAGCAAAACTCAACTGATCTCCACTACAAATAAGAGCTAAAAGTTCAATAGTGCAGAAAGCCACCCTGAGTCACCTGCAGATTGTAAGGGGCAATAACAGCGATGTCTTTGGGTTTCACCCCAGCTTCAGTCAACGCTTTGATGTGCAGTTCCACAATGTCCACCTCACCTGTTGATCAGAATACGAGTTCAGCACAATTAGTGTATTAGATTTCAGAACCTCACATGGGTCCTAAGAAGACCAGATACCCGAGTGAGTTTCCTCTTCGTTTAGACTAGGTCATATTGTGTTGAGCTAGAGGGAATTAGGACCTCCACCTTATCATATCATTCAGAAAGCTGACCTTGGTTTCCTTTGGACTGTTCGTCTGTCACCTCCATCTCACTAAGCCCACAGCCTGCTGTGTCTATGAGGAGGAGAGGGGTGCTGGTCTCTTCAACACTGGCTACTCCTGGGAGATCCCTGTTCAGGGGGAAGAGCAATGGCACAACTGGGGTTTCCTTATAGGCTTGGGGTCAATTCCATTTCAATTTAGGAAGTAAAGCGGAAGTCAACTTCATTCAGTCAATCCAGGAATTAACTGAACGTCTAGAATGAAAGTTCAAATTGGACTTACAGTTTAATTACAGAATTTCACAGATTTCAAATGGAATTGAACCCAACCCTGATCCTAAACCCTCATTAAAATGTCTACTAATTTGATGTGAGATAAATGGGCTATGTTTACACAGGCAGCCCCAATTCTGATCCTTTGACTAATTATTGATCTTTTGACCAAATCAGACCAGATGCCAATACTTGGGCAAAAGACCTGAATTGGGCTGCCCGTGTAAACGTAGCCAACGGAAACAGTTGTTACTTGAGCAGGTGTTTCTCCACTGAGCTGTGTGCGGTGAGTCGGCCCAGGTACATCTGTTCTGAGGCCCAGGTCATGATGTCACTGTTCATACGGTACTGCACTGTCAACATCCTGACCACGGAGTCGCCATACTTCTGGATCAACCTCTCCATCAGGCTGACAGACAGGCCTTTAGATGCAGCCCTGGATGAGAAAAATAGGATTGAAATCAAAGTATCTATTTTAAATATGGCAACAGTAAAGACACAAAGCAAGGCATGACACATGGATCCTGTTTAACAAACGATGTACATGGCAGGTATGACTGGGGAAAGTCAGAACCCACTACCGTCACCTGCGGTGTCCCCCTAGCAGGGCTTGAGAATATTTCCCCCCCCCCCCATCACCTTTCCAGAATCGCCCAAGTGCAATTTCAACCGTCCCAAACGGAAGGCGGACCGTCCCAAACGGATGGCGGACCGTCCCAAACGGAAGGCGGACCGTCCCAAACGGAAGGCGGACCGTCCCAAACTGAAGATGTTTAAATTTATCAGTATTTAGCAACCATAATAGGAGTCTGATAGCATGTGTGATGTGTGTGTAGCATGAATGTATGTGTGTGTGTGTGTATGGATGTGTGCATGTCTGTGTGTATGTCTGTGTGGGTGTGTGTATGTGTGCGCTAAGGTGTTGGTATGCTCTCGATGGTGCAGTGGTAATATTTGGAGAGGACCCGGGGTGGCATGCTGAATTTCTTCATCTGCCTTAGGAAGTAGAGACGCTGTTGCTCCCTCTTGACAAGAGTGGTGGTGTTGTTGGTCCATGTCAAGTCCTCGGTGATGTGGACGACCAGGAACATAAAACTGCTGACTTTGTTTGGCTGACATTGAGGGAGAAGTTGTTGTCCTGGCACCACAATGACAGTTCACTTATCTCCTCCCTATAGGCTGACTCGTCGTTGTTGGTTTTCAGGCCTACAACCGTGGTGTCATCAGAAAACTTCATGATGGAGTCGGTGCGGTGCAAACCAACGCAGTCGTGGGTGAACAGGGAGTACAGCAGAGGGCTGAGGACACATCCCTGGGGAGTCCCTGTGTTAAGAGTCAGTGTGGAGGAGGTGTTGTTGCCAATCCTCACAGCCTGTGGTCTGTCCATCAGGAAGTACAGGATCCAGTTACAGAGGGTGGTGTCCAGACCCAGGGCTCTGAACTTGGTGTCGAGCTTGAAGGGAACAATAGTGTTGAATGCTGAACTGTAGTCAATAAACAGCATTCTCACATAGGTGTTCCTCTTGTCCAGATGTGTTACGGCCGTGTGAATAGCGATGGAAATGGCATCTTCCGTGGATCTGTTGGAGCGGTAGGTAAACTGGAGTGAGTCCAGTGTGCCTGGCATGCTGGCCTTGATGTGGGCCATGACCAGCCTCTCCAAGCTCTTCATTGGGTGAGTGCGATAGCCTTGTTCTTCATGGGCACTGGGATGACGGTGGACCCCTTGAAGCAGGTGGGGACTACAGCCTTGGATGACGCCCGCCAGCTGGTCAGCGCACACTCTGAGGATGCGGCCAGGGATGCCATCGGGGCCTGGGCTTTGTGACTATTCACTCACTTGAAGGCTTTCCTCACATCAGCTTTGGAGAGTGAAAGCATGTGGTCCTAAAGAGCAACGAGAGTCTTACTAGATTAGAGATGTGACAAATGGAACTTTTTTCTTAATGTTTAAAAATGCCAGTTTTTTTATCGGTTTTCAGTTAGAACGATAAGAAAAATACAATTCCATGTGAAATCAAAATGTAGCTGTGCTGCTGCCAGCAGCGTTGTGGGTCTGACGGTGCGTCCCGTTCAGATGGTGAAGCATTGCACCTGTGCCACCGTTAATGACCTGTGCCACCGTTAATGACCTGTGCTATCATTACTGTACCTCAACTACACCTCGCAAAATGTGCCTTTACTTTTCATTTAATTTCTAAAAGTATTGCCATACAGGACTTTTCTGCTGTCGCCGAGTCAGCGTGCGGGGGTACAGGTTAGTTGAGTTCATTTGTACATGTAGGTGGGGGTGAAGTGACTATGCATAGATACAAACAGCGAGTAGCTGCAGTGAACAAAAGGGAGGGGGGGTCAATGTAAATTGTCTGGTGGCAATTTTATGAATTGTTCAGCAGTCTTATGGCTTGGGACTAGAAGCTGTTGAGGAGCCTAGACTTTTGGTCCTAGACTTGGCACTGCTTGCCAACGGTTTATGACTAGGGTGACTGGAGTCTCTGACAATCTTACGGGCTTTCCGCTGACACCGCCTATTATAAAAGGTCCTGGATGGCAGGAAGGTTGGCCCCATGTTCTGGTCCGTTCGCACTACCCTCTGTAGCCACTTACGGTCAGATTCCGAGCGGTTGCCACACCAGGCGGTGATGCAACCGCTCAGGATGCTCTCGATGATGCAGCTGTAGAACCTTTTGAGGATCTGGGGACCCATGCCAAATCTTTTCAGTCTCCTGAGGGGGAATAGGTGTTGTTGTGCCCTCTTCACGACTGTCTTGGCATGTTCGGACCATGAGAGTTCGTTGGTGATGTGGACACCAAGGAACTTGAAGCTCTTGCTCCACTACAGCCCTGTCGATGTGAATGGGGGCCTGTTCGGCCCACCTTTTCCTGTAGTCCACCATCAGCTCCTTTGTCTTGCTCACATTGCGGGGGAGGCTGATGTCCTGGCACCACACTGCCAGTTCTCTGACCTCCTCCCTATAGGCGGTCTCATCATTGACGGTGATCATGGTGTTGAACGCTGAGCTGTAGTCAATGAACAGCATTCTCACATAGGTGTTCCTTTAGTCCAGGTGAGAAAGGACCGTGTGGAGTGCGATTGAGATTGTGTCATCTGTGGATCTGTTGGGACGGTATGCGAATTGGAGTGGGGTCTAGGGTTTCTGGGATGATGGTGTTGATGTGAGCCATGACCAGCCTTTCAAAGCACTTCATGGCTACTGACGTGAGTGCCACGGGTCGGTAATCATTTAGGCAGGTTACCTTCGCTTCCTTGGGCACAGGGACTTTGGTGGTCTGCTTGAAACATGTAAGTATTACAGACTCGGTCAGGGGGAGGTTGAAAATGTCAGTGAAGACACTTGACAGTTGGTCCAAGCATGCTTTGAGTACACGCCCTGGTAATCCATCTGGCCCAGCAGCTTTGTGAATGTAGACCTGTTTGAAGGTTTTGTTCACATCGGCTACTGAGAGCGTTATCACACAGTCATCCAGAACAGCTGGTGCTCTCGTGAATGCTTCAGTGTTACTTCCCTCAAAGCGAGCCTAAAAAGGCATTTAGCTCGTCTGGTAGGCTTGCGTCACTTGGCAGCTCGTAGCTGGGTTTCCCTTTGTAGTTCATAATAGTTTTCAAGCCCTGCCACATCCGACGAGTGTCAGAGCCGGTGTAGTAGGATTCAATCTTAATCCTGTATTGACGCTTTGCTGGTTTGATGGTTCGTCTGAGGGCGTAGCGGGATTTCTTATAAGCGCCCAGATAAGTCTCCCGCTCCTTGAAAGCAGCAGCTCTAGCCTTTAGCTCGATGCGGATGTTGCCGGTAATCCATGGTTTCTGGTTGGGATATGTACGTACAGTATCTGTGGGGACAACGTCATCGATGCACTTATTGATGAAGCCGATGACTGAGGTGGTGTATTCTTCAATGCCATTGGATGAATCCCAGAACATATTCCAGTCTGTGCTAGCAAAACAGTCCTGTAGCGTAGCATCCGCGTCATCTGACCACTTCCGTATTGAGCGAGTCACTGGTACTTCCTGCTTTCGTTTTTGCTTGTAAGCAGAAATCAGGAGGATAGAATTATGGTCAGATTTGCCAAATGGAGGGCGGGGGAGAGCTTTGTATGCATCTCTGTGTGTGGAGTAAAAGTGGTCTAGAGTTCTTTTCCCCCTGGTTGCACATGTGACATGCTGGTAAAAGTTTGGTGAAACTGATTTAAGTTTAGTTGCATTAAAGTCCCCGGCCACTAGGAGCACCGCTTCTGGATGAGCATTTTCTTCTTTGCTTATGGCCTTATAGAGTTGGTTGAGAGCGGTCTTAGTGCCAGCTTCGGTCTGTGGTGGTAAATAGACGGCTACAAATAATATAGATGAAAACTGTCTTGGTAGATAGTGTGGTCTACAGCTTATCATAAGGTACTCTACCTCAGGTGAGCAATACCTCGAGACTTCTTTAATATTAGACATCGCACACCAGCTGTTATTGACAAATAGACACACACCCCCACCCCTCGTCTTACCAGAGGTAGCGTCACGGTACATGGAAAATCCCGCTAGCTCTATGTTGTCCATATCTTCGTTCAGCCATGTCTCGGTGAAACATAAGATGTTACAGTTTTTAATGTCCCATTGGTAGGATAGTCTTAATAGTAGGTCATCAATTTTATTTTCCAATGATTGCACGTTAGCCAGAAGAACGGATGGCAGTGGGAGTTTACTCGCTCTCCTCCGGATTCTCAGAAGGCTGCCCGATCTGCTGCCCCTTTTCTTGCGTCTCTTCTTCACGCAAATGACGGGGATCTGGGCCTGTTCCAGTGAAAGCAGGATATCCTTCTAGTCGGACTCGTTAAAAGAAAAAGTTTATTCTAGTCCACAGTGAGTAATCGCTTTTTTGATGTCCAGAAGTTATTTTCGGTCATAAGAGACTGTAGCAGCAACATTACGTACACAATAAGTAAAAAAATACGTTACACAAAACGTAAAAAAATTACATAATAGCACAATTGGTTGGGAGAATGTAAAATGTCAGCCATGTTCTTCGGCGCCATCTTGAAGTCTATCAGTATAGGCTGGTCAGCCACCAGACAGTCAGAACCGTGCACTAGGCCTATCTATCAGTATAAGCAGGTCAGCCACCAGACAGACAGTCAGAACCGTGCACTACTGTAGGCCTATCTATCAGTATAAGCAGGTCAGCCACCAGACAGACAGTCAGAACCGTGCACTACTGTAGGTCTATCTATCAGTATAGACAGGTCAGCCACCAGACAGACAGTCAGGACCGTGCACTAGACCTATCTTTCAGCAATCCAAAGCTGTATCTCACAATTTCTTGGCTTGCAATGTCTCGCAACTAGGCTAGGATATTCTACATGCAACAGATGGAAGAGTGAACACACACTTGCAACATAATTGGCGTAATGAATACGCCCTGAGGCGAGCCAGCGTTGAAGAGGGAGAGGAGGGTGCAGGCAGAAAAAAAAACATGGTGCTCATGTCTTGGTAAGCTGTCTTGTACATCTAGCAAATTCCCCACAGTAGGCTAAAGTTCACCCCATCCTCTCTGGTTTTATTACATTTACACAACTTTCCCCAGACCTTTACAGCCATATAGTCTATTAAGCTATAACTTGGCTATATACACACGGGGTACCAGTACTGAGACGATGTGCAGGGGTACCAGGTAATAACTTGGCTATATACACGGGGTACCAGTACTGAGACGATGTGCAGGGGTACCAGGTAATAACTTGGCTATATACACACGGGTACCAGTACTGAGACGATGTGCAGGGGTACCAGGTAATAACTTGGCTATATACACACGGGGTACCAGTACTGAGACGATGTGCAGGGGTACCAGGTAATAACTTGGCTATATACACACGGGTACCAGTACTGAGACGATGTGCAGGGGTACCAGGTAATAACTTGGCTATATACACACGGGTACCAGTACTGAGACGATGTGCAGGGGTACCAGGTAATAACTTGGCTATATACACACGGGTACCAGTACTGAGACGATGTGCAGGGGTACCAGGTAATAACTTGGCTATATACACACGGGGTACCAGTACTGAGATCGATGTGCAGGGGTACCAGGTAATAACTTGGCTATATACACACGGGTACCAGTACTGAGACGATGTGCAGGGGTACCAGGTAATAACTTGGCTATATACACACGGGTACCAGTACTGAGACGATGTGCAGGGGTACCAGGTAATAACTTGGCTATATACACACGGGTACCAGTACTGAGACGATGTGCAGGGGTACCAGGTAATAACTTGGCTATATACACACGGGTACCAGTACTGAGACGATGTGCAGGGGTACCAGGTAATAACTTGGCTATATACACACGGGTACCAGTACTGAGACGATGTGCAGGGGTACCAGGTAATAACTTGGCTATATACACACGGGTACCAGTACTGAGACGATGTGCAGGGGTACCAGGTAATAACTTGGCTATATACACACGGGTACCAGTACTGAGACGATGTGCAGGGGTACCAGGTAATAACTTGGCTATATACACACGGGTACCAGTACTGAGACGATGTGCAGGGGTACCAGGTAATAACTTGGCTATATACACACGGGGTACCAGTACTGAGACGATGTGCAGGGGTACCAGGTAATAACTTGGCTATATACACACGGGGTACCAGTACTGAGACGATGTGCAGGGGTACCAGGTAATAACTTGGCTATATACACACGGGTACCAGTACTGAGACGATGTGCAGGGGTACCAGGTAATAACTTGGCTATATACACACGGGTACCAGTACTGAGACGATGTGCAGGGGTACCAGGTAATAACTTGGCTATATACACACGGGGTACCAGTACTGAGACGATGTGCAGGGTACCAGGTAATAACTTGGCTATATACACACACGGGGTACCAGTACTGAGACGATGTGCAGGGGTACCAGGTAATAACTTGGCTATATACACACGGGGTACCAGTACTGAGACGATGTGCAGGGGTACCAGGTAATAACTTGGCTATATACACACGGGGTACCAGTACTGAGACGATGTGCAGGGGTACCAGGTAATAACTTGGCTATATACACACGGGTACCAGTACTGAGACGATGTGCAGGGGTACCAGGTAATAACTTGGCTATATACACACGGGGTACCAGTACTGAGACGATGTGCAGGGGTACCAGGTAATAACTTGGCTATATACACACGGGGTACCAGTACTGAGACGATGTGCAGGGGTACCAGGTAATAACTTGGCTATATACACACGGGGTACCAGTACTGAGAGCGATGTGCAGGGGTACCAGGTAATAACTTGGCTATATACACACGGGGTACCAGTACTGAGACGATGTGCAGGGGTACCAGGTAATAGCTTGGCTATATACACACGGGGTACCAGTACTGAGGCGATGTGCAGGGGTACCAGGTAATAACTTGGCTATATACACACGGGGTACCAGTACTGAGACGATGTGCAGGGGTACCAGGTAATAACTTGGCTATATACACACGGGGTACCAGTACTGAGACGATGTGCAGGGGTACCAGGTAATAACTTGGCTATATACACACGGGTACCAGTACTGAGACGATGTGCAGGGGTACCAGGTAATAACTTGGCTATATACACACGGGTACCAGTACTGAGACGATGTGCAGGGGTACCAGGTAATAACTTGGCTATATACACACGGGTACCAGTACTGAGACGATGTGCAGGGGTACCAGGTAATAACTTGGCTATATACACACGGGTACCAGTACTGAGACGATGTGCAGGGGTACCAGGTAATAACTTGGCTATATACACACGGGGTACCAGTACTGAGACGATGTGCAGGGGTACCAGGTAATAACTTGGCTATATACACACGGGGTACCAGTACTGAGACGATGTGCAGGGGTACCAGGTAATAACTTGGCTATATACACACGGGTACCAGTACTGAGACGATGTGCAGGGGTACCAGGTAATAACTTGGCTATATACACACGGGTACCAGTACTGAGACGATGTGCAGGGGTACCAGGTAATAACTTGGCTATATACACACGGGTACCAGTACTGAGACGATGTGCAGGGGTACCAGGTAATAACTTGGCTATATACACACGGGGTACCAGTACTGAGACGATGTGCAGGGGTACCAGGTAATAACTTGGCTATATACACACGGGTACCAGTACTGAGGCGATGTGCAGGGGTACCAGGTAATAACTTGGCTATATACACACGGGTACCAGTACTGAGACGATGTGCAGGGGTACCAGGTAATAACTTGGCTATATACACACGGGTACCAGTACTGAGACGATGTGCAGGGGTACCAGGTAATAACTTGGCTATATACACACGGGGTACCAGTACTGAGACGATGTGCAGGGGTACCAGGTAATAACTTGGCTATATACACACGGGGTACCAGTACTGAGACGATGTGCAGGGGTACCAGGTAATAACTTGGCTATATACACACGGGTACCAGTACTGAGACGATGTGCAGGGGTACCAGGTAATAACTTGGCTATATACACACGGGTACCAGTACTGAGACGATGTGCAGGGGTACCAGGTAATAACTTGGCTATATACACACGGGGTACCAGTACTGAGACGATGTGCAGGGTACCAGGTAATAACTTGGCTATATACACACGGGGTACCAGTACTGAGACGATGTGCAGGGGTACCAGGTAATAACTTGGCTATATACACACGGGTACCAGTACTGAGACGATGTGCAGGGGTACCAGGTAATAACTTGGCTATATACACACGGGGTACCAGTACTGAGAGCGATGTGCAGGGTACCAGGTAATAACTTGGCTATATACACACGGGTACCAGTACTGAGACGATGTGCAGGGGTACCAGGTAATAACTTGGCTATATACACACGGGGTACCAGTACTGAGACGATGTGCAGGGGTACCAGGTAATAACTTGGCTATATACACACGGGGTACCAGTACTGAGACGATGTGCAGGGTACCAGGTAATAACTTGGCTATATACACACGGGTACCAGTACTGAGACGATGTGCAGGGGTACCAGGTAATAACTTGGCTATATACACACGGGTACCAGTACTGAGACGATGTGCAGGGGTACCAGGTAATAACTTGGCTATATACACACGGGTACCAGTACTGAGACGATGTGCAGGGGTACCAGGTAATAACTTGGCTATATACACACGGGGTACCAGTACTGAGACGATGTGCAGGGGTACCAGGTAATAACTTGGCTATATACACACGGGTACCAGTACTGAGACGATGTGCAGGGTACCAGGTAATAACTTGGCTATATACACACGGGTACCAGTACTGAGACGATGTGCAGGGGTACCAGGTAATAACTTGGCTATATACACACGGGGTACCAGTACTGAGACGATGTGCAGGGGTACCAGGTAATAACTTGGCTATATACACACGGGGTACCAGTACTGAGACGATGTGCAGGGGTACCAGGTAATAACTTGGCTATATACACGGGGTACCAGTACTGAGGCGATGTGCAGGGGTACCAGGTAATAACTTGGCTATATACACACGGGTACCAGTACTGAGACGATGTGCAGGGTACCAGGTAATAACTTGGCTATATACACACGGGTACCAGTACTGAGACGATGTGCAGGGTACCAGGTAATAACTTGGCTATATACACACGGGTACCAGTACTGAGACGATGTGCAGGGGTACCAGGTAATAACTTGGCTATATACACACGGGGTACCAGTACTGAGACGATGTGCAGGGGTACCAGGTAATAACTTGGCTATATACACACGGGGTACCAGTACTGAGAGCGATGTGCAGGGGTACCAGGTAATAACTTGGCTATATACACACGGGGTACCAGTACTGAGACGATGTGCAGGGGTACCAGGTAATAACTTGGCTATATACACACGGGTACCAGTACTGAGACGATGTGCAGGGGTACCAGGTAATAACTTGGCTATAAACACAGGGTACCAGTACTGAGACGATGTGCAGGGGTACCAGGTAATAACTTGGCTATATACACACGGGGTACCAGTACTGAGACGATGTGCAGGGGTACCAGGTAATAACTTGGCTATATACACACGGGGTACCAGTACTGAGACGATGTGCAGGGGTACCAGGTAATAACTTGGCTATATACACACGGGGTACCAGTACTGAGACGATGTGCAGGGGTACCAGGTAATAACTTGGCTATATACACACGGGTACCAGTACTGAGACGATGTGCAGGGGTACCAGGTAATAACTTGGCTATATACACACGGGGTACCAGTACTGAGACGATGTGCAGGGGTACCAGGTAATAACTTGGCTATATACACACGGGGTACCAGTACTGAGACGATGTGCAGGGGTACCAGGTAATAACTTGGCTATAAACACACGGGTACCAGTACTGAGACGATGTGCAGGGGTACCAGGTAATAACTTGGCTATATACACACGGGGTACCAGTACTGAGGCGATGTGCAGGGGTACCAGGTAATAACTTGGCTATATACACACGGGGTACCAGTACTGAGACGATGTGCAGGGTACCAGGTAATAACTTGGCTATATACACACGGGTACCAGTACTGAGACGATGTGCAGGGGTACCAGGTAATAACTTGGCTATATACACACGGGGTACCAGTACTGAGAGCGATGTGCAGGGGTACCAGGTAATAACTTGGCTATATACACACGGGTACCAGTACTGAGACGATGTGCAGGGGTACCAGGTAATAACTTGGCTATATACACACGGGTACCAGTACTGAGACGATGTGCAGGGGTACCAGGTAATAACTTGGCTATATACACACGGGTACCAGTACTGAGGCGATGTGCAGGGGTACCAGGTAATAACTTGGCTATATACACACGGGGTACCAGTACTGAGACGATGTGCAGGGGTACCAGGTAATAACTTGGCTATATACACACGGGGTACCAGTACTGAGACGATGTGCAGGGGTACCAGGTAATAACTTGGCTATATACACACGGGTACCAGTACTGAGACGATGTGCAGGGGTACCAGGTAATAACTTGGCTATATACACACGGGGTACCAGTACTGAGACGATGTGCAGGGGTACCAGGTAATAACTTGGCTATATACACGGGGTACCAGTACTGAGACGATGTGCAGGGGTACCAGGTAATAACTTGGCTATATACACAGGGTACCAGTACTGAGCGATGTGCAGGGTACCAGGTAATAACTTGGCTATATACACACGGGTACCAGTACTGAGACGATGTGCAGGGGTACCAGGTAATAACTTGGCTATATACACACGGGGTACCAGTACTGAGACGATGTGCAGGGTACCAGGTAATAACTTGGCTATATACACACGGGGTACCAGTACTGAGACGATGTGCAGGGGTACCAGGTAATAACTTGGCTATATACACACGGGTACCAGTACTGAGACGATGTGCAGGGGTACCAGGTAATAACTTGGCTATATACACACGGGTACCAGTACTGAGACGATGTGCAGGGGTACCAGGTAATAACTTGGCTATATACACACGGGTACCAGTACTGAGACGATGTGCAGGGTACCAGGTAATAACTTGGCTATATACACACGGGGTACCAGTACTGAGGCGATGTGCAGGGGTACCAGGTAATAACTTGGCTATATACACACGGGTACCAGTACTGAGACGATGTGCAGGGGTACCAGGTAATAACTTGGCTATATACACAGGGTACCAGTACTGAGACGATGTGCAGGGGTACCAGGTAATAACTTGGCTATATACACACGGGTACCAGTACTGAGACGATGTGCAGGGGTACCAGGTAATAACTTGGCTATATACACACGGGTACCAGTACTGAGAGCGATGTGCAGGGTACCAGGTAATAACTTGGCTATATACACACGGGGTACCAGTACTGAGACGATGTGCAGGGGTACCAGGTAATAACTTGGCTATATATACACAGGGTACCAGTACTGAGACGATGTGCAGGGGTACCAGGTAATAACTTGGCTATATACACGGGTACCAGTACTGAGACGATGTGCAGGGGTACCAGGTAATAACTTGGCTATATACACGGGTACCAGTACTGAGACGATGTGCAGGGGTACCAGGTAATAACTTGGCTATATACACGGGTACCAGTACTGAGACGATGTGCAGGGGTACCAGGTAATAACTTGGCTATATACACGGGTACCAGTACTGAGACGATGTGCAGGGTACCAGGTAATAACTTGGCTATATACACACGGGGTACCAGTACTGAGACGATGTGCAGGGGTACCAGGTAATAGCAGGCTATATACAGGGTACCAGTACTGAGGCGATGTGCAGGGTACCAGGTAATAACTTGGCTATATACAGGGGTACCAGTACTGAGGCGATGTGCAGGGTACCAGGTAATAACTTGGCTATATACACGGGGTACCAGTACTGAGGCGATGTGCAGGGTACCAGGTAATAACTTGGCTATATACACAGGGTACCAGTACTGAGGCGATGTGCAGGGTACCAGGTAATAACAGCTATATACAGGGTACCAGTACTGAGGCGATGTGCAGGGGTACCAGGTAATAACTTGCAGCTATATACACGGGTACCAGTACTGAGGCGATGTGCAGGGTATCAGGTAATAACTTGGCTAGGGGTACCAGTACTGAGGCGATACCAGGTACCCAGTACTGAGGCGATGTGCAGGGTACCAGGTAATAACTTGGCTATATACACGGGGTACCAGTACTGAGACCGATGTGCAGGGGTACCAGGTAATAACTTGGCTATATACACGGGGTACCAGTACTGAGACGATGTGCAGGGGTACCAGGTAATAACTTGGCTATATACAGGGGGTACCAGTACTGAGACGATGTGCAGGGGTACCAGGTAATAACTTGGCTATATACACGGGGTACCAGTACTGAGACGATGTGCAGGGGTACCAGGTAATTTACGTAAATATGTACATATTGGTAGCGATAAAGTGACTAGGCAACAGGATAGACAAACAGTAACAGCAGCATATGTGATGATCCAAAAGATTTGCAAAAAAGGGTCAATGCAGATAGTTAACTAGTTAACCAATAGTTAACCAATAGTTAACCAGACTAACCACTTAGCAGCCTTATGGCTTGGTGGTAGAAACTGTTCAGGGCCCTGTTGGTTCCAGACTTGGTGCATCGATACCGCAGATTCTGTTGACATACTCGAAGCACGGTTCGTTCACAAGAGCGGACAGAAGGCCAGAGCAATGCACATTACCCACCTTCTGAGCGGAGCCAGTCAGCACTTTGAAACTATTTAACCATTAACGTAATTCTTTAAAACCTGGATGTTTTATGCCATTTTATGAGGCATGTCTTACCTTGTTTCAAAGTAGCCTAGTCAAAATCCTTGTTTCAAAGTAGCCTAGTCAAAATCCTTGTTTCAAAGTAGCCTAGTCAAAATCCTTGTTTCAAAGTAGCCTAGTCAAAATCCTTGTTTCAAAGTAGCCTAGTCAAAATCCTTGTTTCAAAGTAGCCAAAATCCAACCATAGAAATGCTGAGGGAAGGACTTTATTAACACTGCCTGCCATTAAAAACAGCTTTTCTCTCATGTTCTATTGGTTCACAAATCAACGTTCTATCAATATCCAGCAGCCCAAAGTCATATCAGCAACCTACTGTTGTTGCATCTTTAGATATTTCCTCTTTCTAAATTTCTAACAAATGTAATCTCCGTCTCATTAAACCGCTCTCATGTGCGGTACACTTGGAGAACTGTGTTTTTCCCGCCAGTTGCATTTTGGGAACATTTAGAGCGTAGCCTACCGCCGTGTGGTCACTGCTGCGCTTTAACGTGAAGCAATAGTGGTTTTATCAACACTTGAAGTTAAACGTTCTAATCTTTTGCATCAGCTGTGTTTCTTTAAAAACAAACTAAATATTTGAGTTATTGTCCCTGAACTGTCCCCAAAGTCTGTTTGGAACCGTCCCAGATATATTTTTATCATCCCGGGAAGATGGGACGCCTTTAAATTTTGAGCATTGCCCTCAGGGCTCCGTTCTAGGCCCCATTTTATTCCTTATCTACATGCACCCCCTTGGTCTCCAAATTATAAATGACCAATTCCACTGATTATACACAGAGCAACATATATATTTGTTGGTGGGACCAATAAGAAGAGCTGCTATTTACGTGTGAGACTTTATGGTGGGTGGCAGCTGCTTGTAGTCTCCAGCCAGGATACACTTCCTGCCTCTGAGCAGAGCGATCCAACAGGAGCTCTCCAACGCCTGGGCACACTCATCGATCACCACCCAGTCAAAATGGTCTACAGGTAGGTTCTTCAGAGGGCCACCATCATTAGCACCTGGAAGACAACACAGACAGGTAATACTACTGTTCAATAGGACACCATCCAGTCAAAATGGAGACAGAGGGTTGTGTTCATTAGTCCAAAGGGAAGAAAACGAACTGAAACAGGAAGGGGCTATCAGGACTTGTTCAATCAGAAATGCAAATGTTCCTTTTTTGTTGCAAAAACTTTTTGAAACGTTTTATAGAGTGTGCCCTAATGAACAACTGTTGATATCCACCATGGCTCACCTGTGTTAGTGGCTAGAACAACATCCGCACGTTTGAGGACCTCGGCAATGGCTGTAGCTTCCCTGGTCCTCAGCTCTTTCCTCAGCTCTCCTACCTCCCTCTTCAGGTGGATCCGATCTCGTTTGTCTTTCATCTTCTTCATCCCCACCTGCAACATACATTGAGAAATCACAACAATATCAGACATAGAAGCCTTCCAATACATCACGAAAATACACAGGAGAAAACGACCTTATTATCTAAGCCTAAAAGACTTTCACAAATCCCAATGCCAGGAGCTGGGAGTTTTCAATGATATGACATGTAGAATTCCTGGACATTGTTAAACTGTATACAGTACCAGTCAAAAGGATTTATTTATTTATTTTTTACTATTTTCTACATTGTGGAATAATAGTGAAGACATCGAAGTTATTAAATAACACATATGGAATCATGTAGTAAACAAAAAAGTGTAAAACAAATATATTTTATAATTGGGATTCTTCAAAGTAGCCACCCGTTGTCTTGATGACAGCTTTGCACACTCCTGGCATTCTCTCAACCAGCTTCATGAGGTAGCCACCTGGAATGCATTTCAATTAACAGGTGTGCCTTGTTAAAATGGTTTTGATTTGTTTAACATTTTTGGGGGGTTACTACATGATTCCATATGTGTTATTTCATAGTTTTGATGTCTTCACTATTATTCTACAATGTAGAAAATAGTAAAAAATAAAGAAAAACCCTTGAATGAGTAGGTGTCCAAACTTTTGACTGGTACTGTATTACAGTAACTTCTGATACCAAAATTTTTGTTATCATAATTTACCAGACAAATTATTAGAGACCATGCTGGTGTTAGTGCTACTGGAAATTCACTCAAAAAAGCTTTCACATAAAGATGCCATGACTGCGTGGCCAAGCTGATCGTCAACACTGGAGCCCCACAAGGGTGCGTGCTCAGCCCCCCTCCTGTATTCCCTGTTTACCCATGACTGCGTGGCCAAGCACGCCTCCAACTCAATCATCAAGTTTGCAGATGACACTACAGTGGTAGGCTTGATTACCAACAACGACGAGACGGCCTACAGGGAGGTGGTGAGGGCCCTCGGAGTGTGGTGTCAGGAAAATAACCTCTCACTCAACGTCAACAAAACTAAGGAGATGATCGTGGACTTCAGGAAACAGGAGAGGGAGCAGCTCCCTATCCACATCGACTGGACAGTAGTGGAGAAGGTGGAAAGTTTTAAGTTCCTCGGCGTGCACATCACGGACAAACTGAATTGGTCCACCCACACAGACAGCGTGGTGACGAAGGTGCAACAGCGCCTCTTCAACCTCAGGAGGCTGAAGAAATTCGGCTTGTCACCAAAAACACTCACAAACTTCTACAGATGCACAATCGAGAGCATCCTGTCGGGCTGTATCACCGCCTGGTACGGCAACTGCTCCGCCCACAACCGTAAGGCTCTCCAGAGGGTAGTGAGGACTGCACAACGCATCACCGGGGATAAACTACCTGCCCTCCAGGACACCTACACCACCCGATGTCACAGGAAGGCCAAAAAGATCATCAAGGACAACAACCACCCGAGCCACTGCCTGTTCACCCCGCTATCATCCAGAAGGCGGGGTCAGTACAGGTGCATCAAAGCTGGGACCGAGAGACTGAAAAACAGCTTCTACCTCAAGGCCATCAGACCGTTAAACAGCCATCACTAACATTGAGTGGCTGCTGCCAACATACTGACTTAAATCTCTAGCCACTTTAAACATAGGAATTGGATGTAACAATGTATCACTAGCCACTTTAAACAATTTTGTATATAATGTTTACATATCCGACATTACTCATCAAATGTATACACTGTACTCTAAACCATCTACTGAATCTTGCCTATGCCGTTCGGCCATCGACTCAAATCTCTAGCCACTTTAATAATTATAATTGGATGAAATAAATGTATCACTAGCCACTTTAAACGATGCCATTTATATATCCTACATTACTCATCTCATATGTATATACTGTACTCCATACCATCTACTGCATCTTGCCTACACCGGTCAGCCATCGCTCATCCATATATTTATATGTACATACTCGTATTCATTCCTTTACTCTTGTGTGTATAAGGTAGTTGTTGTGAATTTGTTAGATTACTTGTTAGATACTACTGCATGGTCGGAACTAGAAGCACAAGCATTTCGCTACACTCGCATTAACTTCTTAGGGAGCAGCTCCCGAGGTGACGGTTTTGGAGAGTCTGGCGTGCCCAAAGTAAAATGCCTCCCACTCAGGCCCAGAAAATAGGATATGCACATAATTACTACTATTGGATAGGAAACACTCTGAAGTTTCTAAGAGTGTTAAAATATTGTCTGTGAGTAGAACAGAACGGATATAGCAGGCGAAAACCCCGAGGAATTTCTGTCCTGGAAAAAGTGTGTTTGAAACATTGCCTCATTTTGAACCCCTCCCCTATAGAAAATGACCATATAAGGGAGTAAGATTTCAGTACCTATTGCTTCCACTGGATGTCAACAGTTTCTAGACAGTGTTTTGATTATGTTTAGTTGGTCTGGATGGTAATAGAAGAAGAATTGGGAAGTGGTCACCAGATGTAAACAGAAGAGGATGCGCGTTCACGGGTTTGCGCGCGCTGTGTTTTTTTCCTTTCCTATCGCCCAGTGATAATGTAAATATTATACTAAATATACATAAAAGTGTTCCAAAGGATACATTATCAATGATGTTTGATTGTTCTTGGACAAGTGTATAGGTATAGGTTGAACGAGTTCTCTTCACGGTTCAATGGGCGAGTGGACGCTGTATTTTCTGATCATAACGCACCAACCAAACGGAGATTTATGGATATAATACATGACTTTTTCTAACAAAAGAACCATGGATTGTCTTCGTTGGACACTTGAGAAGCCCTCGGCAGAAGTTCTTCAAAAGGTAATTGATTTGTTTTCGCTGTGAAATGTGTTTTGTGTGAACCGCGATGGTTTATGAATTTATGCTAATGGAAAAATATTGGAGGTGCTACCCTCAAACAATCAAATGTAGTGCTTTCGCCGTAAAGCCTTTTTGAAATCTGACAACGCTGTGATATTGCCAAGAAGCAGAGCTTTTGATGACTATGCAACACTTTTGGATTTTGAATTTGGCGCCTTGCATTTCACCGGGTAGTTAACATCTGCTAACCATGTGTATGTGACAAATAAAATTTGATTTGATTCATTATCATCCATATTATCAATACTTACAAAAGCTTTGTCGATGTCTTTGCGTATGTCAGCGATGATGTTGGTGTTGTCACTGTGAGCGAGGACGGCGTCTAGCGAGTGTTTTTGAATAGACTCCAGCAGGCGGGCAGGGTGGCCCAGTCTCAGGACCTTCGCTTTGGCCTTAGCCAGGCGCTCTACCAGGTTATCCACCGCCACGTTAGAACCAGCACAGCACAGGACCTACAGGACAAACAGAGAAGCAAACAGAGAAACACACACAGAAACAAACAGAGAAACAAACAGAGAAAGACATTCAAAAAAAATACTGTAAAATGCTTACTTACAAGCAGTTCAAGAAATAGAGTTAAGAAAATATTTAATAACAACAAAATAACAATAACGAGGCTATATATGTACAGGGCGTGCCGGTACCGAGTCAATGTGTGGGGTTGGGTGACAATTTTTAGGGTCTTCCTCTGACACCGCCTGGTATAGAGGTCCTGGATGGCAGGAAGCTTGGCCCCAGTGATGTACTGGGCCGTACGCACTACCCTCTGTAGCGCCTTGCGGTAGGAGACAGAGCAGTTGCCATACCAGGCGGTGATGCAACCGGTCAGGAGGCTCTCGATGTTGCAGCTGTAGAACCTTTTGAGGATCTCAGGACCCATGCCAAATCTTTTTAGTCTCCTGAGGGGGAATAGGTTTTGTCGAGCCCTTTTCACGACTGTCTTGGTGTGTTTGGACCATTCTAGTTTGTTGGTGATGTGGACACCAAGGAACTTGAAGCTCTCAACCTGCTCCACTACAGCCCCGTCGATGAGAATGGGGGCGTGCTCGGTCCTCCTTTTCCTGTAGTCCACAATCATCTCTTTTGTCTTGATCACGTTGAGGGAGAGGTTTTTGTCCTGCCACCACATGGCCAGGTCTCTGACCTCCTCCCTGTAGGCTGTCTCATCATTGTTGGTGATCAGGACTACCACCGTTGTGTCGTCGGCAAACTTAATGATGGTGTTGGAGTCGTGCCTGGCCACGCAGTCGTGGGTGAACAGGGAGTACAGGAGGGGACTGAGCACACACCCCTGGGGAGCTCCAGTGTTGAGGATCAGCGTGGAAGATGTGTTGTTACCTACCCTTACCACCTGGGGGCGGCGCGTCAGGAAGTCAAGCATCCAGTTGCAGAGGGAGGTGTTTAGTCCCAGGGTCCTTAGCTTAGTGATGAGCTTTGAGGGTACTATGGTGTTGAACGCTGAGCTGTAGTCAATGAACAGCATTCTCACATAGGTGTTCCTTTTGTCCAGGTGTGAAAGGGCAGTGTGGAGTGCGATTGAGATCTGTGGATTTGTTGGGACGGTATGCAAATTGGAGTGTGTCTAGGGTTTCCCGGGATGATGGTGTTGATGTGAGCCATGATCAGCCTTTCAAAGCACTTCATGGCTACAGACGTGAGTGCTACGGGTCGGTAGTCATTTATGCAGGTTACCTTGGTGTTCTTGGGCACAGGGACTATGGTGGTCTGCTTGAAACATGTAGGTATTACAGACTCGGTCAGGGAGAAGTTGAAAATGTCAGTGAAGACACTTGCCAGTTGGTCCGCACATGCTCTGAGTACACAGTCGTCCAGAACAGCTGGTACTCTCATGCACGCTCCAGTGTTGCTTTCCTCGAAGCGAGCATAGAAGCATAGAAGCCATTTAGCTCGTCTGGTAGGCTCGTGTCACTGGGAATCTCGCTGCTGGGCTTCCCTTTGTAGACCGTAATAGTTTGCCACATCCGATGAGCGTCAAGAGCCGGTGTAGTAGGATTCAGTCTTAGTCCTGTATTGACGCTTGGCCTGTTTGATGGTTCGTCTGAGGGCGTAGCGGGATTTCTTATAAGCGTCCAGATTAGTGTCCCGCTCCTTGAAAGCGGCAGCTCTACCCTTTAGCTCAGTGTAGAGCTTGCCTGTAATCCATGGCTTCTGGTTGGGGTATGTAGCTCGGTTACCAATAAGAGTCAAAATCTGGTCCAAGTGTGACTAACAAAACAATCAAGGCATTATTATGATTATCTAAACCATATTTAAAGCCAGATTCTGCAATTTTTTCAATATAACATGTTGATTTGTGTGCCATAACATTGTCAATACTTGATAATTCTCTTGATAAGAATGGACACACCAATGTACTACTGTATGACATAATCTCTACCTTCTGTCCCTGTTTGACCACTTGCAGGATGATTTCCACCACAGTGGTTGTCTTGCCAGTGCCCGGTGGTCCGTGTATTACAGCTACCTCTCTCCGAGACAGAGCAAACGACACTGCCTCTCTCTGAGACTCATCCAGACCAGTGTTCAGGAAAGACAGATCTGAACAACAGAAGAGAGATAATTATATTATATTATATTTATTTATACTTATTTATATTATATTTATACTTATTTTATTTATATTTATTTGTATTATATTTATATTAAATGTATTTATTTTATACTTATTATATTTATATTATATTTATTTATACTTATTATATTTATTTATACATATTATATTTATATTATTATTATTTATACTTATTATATTTATTTATACATATTATATTTATATTATTATTATTATTTATACTTATTATATTTATATTATACATATTATATTTATATTATATTTATTTATACTTATTATATTTATACTTATTATATTTATATTATATTATATTTATTTATACTGATTATATTTATATTATATTTATATTATATTTATTTATATTTGCATTTGAGAGTTGTTTTTTTTTGACAGGAGCATATTTTTTATGACGTCCAAAATCACAAAGGCAAATCACATTCTTCTATTTCAGAGAGTATAATTCCAGGTGTGATACAGTAAGCTAATAACATATTCCAGAGAGGCAGCCTCACTTGGTTGTGATATAGAGCCAGGTTCTGAATAGCCAAAGAGAACGCTGATCAAATCCGAGGCTGGTCCACTGCTGTACCCATTCAGAGTGTTCAAGGCCCTGCGGACAACAAGCAATGGAATAGGTTAGGATTAGAGTGAGAGTTAGGTCAGTGTTAAGGTCGGGGTAACGGTTAAGCTCAGGCATACAGTGGGGCAAAAAAGTATTTAGTCAGCCACCAATTGTGCAAGTTCTCCAACTTAAAAAGATGAGAGAGGCCTGTAATTTTCATCATAGGTACACTTCAACTATGACAGACGAAATGAGAAAAAGAAATCCAGAAAATCACATTGTAGGATTTTTAATTTATTTATTTGCAAATTATGGTGGAAAATAAGTATTTGGTCAATAACAAAAGTTTATCTCAATACTTTGTTATATACCCTTTGTTGGCAATGACAGAGGTCAAACGTTTTCTGTAAGTCTTCACAAGGTTTTCACACACTGTTGCTGGTATTTTGGCCCATTCCTCCATGCAGATCTCCTCTAGAGCAGTGATGTTTTGGGGCTGTCGCTGGGCAACACGGACTTTCAACTCCCTCCAAAGATTTTCTATGGGGTTGAGATCTGGAGACTGGCTAGGCCACTCCAGGACCTTGAAATGCTTCTTACGAAGCCACTCCTTCGTTGCCCGGGCGGTGTGTTTGGGATCATTGTCATGCTGAAAGACCCAGCCATGTTTCATCTTCAATGCCCTTGCTGATGGAAGGAGGTTTTCACTCAAAATCTCACGATACATGGCCCCATTCATTCTTTCCTTTACACGGATCAGTCGTCCTGGTCCCTTTGCAGAAAAACAGCCCCAAAGCATGATGTTTCCACCCCCATGCTTCACAGTAGGTATGGTGTTCTTTGGATGCAACTCAGCATTCTTTGTCCTCCAAACACGACGAGTTGAGTTTTTACCAAAAAGTTCTATTTTGGTTTCATCTGACCATATGACATTCTCCCAATCCTCATCTGGATCATCCAAATGCTCTCTAGCAAACTTCAGATGGACCTGAACATGTACTGGCTTAAGCAGGGGGACACGTCTGGCACTGCAGGATTTGAGTCCCTGGCGGCGTAGTGTGTTACTGATGGTAGGCTTTGTTACTTTGGTCCCAGCTCTCTGCAGGTCATTCACTAGGTCCCCCCGTGTGGTTCTGGGATTTTTGCTTGCTTGTGATCATTTTGACCCCACGGGGTGAGATCTTGCGTGGAGCCCCAGATCGAGGAACATTATCAGTGGTCTTGTATGTCTTCCATTTCCTAATAATTGCCCCCACAGTTGATTTCTTCAAACCAAGCTGCTTACCTATTGCAGATTCAGTCTTCCCAACCTGGTGCAGGTCTACAATTTTGTTTCTGGTGTCCTTTGACAGCTCTTTGGTCTTGGCCATAGTGGAGTTTGGAGTGTGACTGTTTGAGGTTGTGGACAGGTGTCTTTTATACTGATAACAAGTTCAAACAGGTGCCATTAATACAGGTAACGAGTGGAGGACAGAGGAGCCTCTTAAAGAAGAAGTTACAGGTCTGTGAGAGCCAGAAATCTTGCTTGTTTGTATGTGACCAAATACTTATTTTCCACCATAATTTGCAAATAAATTCATTAAAAATCCTACAATGTGATTTTCTGGATGTTTTTTCCTCATTTTGTCTGTCATAGTTGAAGTGTACCTATGATGGAAATTACAGGCCTCTCTCATCTTTTTAAGTGAGAGAACTTGCACAATTGGTGGCTGACTAAATACTTTTTTGCCCCACTGTAGGTTTTCTTACTAACTTTTTCATGCGTTTGTACGTGACATCGTTCGCCAGCTTCATGAGGTTGTACAGAGCGTCTGTGTCCAGGTTGAGCCCGTCTGGCGAGTCCTCACAGGCCACGGTTACAGCTGACTGACTGATGCGGGTCACTACGCCAGTACACAGCTGGGAGGACGGCTTACAGCCATCCAGATCATACAGACCCACTATGTCTCCTGCAACCACAGACAAACCAATCAGAGAGTTGGTCATTTAGTTTAGTCTATGTAAATAGCCTTTTCATAGACCTGTTTTGTGCTTTGGGCAATAGGAGTTGGCAAGACATCAAATATATGGAACCAGGCTACTACTGTATGTAAAGTGTCACACACACAGTAGACGGCTAGACCATAAGCTATGACATTCAACGTTCTTACCGGGTCCAAAGTTGTTGCTAGGTAGCACAGAGACGCCCATGTGTTTTCTGGGTTCTAGAAGAAGGAGTGATCGTCCATAAAGGCCGGTTGACTGGCTTCCGATCTGCAGCTTCAGGAGACAGACACCTTTACTCTGGAGATCTTTCAGAGAGACATTCTCCTGCCATAGCCTGCAGGTACACGACAAGAGGACACATTCAGAAAAACTTCAATGTCCTCAATGAGGCGATTCATTTGGCAACAAACACAATACACTCTGACCAAAACATCTTAAAAAAAAACAACAACAGAAAGGAAACATGGTCAGTTTTGCATGATTCCGTTGGATGGGGTCTTCAATACAAAATGGCACTGGTTATGAAAGGGGCCACATTCTAGCTTCTGGGGGCCCCTCAGGGGTGTGTGCTCAGTCCCCTCCTGTACTCCCTGTTCACCCACGACTGCACGGCCAGGCACGACTCCAACACCATCATTAAGTTTGTTGACGACACAACAGTGGTAGGCCTGATCACCGACAACAATGAGACAGCCTATAGGGAGGAGGTCAGAGACCTGGCAGTGTGGTGCCAGGACAACAGCCTCTCCTTCAACGTGATCAAGACAAAGGAGATGATTGTGGACTATAGGAAAAAGGAGGACCGAGCACGCTCCCATTCTCATCGACGGGGCTGCAGTGGAGCAGGTTGAGAGCTTCAAGTTCCTTGGTGTCCACATCACCAACAAACTAACATGGTCCAAGCACACCAAGACAGTCATGAAGAGGGCACGACAAAACCTATTTCCCCTCATGGAGATTTAAAATATTTGTCATGGGTCCTCAGATTCTCAAAAGGTTCTACAGCTGCACCATCGAGAGCATCCTGACGGGTTGCATCACTGCCTGGTATGGCAACTGCTCGGCCTCCGACCGCAAGGCACTACAGAGGATAGTGCGTACGGCCCAGTACCGCACTGCAAGCGGTACCAGAGAGCCAAGTCTAGGACCAAGAGGCTTCTCAACAGTTTTAACCCCCAAGCCATAAGAGTCCTGAACAGCTAACCAAATGGCTACCCAGACTATTTGCATTGTGCCCCCCCAACCCCATATTTACACTGCTGCTACTGTCTGTTTATTATCTATACATAGTCACTTCACCCCTACCTACATGTACACTGCTGCTACTGTCTGTTATTATCTATACATAGTCACTTCACCCCTACCTACATGTACACTGCTGCTACTGTCTGTTATTATCTATACATAGTCACTTCACCCCTACCTACATGTACACTGCTGCTACTGTCTGTTTATTATCTATACATAGTCACTTCACCCCTACCTACATGTACACTGCTGCTACTGTCTGTTATTATCTATGCATAGTCACTTTACCCCTACCTACATGTACACTGCTGCTACTGTCTGTTTATTATCTATACATAGTCACTTCACCCCTACCTACATGTACACTGCTGCTACTGTCTGTTATTATCTATGCATAGTCACTTTACCTCTACCTACATGCACATATTACCTCAACTACCTCTACTAACCAGTGCCCTTCCACATTGACTCTGTACCGGTACCCCTGTATATGGCCTCCACATTGACTCTGTACCATAACACCCTGTATATAGTCTCCACATTGACTCTGTACCATAACACCCTGTATATAGCCTCCACATTGACTCTGTACCAGTACACCCTGTATATAGCCTCCACATTGACTCTGTGCAGTACCCCCTGTATATAGCCTCCACATTGACTCTGTACAGTACCCCCTGTATATGGTCTCCACATTGACTCTGTACCGGTACCCCCTGTATATAGCCTCCACATTGACTCTGTACCATAACACCCTGTATATAGCCTCCACATTGACTCTGTACCAGTACACCCTGTATATAGCCTCCACATTGACTCTGTACCGGTACCCCCTGTATATAGCCTCCACATTGACTCTGTACCGGTACCCCCTGTATATGGTCTCCACATTGACTCTGTGCAGTACCCCTGTATATAGCCTCCACATTGACTCTGTACCTGCACTCCCTGTATATAGCCTCCACATTGACTCTGTGCAGTACCCCCTGTATATAGCCTCCACATTGACTCTGTACTGGTACCCCCTGTATATAGCCTCCACATTGACTCTGTACCGGTACCCCCTGTATATAGCCTCCACATTGACTCTGTGCAGTACCCCCTGTATATAGCCTTCACATTGACTCTGTACAGGTACTCCCTGTATATAGCCTCCACATTGACTCTGTACCGGTACCCCCTGTATATAGCCTCCACATTGACTCTGTACTGCACCCCCTGTATATAGCCTCCACATTGACTCTGTGCAGTACCCCCTGTATATAGCCTCCACATTGACTCTGTACCCGTACCCCCTGTATATAGCCTCCACATTGACTCTGTACCGGTACCCCCTGTATATAGCCTCCACATTGACTCTGTACCGGTACCCCCTGTATATAGCCTCCACATTGACTCTGTACCCGTACCCCCTGTATATAGCCTCCACATTGACTCTGTACTGTACCCCTGTACATAGTCTCCACATTGACTCTGTACCGGTACCCCCTGTATATAGCCTCCACATTGACTCTGTACAGTACCCCCTGTATACAGCCTCCACATTGACTCTGTGCAGGTACCCCCTGTATATAGCCTCCACATTGACTCTGTGCAGTACCCCTGTATATAGCCTCCACATTGACTCTGTACCGGCACCCCTGTATATAGCCTCCACATTGACTCTGTACCGGTACCCCCTGTATATAGCCTCCACATAGACTCTGTACAGTACCCCTGTATATAGCCTCCACATTGACTCTGTGCAGTACCCCCTGTATATAGCCTCCACATTGACTCTGTACCGGTACCCCCTGTATATAGCCTCCACATTGACTCTGTACCCGTACCCCCCTGTATATAGCCTCCACATTGACTCTGTACCGGTACCCCCTGTACATAGTCTCCACATTGACTCTGTACCGGTACCCCCCTGTATATAGCCTCCACATTGACTCTGTACCGGTACCCCCTGTATATAGCCTCGTTACTGTTATATTATTGTTTCTCTTTAATTATGTAATTTTTCCTTCCGTTTCCTTATTTTTCCTTGAATACCTGTTGTATTCGGCGCATGTGACAAACACGATTTGATTCTAACATAATATAGTAGTTAAGAGACATACCTTGTCTCCTCGATCTCTGCTTCTCTCTCCTCCTGAAGGAGCTCTAGGGTCTTGGACACAAAGCATTCCACCTCCATTTCTCACTGAAATGACACAAGCATAAATGAACAGTTTATTTAAAAAAGGGCTTTATAAATACATTTTGATTGACTGATCTACCGAGGTTGCAGAAATATGAGGAATGGTTGTGTCGTGGGTACTGAGCTGATAGGATGGTCCTGACAAACTGTATTTGGTAGGTAGCTAACGATTCTATTTGAGGTTGTCATACATTAGGAGCAGAAGGCTGCAACAAAACAAGCCATGCAATGAATGAAAAGCTAGATTTACAACATTAAAACCCATTCAGTCTGTCTACAACAGGCTCTCAGAGTGCTGGATAGAAATCCTCACTGTAACATCCTCACACGGTATGAGCTCCTGAGTTGGGAAATCTTGTATCGCCCCCCCCATTTCATTCAGCCACAGGAGCATTAATGAGGTCGAGCATTGATGTTGGGCGATTACGCCTGGCTCGTAGTCGGCGTTCCAATTCATCCCCAAAGATGTTCGATGGTGTTGAGGTCAGGGCTCTGTGCAAGCCAGTCAAGTTCTTCCACGCCGATCTCGACAAACCATTTCTCTATGGAACTCGCTTTGTGCACGGGGGCATTGTCATGCTGAAACATGAAAGGGCCTTCCTCAAACTGTTGCCACAAAGTTGAAAGCACAGAGTTGTCTAGAATGTCACTGTATACTGTAGCGTTAAGATTTCCCTTCACTGGAACTAATGGGTCTAGCCTGAACCCCCCAAAAAAACTGCCACAGACCATTATTCTTCCTCCACCAAACTTTACAGTTGGAACTATGCATTGGGGCAGGTAGCGTTCTCCTGGCATCCGCCAAACACACTCCAGCCGATGCTTGGCGCATGGGGATTTTAGGCTGCTCGGCCATGGAAACCCATTTCATGAAGCTCCAGACAAACAGTTATTGTGCTTAAATTGCTTCCTGAGGCAGATTGGAACAGTTTGGAACGCGGTCCCGTTCTGTGAGCTTGTGCGGCCTACCATTTCATGGCTGAGCCGTTGTTGCTCCTAGACGTTTCCACTTCACAATAACAGCGCTTACAGTTGACCGGGGGGGCAGCTCTAGCAGGGCCAACATTTGTCAAACTGACTTGTTGACAAGGTGGCATCCTATGACGGTGCCACGTTGAAAGTCACTGAGCTTTTCAGTACAGGCCATTCTGCTGCCAATGTTTGTCTATGGAGATTGCATGGCTGTGCGCTCCACTTTATACACCGGTCAGCAACACGTGTGGCTGAAATAGCCAAATCCATTCATTTGAAGGGGGTGTCCACATAATTTTGTATATACAGTGCACCAACTATAGCACCTTCACAAAAAACCATTAAGACATGGCTAAAGGACAATCAGACTTGTGCCCATCATTACAGGCTGAGTTTGGCCGCTTTTCATGTCTGTAGCTTGTGAGGTGTGGAAACCCTTTTTGTTGGATTGGAAGTGTGTAGTTGTGTTGCTTGTGGGGATATTGCTCTGTCTGTCCTATGTTGCTCTGCGTGTGCTCATCTGTCTGTCTGGATTTGTTATTCAAAATTGTTTTTTAAATAACCAGCCCTGGCACCGCGGTTGGACAATTACCCCGAACTTTTACTGAAACCGTTGATTAAGGTGTAGAAATACAAGAGCCAGCTAGCTAGGTAGGCTACCATAGATATAGGTCTGCTGCTGTCATTTCATTGAAGAAAATAACACGACGAACGGCAGACGAACAGTGTTAACTATTCATCCCCAACTACTTCTTCAATACCACTTCTAGAAAGAAAGCAAACCAGTGGAGGTAAACAACAACAACAACGACCTGCTTGTTGAATCAGTTCGAGTTGAGCAGGTAATTCTCCCGTTGGCTGGGTGATATTGTATATGAGATATGGCGATGCGTCATTTAGGGACTAACCGGTCCACGGCGTGTCGCCCCCTGCTGAGCTGGACCTTTCTCAATACTTCTACACGGTTTAGTTTATTTACTACCAAAATATACATTATTCTCTGTCCTTTTGATTATTTTTTTTTCTACAAATGTCGCATGCTGTAACATGTGCTTATTTCATCGTGCCACTTCCATGAGCAAAAGTTCTGAATACAAAAAAACTCTTATTTTGAAAACCACATTTGGGGGACCCGGAAGTGTCTCTTCTTCCTTTGAGTTTAGTTTCCTGCCAGCCTGCTGTCAGACAGCTCGTACACACCATAGAGAAGGGTAGAGACATAAATACCCCGTAGCGTTTCTATTCTGCCGTCTGAGCACAGGCAGCGCAATAAAGAACTATAGGAATGGCGCCATGGTTCATTGGATAAAATGTATGGGATAAACGAATGAAGTTTTTGTAGCCAAAAATAATGTATTTGGTAAACACAAGCTGAGGAGATCTTATACATTTTAGTCTATGAGATCATCTTTATCAGATAATCAATCAATCAATCAATAACATTTATTTATAAAGCCCTTCTTACATCATCTGATGTCACAAAGTGCTGTACAGAAACACACCCTAAAACCCCAAACAGCAAGCAATGCAGGTGTAGAAGCACGGTGGCTAGGAAAAACTCCCTAGAAAGGCCAGAACCTAGGAAGAAACCTAGAGAGGAACCAGGCTATGAGGGGTGGCCAGTCCTCTTCTGGCTGTGCCGGGTGGAGATTATAACAGAACATGGCCAAGATGTTCAAATGTTCATAGATGACCAGCAGGGTCAAATAATAATAAGCACAGTGGTTGTCGAGGGTGCAAGGAGAGGAGAAATACTCCAGATATAACAGACTGACCCTAGCCCTCCAACACAAACTATTGCAGCATAAATACTGGAGGCTGAGACAGGAGGGTCGGGAGACACTGTGGCCCCGTCCGACGGTACCCCCGGACAGGGCCAAACAGGCAGGATATAACCCAACCCACTTTGCCAAAGCACAGCCCCCACACCACGTCTTGTGACCGTAGCGTACGTGTAGCTATGTACGGCAGGACCAAATCGGAAAGATAGGTAGGAGCAAGCCTGTGTAATTCTTTGTAGCTTAGCAGTAAAACCTTGAAATCAGCCCTTGCCTTAACAGGAAGCCAGTGTAGAGAGGCTAGCACTGGAGTAATATGATAAAAAAAATGTTGGTTCACGATTGGCTTATTCCTCCTGATGACCCTGTTGGACATGACTCCAACAGGGTCACCATGAGGGTTCAGCCAATGAAGTTGGAAGTCCCACCCAGTTGACCACATTGAAATGGTGAAAGCCCTGAATGGAGCTGCCCACACTAATAGGTGTAAAAATAGCCTTTTGGCCACTAGAGACCTCTATCCTTCTCTATGGCAGACACAGCCACAAGGACCTGCAACTACATGGGGGACAGTTGAGTGAGATTGCTAGTATATTCGTGATTTCTCACTGGTTCTAATTCATATCAAAACGTCGAGTTGGCTGTGGGCACCGTGCATCATTGGGTGGCTGGACAACATTAACATTGTAACTCTAGCCAGGCAGGGGTGGTTCTTGCCGGAACTCGCAAAATGCTTCCGACACAGTTTCCTGTATCACACTAGCTACAACTTGTCATTATCTGAGTGGGTCGCTAGAAATCAGTTTGTCCACCTCGTGTTGGTGCAGTTTGGTCCCCCTCGTTTCCTGTCTGTGTGTAGCCTGACTCCGAGGAGAGATGAGAGGAGAAGCCACGTCGGTCCTGGTGCTACACACCATACTGTCTACCCTGTTGGTCAGCTATGTTAGTGCTACCCTGTCCAGGACTGATGCCAAGAAGAAGGACTCCAAAACACAGGAGCCAGAGGTGAGGAGGAAGAGGAGGATAGTGGTGCTTTATGATGAGGACGAGTAGGGGGTATCAAGTCTCTTGCATCCTGGAACCATTCGCTATGCATATGGACTCTGGAATGAAGTGCCCTCGCTAGGGCTCAGCCCATGTGTGTGGGGGGGAAAGTGTGGACTTTGTATTCCCCCTCTACCCAGTTCTGATTTCACTAAATTACCAGTATTGTAGAATGGACATCATAGACCACAATGAATGAATTATCTAAGTTGTCTGTGTTTTATTTAGTTAGTCTGGGTACTGGGATATCTTCCTCACAGCTCCACAAGTCCGGCAACAGGACTACCATGGTTGGGGTCAATTATAATTAAAAAGCAGTCAATTCAAGTTAAAATCCAAGAAACTGAACATCTTTACAAATAATGTTCTGCTTCTTCAGGTTATTGAGGAATTAATTGAAAATACAGTTGAAGTCTGAAGTTTACATACACCTTAGCCAAATAGCCACATTTTGTTATGGTGGTTTTGGAGCAGTGGCTTCTTCCTTGCTGAGCGACCTTTCCGGTTATGTCGATATAGGACTCATTTTACTGTGGATATAGATACTTTTGTACCTGTTTCCTCCAGCATCTTCACAAGGTCCTTTGCTGTTGTTCTGGGATTGATTTGCACTTTTCGCACCAAAGTACGTTAATCTCTAGGAGACAGAACGCGTCTCCTTCCTGAGCGGTATGACGGCTGCGTGGTCTCATGGTGTTTATACTTGCGTACTATTGTACAGATGAACGTGGTACCTTCAGGTGTTTGGAAATTGTTCCCAAGGATGAACCAGACTTGTGGAGGTCTACAATTATTTTTCTGAGGTCTTGGCTGATTTCTTTTGATTTTCCCATGATGTCAAGCAAAGAGGCACTGAGTTTGAAGGTATCGCCTTGAAATACATCCACAGGTACACCTCCAATTGACTCAAATTATGTCAATTAGTCTATCAGAAGCTTCCAAAGCCATGACATCATTTTCTGGAATTTTCCAAGCTGTTTAAAGGTACAGTCAACTTAGTGTATGTAAACTTCTGATCCACTGGAATTGTGATACAGTGAATTATAAGTGAAATAATCTGTCTGTAAACAATTGTTGGAAAAATGACTTGTGTCATGCACAAAGTAGATGTCCTAACAGACTTGCCAAAACTATAATTTGTTAACAAGAAATTTGTGGAGTGGTTGAAAAACAAGTTTTAATGACTCCAACCTAAGGCTATGTAAACTTCCGACTTCAACTGTAGAGGCCTTTTTTTCAATGATTTGAATTCAAATTTCAGTTTACTTCCTGAATTGACAGCCTTCAAATTCAAATTGACCCTAACCTTGGAGACTACAGTTCGTTTGGGTTTTACAACTATTTACAACTACACAATGCAAATAGTTTTATCTTGTGTTTTGTTTATTATTGTATCAGACGTCCCAGGCAGAGCGGTCGGTGCTGGAGCGAGGTCTGGTTGTCGCTGACCCTCAGTGGAAGGACATCGTGAAGGAGGAGAGGAGATACTGCCAACAGGCTGTGACTAAACACACGTTCCAAGGACCCGTACTGGGGTATATAACTCCTGTGAGTGCAGTGCCTGATTTGGGCAGGAGCTCACCGGAGCTGAGTTCCGGCACCGCAAATGCTCTTCTGCTTGAGTTCCTGCACCTCTTATAAAAAAAAAATGATTGGCTTAAAAGTATTGCAGAGTTCCTGCACCTAAATATAAACAGTACCGGCACCTATTTCAGTCTAAGTCAGGCGCTGTGTAAGTCTCCAAAAGCAGGTTGGTGTGTTGGTTTAGTGTCTGGTTAAACCAGAATGAATGCTGCAGTCGCCTTTTATATTCACTAATACTCCACTCCTTGTACTCCATGTTTAGCATGGCAAGGAGTGGCATGATAACTCAATACAGACTGGTACCCAGCCCGCCTGCAGGTACCCATGTGTTTTATCGGGTTGGTTCTGATCACCCTGCTATTACTATTCAATGTCTGTGTATTTAAATAGTGGAACTAGTGTCTTACTACTGTTGTGTACGAGCCATATCTCATCAATAGGCTCCTTGAATACATTTTTTTTTATCAATTCTTCATATGACCTCTCGCTTTCTTCTTCTTTATTTCTCTTCCCACCTTCCAGTGGAACTCTCATGGTTACGATGTTGCCAAGGTGTTCGGTTCCAAGCTGACCTCCGTGTCTCCAGTGTGGCTTCAGCTGAGACGGAGAGGACCAGAGAGCTTCCATATCACTGGTCTACATGATAATGACCCAGGTAAGGGGGAACCAATCGGTCATAGACTAACCACATTGATGCCAGCCAAAGTTGTGACGTTGTCAGACAAGGTTGTGATGCCTAAGACGTGTGTACTAAGGGAGTATATGTAAAATGTTGAGAAAATATAGAAAGTTGTCTTTCAAAGACTCTCCTTCTTTTGTAGGTTGGGTAAAAGCTGTGCGGAAGGCAAACAAAAAAATCAAAATGCGTAAGTGAATGTTAAACTTTTAAGTATATTTCCAAATGACCTCACTATGGTATCATTCAGTTCCAATGATCAAACTCTCCACCTGATCAAACTCTCCACCTGATCAAACTCTCCACCTGATCAAACTCTCCACCTGATCAAACTCTCCTCCTGATCAAACTCTCCACCTGATCAAACTCTCCTCCTAAAGCTTAAAAATCTCCACCTGATCAAACTCTCCTCCTGATCAAACTCTCCTGCTCTCTTGTCCTAAAATAGGGCCCTGTGTCTTGGTAATCATGTGACATGCCTGGATCTGAACCTTTTGTATTTAAATATTCTTCATCAAACTGTCCCGTTTTTCTTTTTATAATTCAACACCATCCTCAGACAAATGGTTTCATTTTTTGGTGTAATTCTAATTTCTGGATAAAGCTTAAAATACAGGATAGAGTCTTCCTCTGTCACATGATAACCAAACATCATCGGATGCTTGTCTTCGCTCAGTTCCTCGCCTGTTATTTGACGGCTGGTCGTACCAGGACTACATGAGTGTTCTGGGCAGTGAGGATGAGATCGAGGAGCTGGGGACTGAGATGGTGGACGTAGCCAAGGTAAGGGAGGGGCATTTATGCTTTATTCAGACATTAGAAACAGCTAGGAGGGAGACGGGGATCAACCCCCGGTCTCTGGGGTACTAGACCATGGGGCCTGCACATGAATTCACAATATAATACTAATGCGTTATAGTACATTTATATCACGTATCAGTTGGCAAGTGAGACTGAAAATAATTTATCAACTGGGGAAAAAGTTGAATGTTATGTTGTTGTTTTTTTAAACGGTAAATATTCTCATATACAGTAGTAAACCCCAAAGTGAATGTTTGTTGCGGCTGTCGACTTCCACCGTTTTATAATCGTAGGAGTGCTATCCAGAATGACTAACATGCCAAATGTAAACGGCTAATTGTGTTCTGCCTTTTGCAGACCGAAGGCTTTGATGGCTATACACTGGAGTTGTGGAGTCAGTTAGGAGGCAGCAAGCGAGGGTGAGTAACACGGCACTGGGAGACACCGTGACCTGTCGTAGGCATGGGTAATGACCCCCTTCTGAAGAGTTTTTTTTTTTAAATCAACTTTTAGAGCCTTTCGTTTCTCGTATTTGACTGTAAAAAAAAAAAAAAAACACACTATTCCATTCCAAGGGAGCTGGTCCACATGATTACACACATCTGTGAGGCTCTTAAGGAGAAGAAACTGGACTGTGTACTGGTCATTCCACCAGCCGTCACACCGAGGTAGGTGATACAGATGGCATAGAAGTATCCCAACGTGATTGATTTACTATTTTATCAGATCATTAAAACACATAAAAGCCTGTCTGAAGTTGAGAACATTTTAGGGACCGTGACTGTGTAGATGCATGTGCCAATTTCCTGCAATTCTACAGACAGAGAGAAAAATGTAGCAAATTTAAATCACATTTCCTGGCTTCTCTGACTAAAGCGGTGTTCTTTTGCTACAAACATAATTACAATTCAACTGTTACATTCATTGTTTTAGTCATTTTCAATTATCCTTCAATGTCTAGCTTTTATTTGGGTAATTGTTTGTTCTCAAAGATTAGATTTATTTTCTGTTAAGGTAGAGCAGTCGCTGAAGTCGCTGAAAAATCCCTCCGTTGCAGCAGGGAGACAACCTCCAGCATGGGGAGCATAGAAAACTGGCTAACAGGCCTAGAGAGACTGACTTCATAACCACTACCAGGAACAACTGTTCTGTCAACAATGGCACTAAAATCCTGTAGGAACTCTAAACAAGGCGTAGTCACCCTGGCTATTGGCACCATACAGACAATATCAGCTGCTCTAGAATCACACAGGGCCACAGATACGCTGTTAATGTGTCTTTGAATCTCTGCATCAAACTTTTAACCATAACATTCAATACTGCCAGACATTTGATAGTGTCCGTTTTAACAGGTCATCAACAGGTATGAGTTTAATTTCTTGCATTCCCAATGATCTTTTCTACTTTATATCTGGTTTTAGTACTTTTTAAAATTTACACTGAAAGTGTTTTTCCAATCCTGAAAATACACTACACTGTTTTGACTTAGGCATCCTGAAAAAATACTTAGGCTGCCCGCCCAAAGATTTCAATCGCAGAAAAATACCTTTACTACCATGTAGAGGAGTTTAATCATTGTGTTGTGATCAGTTCAGTACCATTACTACCATCTCTGATCCTGAGAGAGAGGAGTTTAATCATTGTGTTGTGATCAGTTCAGGCCAGCCGGGGATGTTCGGGAGGGAGCAGTTTGAGCAGTTGGCTCCTGTAGTGGACGGATTCAGTCTAATGACCTACGACTTCTCCTCTGGACGGTAAACATTTCCTTCTCACTCAATCATATCCTTTATTCAAAAAAAATAAATATTATATTGGTAAAATGACCATCACTGAACATTTTGACAGATGTTACAGGCCACGCCCATGTTAGTATAGGAATAAATCCGGTTCTCTCCTCGCTCCTAGACCGGGCCCCAGCTCCCCTCTACCCTGGCTGAGAGAATGTGTTCTAGAGTTGTCCCCCAGCAACCAATGGAGACACAAGATACTGCTGGGGCTCAACCTGTATGGACTGGACTTCTCCACCCACGGAGCTGAACCACTGCTGGGGGGCAGGTAGGACTCTCCTAATAATACTTTATACTAGTAGTCGTAGTAATCTATACAGAAGATTGTGTCTCATGTCACCTCCAGGCCCCCTTCATCCCCATCTCTCTTTCTGTCATCTCCAGTCCCTGTTCAACCCTCTCTCTCTCTCTGTCATCTCCAGTCCCTGTTCAACCCTCTCTCTCTCTCTCTCTCTCTCTCTCTGTCATCTCCAGTCCCTGTTCAACCCTCTCTCTCTCTCTCTCTCTGTCATCTCCAGTCCCTGTTCAACCCTCTCTCTCTGTCATCTCCAGTCCCTGTTCAACCCTCTCTCTCTCTCTCTCATCTCCAGTCCCTGTTCATCTCTCTCTCTCTGTTTCTCTCTCTCTCTCTGTCATCTCCAGTCCCTGTTCAACCCTCTCTCTCTCTGTCATCTCCAGTCCCTGTTCAACCCTCTCTCTCTCTCTCTCTCTCTCTCTCTCTCTCTCTGTCATCTCCAGTCCCTGTTCAACCCTCTCTCTCTCTGTCATCTCCAGTCCCTGTTCAACCCTCTCTCTCTCTGTCATCTCCAGTCCCTGTTCAACCCTCTCTCTCTCTGTCATCTCCAGTCCCTGTTCAACCCTCTCTCTCTCTGTCATCTCCAGTCCCTGTTCAACCCTCTCTCTCTCTGTCATCTCCAGTCCCTGTTCAACCCTCTCTCTCTCTGTCATCTCCAGTCCCTGTTCAACCCTCTCTCTCTCTGTCATCTCCAGTCCCTGTTCAACCCTCTCTCTCTCTGTCATCTCCAGTCCCTGTTCAACCCTCTCTCTCTCTGTCATCTCCAGTCCCTGTTCAACCCTCTCTCTCTCTCTGTCATCTCCAGTCCCTGTTCAACCCTCTCTCTCTCTGTCATCTCCAGTCCCTGTTCAACCCTCTCTCTCTCTGTCATCTCCAGTCCCTGTTCAACCCTCTCTCTCTCTCTCTGTCATCTCCAGTCCCTGTTCAACCCTCTCTCTCTCTCTCTGTCATCTCCAGTCCCTGTTCAACCCTCTCTCTCTCTCTCTGTCATCTCCAGTCCCTGTTCAACCCTCTCTCTCTCTCTCGCTCTGTCATCTCCAGTCCCTGTTCAACCCTCTCTCTCTCTCTGTCATCTCCAGTCCCTGTTCAACCCTCTCTCTCTCTCTGTCATCTCCAGTCCCTGTTCAACCCTCTCTCTCTCTCATCTCCAGTCCCTGTTCAACCCTCTCTCTCTCTCTCTCGCTCTGTCATCTCCAGTCCCTGTTCAACCCTCTCTCTCTCTCTCGCTCTGTCATCTCCAGTCCCTGTTCAACCCTCTCTCTCTCTCTCTCTGTCATCTCCAGTCCCTGTTCAACCCTCTCTCTCTCTCTCTCGCTCTGTCATCTCCAGTCCCTGTTCAACCCTCTCTCTCTCTCTCGCTCTGTCATCTCCAGTCCCTGTTCAACCCTCTCTCTCTCTCTCTCGCTCTGTCATCTCCAGTCCCTGTTCAACCCTCTCTCTCTCTCTGTCATCTCCAGTCCCTGTTCAACCCTCTCTCTCTCTCATCTCCAGTCCCTGTTCAACCCTCTCTCTCTCTCTCTCGCTCTGTCATCTCCAGTCCCTGTTCAACCCTCTCTCTCTCTCTCTCGCTCTGTCATCTCCAGTCCCTGTTCAACCCTCTCTCTCTCTCTCGCTCTGTCATCTCCAGTCCCTGTTCAACCCTCTCTCTCTCTCTGTCATCTCCAGTCCCTGTTCAACCCTCTCTCTCTCTCTGTCATCTCCAGTCCCTGTTCAACCCTCTCTCTCTCTGTCATCTCCAGTCCCTGTTCAACCCTCTCTCTCTGTCATCTCCAGTCCCTGTTCAACCCTCTCTCTCTCTCATCTCCAGTCCCTGTTCAACCCTCTCTCTCTCTGTCATCTCCAGTCCCTGTTCAACCCTCTCTCTCTCTGTCATCTCCAGTCCCTGTTCAACCCTCTCTCTCTCTGTCATCTCCAGTCCCTGTTCAACCCTCTCTCTCTCTCTGTCATCTCCAGTCCCTGTTCAACCCTCTCTCTCGCTCTCTCGCTCTGTCATCTCCAGTCCCTGTTCAACCCTCTCTCTCTCTCGCTCTGTCATCTCCAGTCCCTGTTCAACCCTCTCTCTCTCTCTCTGTCATCTCCAGTCCCTGTTCATCTCTCTCTCTCTCTCTCTCTCTGTCATCTCCAGTCCCTGTTCAACCCTCTCTCTCTCTCTGTCATCTCCAGTCCCTGTTCAACCCTCTCTCTCTCTCTCTCTGTCATCTCCAGTCCCTGTTCAACCCTCTCTCTCTCTCTCTCTGTCATCTCCAGTCCCTGTTCAACCCTCTCTCTCTCTCTCTCTCTGTCATCTCCAGTCCCTGTTCAACCCTCTCTCTCTCTCTCTCTCTGTCATCTCCAGTCCCTGTTCAACCCTCTCTCTCTCTCTCTCTGTCATCTCCAGTCCCTGTTCAACCCTCTCTCTCTCTCTCTCTCTCTCTGTCATCTCCAGTCCCTGTTCAACCCTCTCTCTCTCTCTCTGTCATCTCCAGTCCCTGTTCAACCCTCTCTCTCTCTCTCTCTCTGTCATCTCCAGTCCCTGTTCAACCCTCTCTCTCTCTCTCTCTGTCATCTCCAGTCCCTGTTCAACCCTCTCTCTCTCTCTCTGTCATCTCCAGTCCCTGTTCAACCTCTCTCTCTCTCTCTCTCTGTCATCTCCAGTCCCTGTTCAACCCTCTCTCTCTCTCTCTCTGTCATCTCCAGTCCCTGTTCAACCTCCTCTCTCTCTCTCTGTCATCTCCAGTCCCTGTTCAACCCTCTCTCTCTCTCTCTCTCATCTCCAGTCCCTGTTCAACCCTCTCTCTCTCTGTCATCTCCAGTCCCTGTTCAACTCTCTCTCTCTCTCTGTCATCTCCAGTCCCTGTTCAACTCTCTCTCTCTCTGTCATCTCCAGTCCCTGTTCAACCCTCTCTCTCTCTCTGTCATCTCCAGTCCCTGTTCAACCCTCTCTCTCTCTCTGTCATCTCCAGTCCCTGTTCAACCCTCTCTCTCTCTCTGTCATCTCCAGTCCCTGTTCAACCTCTCTCTCTCTCTGTCATCTCCAGTCCCTGTTCAACCCTCTCTCTCTCTCTGTCATCTCCAGTCCCTGTTCAACCCTCTCTCTCTCTCTCTGTCATCTCCAGTCCCTGTTCAACCCTCTCTCTCTCTCTCTCTCTCTGTCATCTCCAGTCCCTGTTCAACCCTCTCTCTCTCTCTCTCTCTCTGTCATCTCCAGTCCCTGTTCAACCCTCTCTCTCTCTCTCTCTCTCTGTCATCTCCAGTCCCTGTTCAACCCTCTCTCTCTCTCTCTCTCTGTCATCTCCAGTCCCTGTTCAACCCTCTCTCTCTCTCTCTCTCTCTGTCATCTCCAGTCCCTGTTCAACCCTCTCTCTCTCTCTCTCTCTCTGTCATCTCCAGTCCCTGTTCAACCCTCTCTCTCTCTCTCTCTCTCTGTCATCTCCAGTCCCTGTTCAACCTCTCTCTCTCTCTCTCTCTCTGTCATCTCCAGTCCCTGTTCAACCCTCTCTCTCTCTCTCTCTCTCTCTCTCTGTCATCTCCAGTCCCTGTTCAACCCTCTCTCTCTCTCTCTCTCTCTGTCATCTCCAGTCCCTGTTCAACCCTCTCTCTCTCTCTCTGTCATCTCCAGTCCCTGTTCAACCAGTCCCTGTTCAACCCTCTCTCTCTCTGTCATCTCCAGTCCCTGTTCAACCCTCTCTCTCTCTGTCATCTCCAGTCCCTGTTCAACCCTCTCTCTCTCTGTCATCTCCAGTCCCTGTTCAACCCTCTCTCTCTCTGTCATCTCCAGTCCCTGTTCAACTCTCTCTCTCTCTCTGTCATCTCCAGTCCCTGTTCAACCCTCTCTCTCTCTCTCTCTGTCATCTCCAGTCCCTGTTCAACCCTCTCTCTCTCTCTCTCTGTCATCTCCAGTCCCTGTTCAACCCTCTCTCTCTCTCTGTCATCTCCAGTCCCTGTTCAACCCTCTCTCTCTCTCTGTCATCTCCAGTCCCTGTTCAGTCCTCTCTCTCTCTCTGTCATCTCCAGTCCCTGTTCAACCCTCTCGCTCTGTCATCTCCAGTCCCTGTTCAACCCTCTCTCTCTCTCTCTCGCTCTGTCATCTCCAGTCCCTGTTCAACCCTCTCTCTCTCTCGCTCTGTCATCTCCAGTCCCTGTTCAACCCTCTCTCTCTCTCGCTCTGTCATCTCCAGTCCCTGTTCAACCCTCTCTCTGTCATCTCCAGTCCCTGTTCAACCCTCTCTCTCTCTCTGTCATCTCCAGTCCCCGTTCAACCCTCTCTCTCTCTCTCTCTCTGTCATCTCCAGTCCCTGTTCAACCCTCTCTCTCTCTCTCTGTCATCTCCAGTCCCCGTTCAACCCTCTCCGTCTTTGTTTCCTGTAAAGGTTCATAGAGCTGTTGAAGGAGCTGAAGCCTAGACTACTATGGGATGAACAGGCTGAGGAGCACTACTTCAGCTACAAGAGGTACAGTTAGTCTAGCGGATGGTGGTATTAGAGGAACAGTTAGTCTAGCGGATGGTGGTATTAGAGGAACAGTTAGTCTAGCGGATGGTGGTATTAGAGGAACAGTTAGTCTAGCGGATGGTGGTATTAGAGGAACAGTTAGTCTAGCGGATGGTGGTATTAGAGGAACAGTTAGTCTAGCGGATGGTGGTATTAGAGGAACAGTTAGTCTAGCGGATGGTGGTATTAGAGGAACAGTTAGTCTAGCGGATGGTGGTATTAGAGGAACAGTTAGTCTAGCGGATGGTGGTATTAGAGGAACAGTTAGTCTAGCGGATGGTGGTATTAGAGGAACAGTTAGTCTAGCGGATGGTGGTATTAGAGGAACAGTTAGTCTAGCGGATGGTGGTATTAGAGGAACAGTTAGTCTAGCGGATGGTGGTATTAGAGGAACAGTTAGTCTAGCGGATGGTGGTATTAGAGGAACAGTTAGTCTAGCGGATGGTGGTATTCTTTAACTTCATATTATGCCAATTAAAGAACGATCGTTCCTAGACTATGTGAAGTGCAGTTTCCATTCAGCACTGCTTTATTCACTGTCTTTGTGAAGAAATGGGGCTCGTCTTGTCTGATATCTTGCCAGTATCATCACACCACAATAACTCACTTGGTTTGTGTTCCACATTCTAGGAGCAATGGAGTCAAGCATGTGGTCTATTACCCAACACTGAAGGTATGGTCTGATGGACACAATACACCAGACGCAGGGCATTCTGAAAGTATTCAGACCCCTTCACTTCTTCCACAGTTTGTTACGTTAGCCTGATTATAACATTGATTAAATAGTTTTTTACCCCTCAATCTACACACACTACCCCCTAAGGACATCACACTACCCCCTAATGACATCACAATACCTTAGGGGGTAGTGTGATGTCCTTAGGGGGTAGTGTGATGTCCTTAGGGGGTAGTGTGTGTAGATTAAATAGTTTTTTACCCCTCAATCAATGTTATAATCAGGCTAACGTAACAAACTGTGGAAGAAGTCAAGGGGTCTGAATACTTTCCAAATCCACTGCAGATGATTCTGAAAATAACCAGATAAACACACTGAAAACTTAACAAGCGTAACATGGCACACCAGGTTAAGTTGATTGATTCATGATCAAACAACATTTTCCAGAAACAGATCTTTTAATGTATTGCCCTGTCTTCCTCTCTCCTCTAGTCTCTCCATCAGCGTATCTCTTTAGCCACTGAGTTAGGTACAGGAATCTCCATGTGGGAACTGGGCCAGGGACTGGACTACTTCTATGACCTTTTATGAGCAAAACAATCCCGAGTAAGAGACTCAAGCTCCATTCTTTTTTTTTTTTTTTTTTAGCAAATCGATAAAACCCGGTACGATATGCGCAGATGTATAGTCCATGGTAATATTTGCTTAGCCACTGAGCACCAACCAGCATGAGGATTCTACTATTTTTATGAATGCCGTCTCTTATCTCAGGAAGAGTGATCATTGGAGACGGAGGCTCACGTTGTACGTGGAGTGAATGTGACGAGGGGTGGAGTGACACTAGAAAAACTGAACCAAGGAATTTGAAGCGGACGACTTGGCAAGCGCTAGTAAATCATCCATCAGAGCAGTTCTTCCACTGGGGCTGGTGACAGGGTTATTATGGGGGGTGTCACACACACACACACACACACAGTGTTTGTTTTTAAATGGAAATATTGATATGAAATGGTAAGATATGAAGTATTCTTCTACCATTTTAAGGACTGGTTTCCCGGACATAGATTAAAGCCTAGTCCTAAATCTGATTGAAGCGTTATGTTTGTCAGGTTTATTCAGTCTGCTGCCCACTGCAGAAATGTGGTTTCTTTCAAAGACATTGACATGAAATAAAAAGGTACATTGTTCAGTGGTTTTTTTTTTTTTATATATATAAACATTTAATCGACAATTGAAATCTACATACATACAGTGATATATTTTCTAAATACCTCACTGGTGGAGGCTGAATTAGGCTTGACGTGTGTGGTAGCTAAACTAGTAGTACTACAAACCGCTGCGGACTGCAGGGTTGGCCTCAATTCCAGCTAAACCCAGTCAATTCAGGACGTGTACTGAAATTCCAATTCTCTTCAATAAGGTCAAATTGGAATCTAAATTGTAATTTGGTTTACTTTCTGGAACGGATTTTCGCCAACCCTGGTGTACAGTCCATAAGACAGGAGTTGTACAGCATGTCCTCATGGCCCAATTAAACTTCATATGATCACACGTCTTACTAAATGACTTTTGTACCCAGAACCTTTTGATATATGTCCTTCATAGCACTAAGTGTAAAAGAGTTTTACTTTGAGATTTTTGCCTGTGACCCCTGTATTTGAAAAGTTCAGTTTTCTTACTGTATGTATACTCCTGAGTCCTGTCTGCTACATGATACCGATCATATCCTGTTCATGTCAAAATAAGGCTGGGATTAAATCCGATCGCGCTTTTTCTGTTGCTTATTAGGAAAAACAGATTTTCCGTTTTGGAGGTGTGTTTCCTGACCGATTCCGCGTTTGGTTAAATGCTGTTTGTCTCCCCCAGCCTATTTCACTTCCTGAAAATCCCCAAAATGAATCTAAGACAACTCAATAAATGTAGACGTTTTTGCCGAGGATGTTTCAGTTGTGTAATTTTACACCTAAAAAAAGGTGTTTGGTGCAGTATTTCTCAAGTTGAACAACAACAAAATATGGGGCGACGTGTTGTCTTTATGTAAAAGTCGGCGCTGCTGGGCAGGTCTGTCTCACTGTTCATGCTATTGGATAGAGAGCAATCACCGCAGCTGTTCTCACCTGTTATGTCATGTAATCAATGGACATTGTCAAATCAAAACCCAACCTTTCATTTTAGCCGTTATGACGCACAGATGTTCCAAACTCCATTTTAGACCAGACTGACTTCATGACCTGAAATTATTCCGATTTTACACTTTTTTTTTGTAGTCGATTCTTGACAGTAGAATAACTGTTTCTGACTCATATCGATGCCAAATTGGACATTTTCAAAGGCAGTAGCTGCATATGTCGATTCAATGGCAGATTTACCTTTTTAAACGGCGCATAGCCTGACAAAGCACGATCGGATTGAATCCCGGGCCCAAAGATTTATTTTCCGTTTGGTCCCTACGTAGCAGAACAGAAGACATGCTACTTTCCATTACAGAGCATGATGAGGTTATTGACAGCGACTGGCGTAGACTGGATGTTCTGTCCGGTCACCAGGTGTCTATCGATCACTACATGCACGGCGTCCTCCTGACTAGCTGGGAAACAACAGGGATAGAAATACGGCAGGTTACATTTTTTTTTTTTGTCTCGACACAAAACTGAACATCCACATCAGTAACATCCTGTGGCTTCCTGCCGTGTCAACGATTACTTCTTCATGTGTAAAGACCTGAGACCAATCAGATCTCTGCACATTCTGAAGTAGTGTTGAACATGGCAGGAAGCCAGTCAATATGATCTACTGATAGGGTGGCAGAATTCCACTCCCTTTCCCCAAGGAAACAGGTTTCCCAGACATTCTGGGTGTATCGCTTAGTCCTTCCTGATTCTGGGATTTTGAGGAAAGTTACCAGAATTTTGCAACCCTACTTATTGATCATTTGCCCAACTCCTCTAATGTAGACCTCCTGGAACAACAACAACAACAACTCCTCTAATGTAGACCTCCTGGAACAACAACAACCTCTAATGTAGACCTCCTGGAACAACAACAACCTCTAATGTAGACCTCCTGGAACAACAACAACCTCTAATGTAGACCTCCTGGAACAACAACTCCTCCTAATGTAGACCTCCTGGAACAACAACAACAACTCCTAATGTAGACCTCCTGGAACAACAACAACAACTCCTAATGTAGACCTCCTGGAACAACAACAACAACAACCTCTAATGTAGACCTCCTGGAACAACAACAACCTCTAATGTAGACCTCCTGGAACAACAACAACCTCTAATGTAGACCTCCTGGAACAACAACAACCTCTAATGTAGACCTCCTGGAACAACAACAACCTCTAATGTAGACCTCCTGGAACAACAACAACCTCTAATGTAGACCTCCTGGAACAACAACAACCTCTAATGTAGACCTCCTGGAACAACAACAACCTCTAATGTAGACCTCCTGGAACAACAACAACCTCTAATGTAGACCTCCTGGAACAACAACAACCTCTAATGTAGACCTCCTGGAACAACAACAACCTCTAATGTAGACCTCCTGGAACAACAACTCTAATGTAGACCTCTTGGAACAACAACAACAACTCTAATGTAGACCTCTTGGAACAACAACAACAACTCTAATGTAGACCTCCTGGAACAACAACAACAACCTCTAATGTAGACCTCCTGGAACAACAACACCAACTAATGTAGACCTCCTGGAACAACAACACCAACTAATGTAGACCTCCTGGAACAACAACACCAACTAATGTAGACCTCCTGGAACAACAACACCAGTTATCTCCCACACTCACCGGTGTACGATCCTCCGCTGTCCTTGACAAAGTCCTCCACGATCAGAGGCAAGTTGGCAAAGTCTGGGCTCCTCACCAGCTCAAACACAGACGGCTGGGAAATAACACAACCGGGAGAATGGAAGAGTTGTATTTAGACGAGTAACCATATGATGAAATGAAAATCAGGTCTGAATTTGGAATGTGGAGGTAGAGACTAACCCCAGTGAGACTGTAGCCAGTGAAGATCCACTTCTGTCCCTCTACTATGGCGCAGCACAGACCAGATACCCCTTGTCCTATAGCGCACACCGCCTCTGGTAGGTACAGACGTGGTCGTGTCATGTAAAACAACGTCTCACAAACCATGCAACAATGTTTCACCATATTAGTTTCTAAACGTTTTTAAGAGTCCAAGACTGAGGGCCTCTGTTTGGATCTGGATCGCTGAATGAAGCGTTACAGACTGCGATAGAAATCTTAAAAGGTACATTTCAGATTGAGCCGACATACACAGTGTTTACCATGAATGCAGTCTCCACCCATTGCAGGAGCATTACCTTTTTAACATTTCATTTGGGCTTTAGCGGATTGAATAGAGACCTAATCTGGGTTAGGGGGGTTTGGGATCTGTCCTGTAGAGATCTACACTAGAGTCTAGGGGATTAGAGCACAGGGTTAGGGTACTGACTCTGTTGTGAGGTGAAGTGTGCGAGGATGCGTGCCAGAGAACCACTGTGTGCCAGGTCGGTGAGCGCCCCAGGACAGTCTGGAATCAGCAGAGCTTGGTACCGAGCACCTGGAATATAGGGACAGTCATGACACCACCACCATCATCATCATTATCATCATCATCATCACGTGACCTTCAGCAAAGTATTGCGCCAACTACTTCCCATTTGTGTATCTTAAACAGTCAAATAACTGACCGCTCAATTACCGTGTGACAAAAGGCTACATACTGCAATCACCTGACTAGATCATAAAATTAACAATTGTCTAGACAGGCATCAGAACATCCCAGGCATTCCCGTGATTGGCAGATAGCAGGTTGATTGGCATGTCGGACCCCGCGAACACTGGGGTACTGGTAACCAACTAATAGCCCAACACATAACACACAGCTGTCTGTGCGGGTCGCTACAATACTTTATGCATGTTAACGATGCATGGATCTTACCGTCTATTGACTCCAACTTGGCCGGCGTCGCGAAAGACTTTTGGCTGAAGTCTTGGACCCATCTGGCTGTGGTTTCATCCACCCCGACAAAATCTATGGGCTTCCCTTGGAAATGACAAAACACAAACATTGCGTGTGTGTTTTTTTGTTTTAATGTGTGTGTGTGTGTGTGTGTGTGTGTGTGTGTGTGTGTGTTTCTGTGTGTGCGTCTGCGTGTGTTTCTCACCCCCGGTGTGGCCGTCTGCAGGTTGAACGCTGAACTGCAGAGACAGAAGGCTTGATGGAACGACCGAGCAGACACTCCTAACGAGAGGAGACACAACTTAAAGACTGCAGACTAGCCGCTAGAGCAGCAAGACCGATCCATTCATGGGGATGATTGTACAATATGATAAATGATTGTGTCAAACAAACAATCCCGGGGTAAAGATAACAGCACAGCTACAAATTAGTCATATTGCTGTGAAATATACTGTGAAACATGACTCCTATGGGTGCAATAGCGATCTAGTCGGTTGGAAATATGAAGACTCATTTGTGTCCGTCACATGACGTTCAGCAGCGGTTCGCTTGAGGTGCTCATATCGACGGACAGGGATGCAATGTTCATCATGAGTCAACGCATTCAGTAGTTAATGCATTCAGCAGTCAACCCCTTCAGTAGTCAACCCATTCAGTAGTCAACACCTACCTTGTGCAGCTGCACTGGCCACAATTAAACAAGTGGGTTTAGAAGACATGGCAGTGGTTTACCGAGATCAGATCCGTCGGCTGCAACTACACATCATTGTTAAGAAACAAAATGAAAACAGGAAGTGATCACAGTTCCAACATCCATTTCCTCTAGCCAATGACAGTTCAACACCCGTTTTCACTCTGAATGAATTTCAAAATAAAAGTCTTAACGACGTCAATATCCTTTACAAAACCTTTTGTATGTATATACAGTACCAGTCAAAAGTTTGGACACAACTACTCATTCCAGGGTTTTTCTTTTCTTTTTTACTATTTTCTACTTTGTAGAATAATAGTGAAGACATCAAAACTATGAAATAACACATATGGAATCATGTAGTAACCAAAAAAGTGTTAAACAAATCAAAATATATTTGAGATTCTTCAAAGTAGCCACCTTTTGCCTTGATGACAGCTTTGCACACTCTTCAAGACAAACCAAGTTCACGCGTAAAATTCAGTTAAACAAAGTGAATAATGTTATTAAGTTAGCCCAAGTCTACATTCATGTATGGTGAGTCCCAGACACAACTTTACCACGGATAAAGGCGATCCCGATTCCCCCCACTGCTCCAATGATCTACAGTCGTTGAGGCCACAGTGGTCACTGGGTGTATTGCAGAAACTGTGTGGGACCAGTCTGTCATTGTTAGGAGTCTGACCAGTCTGATGGACTGCTACTACCACAACACTTACACTAGGATAGAGAAGGGGTCGTAGCAGAGGGGGTAGAGAAGGGGTCGTAGCAGAGGGGGTAGAGAAGGGGTCGTAGCAGAGGGGGTAGAGAAGGGGTCGTAGCAGAGGGGGTAGAGAAGGGGTCGTAGCAGAGGGGGTAGAGAAGGGTCGTAGCAGAGGGGGTAGAGAAGGGTCGTAGCAGAGGGGGTAGAGAAGGGGTCGTAGCATATGGGGTAGAGAAGGGGTCGTAGCAGAGGGGGTAGAGAAGGGGTCGAGCAGAGGGGGTAGAGAAGGGGTCGAGCAGAGGGGATAGAGAAGGGGTCAGTAGCAGAGGAGATAGAGAAGGGGTCGTAGCAGAGGGGGTAGAGAAGGGGTCGTAGCAGAGGGGGTAGAGAAGGGGTCGTGGCAGAGGGGGTAGAGAAGGGGTCGTGGCAGAGGGCCAGCTATAGCCAGCTAATTACGAGCAACTGGCTAAAAGACCTTCTCTGTGTTGAGATGTTGGAGTCCGTTTCCCGGTGCTGGACACAAGAGCTCAGCCAAGACAGCACCGGTTTCACTCCTGCATCTCCACTTCTTCTATACCTGAAAAGGGACAACTTCTAAATGTTATGCAGCGAAAACCGCCAAATATATCCCAATAGGACTTTAGTAACCACATTGTGGGCCTGTTACAATACCCCAGTCATTGCGGATTTGACGAATATCCACTTTGTTATCAGATTTGTAGAATGTGCGCCAATCCAGCGTCCTTCTGTCCCCACTGTCTGCATTCCACTGACCTCTCTACCGCATCAGGGCTGCCAACCTTTGAAGACAGTTGGAGTAAGATTTACAAGACATTCCTTTTTAATGTATTTTTTAAACACACCAAGAGAGTCATGACGAGGGCGTGACAACGCCTATTCCCCCTCAGGAGGCTGAAAAGACTGATCCTCAGATCCTCAAAACGTTTTACAGCTGCACCATCGAGAGCATCCTGACTGGTTGCATCACGGCCTGGTATGGCAACTGCTCGGCATCCAACAGCAAGGCGCTACAGAGGGTAGTGCGTACGGCGCAGTACATCACTGGGGCCGAGCTCCCTACCATCCAGGACCTCTATACCAGGCGGTGTCAGAGGAAAACCCTAAAAAACTGTCAAAGACTCCAGTGGCACTGTATTGTCCTCCCGGAGGCCGTGTCGGTGGCACTGTATTGTCCTCCCGGAGGCCGTGTCGGTGGCACTGTATTGTCCTCCCGGAGGCCGTGTCGGTGGCACTGTATTGTCCTCCCAGGGATTCATCTGGGAGGCACCACTATTAGACCACGGGGATCTGAAATAGCCCTCACTGCATTCCCTGAGCCTGGGGTATACATGCTGTATGTCAGTTACATTCCCTGGGCCTGGGGTATACATGCTGTATGTCAGTTACATTCCCTGGGCCTGGGGTATACATGCTGTATGTCAGTTACATTCCTGGGCCTGGGGTATACATGCTGTATGTCAGTTACATTCCCTGGGCCTGGGGTATACATGCTGTATGTCAACGTTACATTCCCTGGGCCTGGGGTATACATGCTGTATGTCAGTTACATTCCCTGGGCCTGGGGTATACATGCTGTATGTCAGTTACATTCCCTGGGCCTGGGGTATACATGCTGTATGTCAGTTACATTCCCTGGGCCTGGGGTATACATGCTGTATGTCAGTTACATTCCCTGGGCCTGGGGTATACATGCTGTATGTCAGTTACATTCCCTGGGCCTGGGGTATACATGCTGTATGTCAACGTTACATTCCCTGGGCCTGGGGTATACATGCTGTATGTCAGTTACATTCCCTGGGCCTGGGGTATACATGCTGTATGTCAGTTACATTCCCTGGGCCTGGGGTATACATGCTGTATGTCAGTTACATTCCCTGAGCCTGGGGTATACATGCTGTATGTCAACGTTACATTCCCTGGGCCTGGGGTATACATGCTGTATGTCAGTTACATTCCCTGGGCCTGGGGTATACATGCTGTATGTCAGTTACATTCCTGGGCCTGGGGTATACATGCTGTATGTCAGTTACATTCCTGGGCCTGGGGTATACATGCTGTATGTCAGTTACATTCCCTGGGCCTGGGGTATACATGCTGTATGTCAGTTACATTCCCTGGGCCTGGGGTATACATGCTGTATGTCAGTTACATTCCCTGGGCCTGGGGTATACATGCTGTATGTCAGTTACATTCCCTGGGCCTGGGGTATACATGCTGTATGTCAGTTACATTCCCTGGGCCTGGGGTATACATGCTGTATGTCAACGTTACATTCCCTGGGCCTGGGGTATACATGCTGTATGTCAGTTACATTCCCTGGGCCTGGGGTATACATGCTGTATGTCAGTTACATTCCCTGGGCCTGGGGTATACATGCTGTATGTCAGTTACATTCCCTGGGCCTGGGGTATACATGCTGTATGTCAACGTTACATTCCTGGGCCTGGGGTATACATGCTGTATGTCAGTTACATTCCCTGGGCCTGGGGTATACATGCTGTATGTCAGTTACATTCCCTGGGCCTGGGGTATACATGCTGTATGTCAGTTACATTCCCTGGGCCTGGGGTATACATGCTGTATGTCAACGTTACATTCCCTGGGCCTGGGGTATACATGCTGTATGTCAGTTACATTCCTGGGCCTGGGGTATACATGCTGTATGTCAGTTACATTCCCTGGGCCTGGGGTATACATGCTGTATGTCAGTTACATTCCCTGGGCCTGGGGTATACATGCTGTATGTCAGTTACATTCCCTGAGCCTGGGGTATACATGCTGTATGTCAGTTACATTCCCTGGGCCTGGGGTATACATGCTGTATGTCAGTTACATTCCCTGGGCCTGGGGTATACATGCTGTATGTCAGTTACATTCCCTGGGCCTGGGGTATACATGCTGTATGTCAGTTACATTCCCTGGGCCTGGGGTATACATGCTGTATGTCAGTTACATTCCCTGAGCCTGGGGTATACATGCTGTATGTCAGTTACATTCCCTGGGCCTGGGGTATACATGCTGTATGTCAACGTTACATTCCCTGGGCCTGGGGTATACATGCTGTATGTCAGTTACATTCCTGGGCCTGGGGTATACATGCTGTATGTCAACGTTACATTCCCTGGGCCTGGGGTATACATGCTGTATGTCAGTTACATTCCCTGGGCCTGGGGTATACATGCTGTATGTCAGTTACATTCCCTGAGCCTGGGGTATACATGCTGTATGTCAGTTACATTCCCTGGGCCTGGGGTATACATGCTGTATGTCAACGTTACATTCCCTGGGCCTGGGGTATACATGCTGTATGTCAGTTACATTCCTGGGCCTGGGGTATACATGCTGTATGTCAGTTACATTCCCTGGGCCTGGGGTATACATGCTGTATGTCAGTTACATTCCCTGAGCCTGGGGTATACATGCTGTATGTCAGTTACATTCCCTGGGCCTGGGGTATACATGCTGTATGTCAGTTACATTCCCTGGGCCTGGGGTATACATGCTGTATGTCAGTTACATTCCCTGGGCCTGGGGTATACATGCTGTATGTCAGTTACATTCCCTGAGCCTGGGGTATACATGCTGTATGTCAGTTACATTCCCTGGGCCTGGGGTATACATGCTGTATGTCAACGTTACATTCCCTGGGCCTGGGGTATACATGCTGTATGTCAGTTACATTCCCTGGGCCTGGGGTATACATGCTGTATGTCAGTTACATTCCTGGGCCTGGGGTATACATGCTGTATGTCAGTTACATTCCTGGGCCTGGGGTATACATGCTGTATGTCAGTTACATTCCCTGAGCCTGGGGTATACATGCTGTATGTCAGTTACATTCCCTGGGCCTGGGGTATACATGCTGTATGTCAGTTACATTCCCTGGGCCTGGGGTATACATGCTGTATGTCAGTTACATTCCCTGGGCCTGGGGTATACATGCTGTATGTCAGTTACATTCCCTGGGCCTGGGGTATACATGCTGTATGTCAGTTACATTCCCTGGGCCTGGGGTATACATGCTGTATGTCAGTTACATTCCCTGGGCCTGGGGTATACATGCTGTATGTCAGTTACATTCCCTGGGCCTGGGGTATACATGCTGTATGTCAACGTTACATTCCCTGGGCCTGGGGTATACATGCTGTATGTCAGTTACATTCCTGGGCCTGGGGTATACATGCTGTATGTCAGTTACATTCCCTGGGCCTGGGGTATACATGCTGTATGTCAGTTACATTCCTGGGCCTGGGGTATACATGCTGTATGTCAGTTACATTCCCTGGGCCTGGGGTATACATGCTGTATGTCAGTTACATTCCCTGGGCCTGGGGTATACATGCTGTATGTCAGTTACATTCCCTGGGCCTGGGGTATACATGCTGTATGTCAGTTACATTCCCTGGGCCTGGGGTATACATGCTGTATGTCAGTTACATTCCCTGGGCCTGGGGTATACATGCTGTATGTCAACGTTACATTCCCTGGGCCTGGGGTATACATGCTGTATGTCAACGTTACATTCCTTGCATTCACTCCAAATAAAGTGCTAAATAGCTCTATGGCTGCGTTTACACAGGCAGTCTAATTCTGATCTACAGCCTGATCACATAGTGATTTATACTAGTTCTAATTCTACAGATTTCTATATGTTCTTGACTTCCTACTCCATGTCAATGCCGTGAGGATCTTGAAGAACCAGATTCTCTCCTGAACGGTCATGCCCCATTTGAATGAGATTTGTGTCTAGGTAGTTCAGTCACTACCTCTTAACGGAAGTAAAAAATAAAATACTGACCTTTAGGCTGCAATGCACAGATGGGGACAATCTGAATTTCATTGCCTCAATTCCTCACATCCTTAAAACTCATTTGCATGAGAAGGTCAAAAAGGTTTGACCTCATCCAATGGGGTTTTGAGAAGGAAGCGAGGAGAGGCAATGTGCCCTCTGGGCGATGTCTCTAGCGCCACCATGTGGTGATTTATTTCTACTACAGTCCTCTTGACTAATGAAGTCACTCCCCAGGCAGGCTGGCTTTCACCAGTGAAGACTAGGTATAAATCCCAAACGGAGGCTTAATGACAGAAACAAAATACATTTTTATTTGGACATCATAGTGCCCAAAAGTTCAGTGAGGAAAAGTGCATTAATTAAATTACTTTTTTTCCTCTACATTTAAGCCTCAGTTTAGGATGTATTCCTCTTTAGATAGTGTGCAGGTTTCATCTCTTTCAGTATTCACATTTTGATACCTACACACCTGGAATCGACACAGATTTGTAATGAGGACCTTCACATTTTATTTAATTTTTTAAAATAAAAAAGCACAGGCTGCCTCCTTTCATTACCAGTAGAGACTATACATACTTGCAGTTTTATACAAATGTTTCTTTATTTAGTGAAAGGCAACCCCCAAAATCCCCACCCTCTTGTCAGTGCAGTCCATCTTCTGTGTCTGTGGTGGAGCCCACTTCATGATGTCCTTCTGTTATCCACTGGAATGTTCTTCTGTATCATTTGGCAATATAACAATCTGTAACAGGACACAGACAGGGATCATAGACATGAAACGCTATGGTCAGAACTAGGAAATTGAGAAACGTCCGACTTGGAAACTCGTTGTAAAGAGTTTAATACCCGTCCGAGTTTCCCACTTGGAAAGTATCAAATCAACCAATAGGAAAGCGCTATGAAAATAAATGTAACTCAAGAGGTTCTGACTCGTCATGAATGCAAGCACAAGTCTCTCTGTTTCCTTACCTGTCAGACATAGATTCCGACCCACAGTAACAGAAACAGCACTCCGAAGCCCATGAAGAGAGACGCCACCAGGGAGATGAGCAGCTCTTTGTACATGTCCCTGGTGTATTTGGTGGACGTCACCTCGTAGCTGGGAGAGAGTTAAGGTGCTGAATCAGTGGTACACAACAGACCAACAGTTACATCCAATCTATCGAAAGAAAAATAATACATTGTCTCACTTGTTGCCAACACATTCACCTACAGCAGTGGTTATTATCTCTGAATATTCAGCCTCGGCAACCGCTTCTATCAGCCTGTTATCCAAATATCAGCCTGTTATCGATCACTGTAGTTCATTCCTAAATCGTAGAGAGCCACAGGGCACATTACTTGACATTGGTGTGTTAATACTGGGCTGCAACAAAAGCCTACACGTTCAGTGTCCCCATTTCCCAGGTTTGAAGACCACTGATTCATGGTAAAAAAACGACAAAGATAAATGACCATGGAAGGATACACAAAGAACCAGGCAGTGAAGAACATTCCGATAGCCAGTAGGACCACAGTGAGGTGAGGGAAGACTGCCGGGTTCACCGGACTGGTGTATCTAGTCATCGCCTCCAGGTCCTGAGGGAAGAAGAGCAGGTATATTTCACGGGTCACACCCCCCCCAAAGCCAATTCCTCCTTTTGGTCGCCTTTCCTTCCAGTTCTCTGCTGCCAATGACTGGAACGAATTGCAAAAAGACTGATATCTCCCTCTAGCTTTAAGCACCAGCTGTCAGAGCAGCTCACAGATCACTGCACCTGTACATAGCCCATCTGTAAACAGCCCATCCAACTACCTCATCCCCATACTGAATTGATTTATTTATCTTGCTCCTTTGCACCCCAGTATCTCTACTTGCACATTCATCTTCTGCACATCTATCACTCCAGTGTTTAATTGCTATATTGTAATTACTTCACCACCGTGGCCTATTTATTGTCTTACCTTCCTTATCTTACCTCATTTGCACTCACTGTATATAGACTTTTTCTACTGTATATAGACTAATGTTTGTTTACTCCATGTGTAACTCTGTGTTGTTGTTTGTGTCGAACTGCTCTGCTTTATCTTGGCCAGGTCGCAGTTGTAAATGAGAACTTGTTCTCAACTGGCCCAGCTGTCGGCTACAACCGTGTTAAACCCGGTTAAAACAGTCAGTGACCTGAACAGGGATGTGTGTATCTAGAACCGTACCGCAATTGAGATGTCCATGTAAATGAGTATCTGGCTGTTTGTTTCCAGAGCCAAGTAGTATTTGAATAGACAGAACATGAAGCTATCCTTGGACTAAAGAGTAAGGTGAGAGTCCTGTAGTCCAACATTGGGCTATCAACCATTACAACACGGAAATGCCGAGCTACAACAACCATCTGAATACATCTAATGTTAGGATTTAGACTCATCGCAATACATAGCTTAGACGTCGCATTTCATGATCAAGTTATTCTTAGGAAAAATTGTGCATTAGCTACAACTCACGTACCATTTTGTTGAGTTTCGTCGTTCCTACTGCAGAATCCCACTGGTTGAAAAGAGACACGTCGCTTCTCCAGGCCGAGTAAAAACCCTGGGCCGCCACCCAGCGGGCTTGACAACCGGTTCATTTATTCCAGGTTTTATTCCGAAACAAATACTTTTACATTACATTGCTTTTGAGATTAGCACAAAATAATTTAAGATTATTTTACATGAAATTATTGCGCTAATCTTAAAATAAATCGATAAAATAACTATGTTCCTGGCTGTGATATGTTGCTTAGAGCTCCCCCTCTCTCTCCCCCTCTCTCTCTCTCTCTACCAATCAAAACACATTTTGTTTTCAATCAATATTTTATTTACTGCATGCATTCATATTATGACAACATGCTCTTCAAAACAACATGACGAGACTTAAAAAGAAGTGCCATGATCATATATTAAAAACAAAGTAAGAAGTTAGAATAAAAAGCACTCCGATTTATAGGGAGAACTTTTAAAGCAGGAACAGGAATAGTATAGAGGTGAATGAGGGAGGCGGTGAATATGCTTTACAAAGTGATTCAATGTTCATCAAGTATTTTAGTGTTCTGAAGGGCTTTAAGCCATAAGAATTAGAGTAAGAAGATACATGTATTTCAAAATGAGTGATTTGATCGTTTCATTGTAAAGTTTTAATTATAAAGTCGTGTGTGTGTGTGTGTGTGTGTTTTCTTTCTCAGTGACACAGGTAAAAGCAGAATAGTAACTTTGATTGGCATAGAATTTCATAACACATCATAACAACGTTTACATATTAATGATACAACAAACATGATACATTAATAAAGAGTAAAAACTATAGTGATAAAAACAGAAAGAACATAAAAAAAATGAGCATAGATTGTTACAAAATGAAGCTACACAGTAATATTTAATGAGTTTCTATACCATTTAAAACCAGTTGGAACCAGTTGGAACAATTTAAAACCAGTTGGAACCAGTTGGAACCATTTCAAACCAGTTGGAACCATTTAAAACCAGTTGAAACCATTTAAAACCAGTTGGAACCAGTTGAAACCATTTAAAACCAGTTGGAACCATTTAAAACCAGTTGGAACCATTTGGAACAATTTAAAACCAGTTTGAACCAGTTGGAACCACCATCAGAAAATTAAACAGTTTATATATACAGTGCTAAACTACAAGTACTATGCTGGTGTCACTATAAAGGCTGGCTGGTGCATTATAAATAACCTAAAACAGTACACTGTACTCATTTATGGCAAAATCATATTGGTAATACAGTATAATACTATATCTTTATATTGTGTATTTGTTTTGTTTTTGAATTTAGATTTCTTATGACATGACAGGTCAGGTAAGATTTAACACACCTGGTCAGAGGGACATTGTGTCAATACATCTGTACATACATACAACCCACCAGGGCCTGTATTTGTGATCGAGGATATTTTTTTGGGGGCGTGGACAACGGGAACTCGATCCTAGATCAAGCACTCCTACTCTAATGCGATATCTGAATACGGGCCCAGGTCTCTGTATTGGAGAGATGGTGCATTCTGAAAGCCCATGAGATGGGAATACGTATTTTGTTAACTTGAGACATTCAGATACCAGATAATAACCAAAGGGTCCTTCATCACGTACTTATACACGTATAGACTAAATACTGTATTGCATGACATATGAGGAACATAGTCAATAGTATATCAAAGAGGACAGTGGTCAGTGAGTAAGGAAAATATATCACTACAAAACAAGTATAGGCTAATAACAGAGTACATGTGAAGAGAGGTGTGTTTTCCAGAGGAGATAGTTATAAACATTTCTTAAGGGAAAGGGTTTTGTTTCCCCATCAGGTAGGGGGAAGACAAAAAGTGTTACACCGATTCAGACCAATGAATGGAAAGGCTAGAATAATACAATACTCCAGTGTATAAATCCAGGCCTCTTTTCAGCGGGCTGCTAGCGTGGCTTCTGGCCAAAACTTTTTCTCCTTCAGTTACAAGGCCATGTTACAAAATGGCCACCTCTGTTAGTTTAAATAAATAGGATTTAAACACTCTGTGGCTCAAACATGAACAGCATTCAATCAAGTCCATGAGCTGCTTCTGTCTTGAGATAAGCCAACCTTCTTGTAGAGAAAGATAAGGACCAGCGGGGTTTGTAGAGAAAGATAAGGACCAGCGGGTTTTGTAGAGAAAGATAAGGACCAGTGGGGTTTTGTAGAGAAAGATAAGGACCAGCGGGGTTTGTAGAGAAAGATAAGGACCAGCGGGTTTTGTAGAGAAAGATAAGGACCAGTGGGGTTTTGTAGAGAAAGATAAGGACCAGCGGGGTTTTGTAGAGAAAGATAAGGACCAGCGGGTTTAAAAAACATCATTCAGATGTTGATATTTCTGTGGGTTATCAACATCATCATCGAGAGCAGAAAGAAATCACCAATCTTCTACAATTCAAGCATATAAAGTTAACATACATGTAGCTAAGAAAATATATTTTGTCTTAAACACAAATGTAGTATTTGCTAGTGGTCCAGTGAGTGAGTTACAGTGTATTAAGTTTCCAGTGAGTGAGTTACAGTGTATTAAGTTTCCAGTGAGTGAGTTACAGTGTATTAAGTTTCCAGTGAGTGAGTTACAGCGTAAAAAGTATTTTCATTGTTCTTCAAACATATAGTCAGTGTTGGACCTGAACAATGGATGCAGTTATCAGCTGCTGAGATCATACAGTGTTCCAGATCATACAGTGTTCCAGATCATACAGTGTTCCAGATCATACAGTGTATACAGTGTTCCAGATCATACAGTGTTCCAGATCATACTGTGTATACAGTGTTCCAGATCATACAGTGTTCCAGATCATACAGTGTTCCAGATCATACTGTGTATACAGTGTTCCAGATAATACAGTGTTCCAGATCATACAGTGTATACAGTGTTCCAGATCATACAGTGTTCCAGATCATACTGTGTTCCAGATCACACAGTGTTCCAGATCATACTGTGTATACAGTGTTCCAGATCATACAGTGTTCCAGATCATACAGTGTATACAGTGTTTCAGATCATACAGTGTTCCAGATCATACAGTGTTCCAGATCATACTGTGTATACAGTGTTCCAGATCATACAGTGTTCCAGATCATACAGTGTATACAGTGTTCCAGATCATACAGTGTTCCAGATCATACTGTGTTCCAGATCATACAGTGTTCCAGATCATACTGTGTATACAGTGTTCCAGATCATACAGTGTTCCAGATCATACAGTGTTCCAGATCATACAGTGTTCTAGATCATACTGTGTATACAGTGTTCCAGATCATACAGTGTTCCAGATCATACAGTGTTCCAGATCATACAGTGTTCCAGATCATACTGTGTATACAGTGTTCCAGATCATACAGTGTTCCAGATCATACTGTGTATACAGTGTTCCAGATCATACAGTGTTCCAGATCATACTGTGTATACAGTGTTTCAGATCATACAGTGTTCCAGATCATACAGTGTTCCAGATCATACTGTGTATACAGTGTTCCAGATCATACAGTGTTCCAGATCATACAGTGTATACAGTGTTCCAGATCATACAGTGTTCCAGATCATACTGTGTTCCAGATCATACAGTGTTCCAGATCATACTGTGTATACAGTGTTCCAGATCATACAGTGTTCCAGATCATACAGTGTTCCAGATCATACTGTGTATACAGTGTTCCAGATCATACAGTGTTCCAGATCATACAGTGTTCTAGATCATACTGTGTATACAGTGTTCCAGATCATACAGTGTTCCAGATCATACAGTGTTCCAGATCATACTGTGTATACAGTGTTCCAGATCATACAGTGTTCCAGATCATACTGTGTATACAGTGTTCCAGATCATACAGTGATCCAGATCATACAGTGTTCCAGATCATACAGTGTTCCAGATCATACTGTGTATACAGTGTTCCAGATCATACAGTGTTCCAGATCATACTGTGTATACAGTGTTCCAGATCATACAGTGATCCAGATCATACAGTGTTCCAGATCATACAGTGTTCCAGATCATACTGTGTATACAGTGTTCCAGATCATACAGTGTATACAGTGTTCCAGATCATACAGTGTTCCAGATCATACTGTGTATACAGTGTTCCAGATCATACAGTGTTCCAGATCATACTGTGTATACAGTGTTCCAGATCATACAGTGTATACAGTGTTCCAGATCATACAGTGTTCCAGATCATACAGGGTTCCAGGTCATACAGTGTCCTTGACTTTTACCACATTTTGTTACGTTAAAACCTTATTCTAAAATTGATTAAATCACCCCCATCAATCTACACACAATACCCCATAATGACATCACAATACCCCATAATGACATCACAATACCCCATAATGACATCACAATACCCCATAATGACAAAGCAAAAACAGGTTTTTAATTTTTTTTTGCAAAAGTATAAAAAAACAAAAACAGAAATACCTTATTTACATAAGTATTCAGACCCTTTGCTATGAGACTCGACTCATTCTTGAGATTGATCCTTCTCTGGTCTGATGAAACCAAGATTGAACTCTTTGGCCTGAATGTCAAGCGTCTGGAGGAAACCTGGTACCATCCCTACGGTGAAGCATGGTGGTGGCAGCATCATGCTGTGAGGATGTTTTTCAGAAGCAGGGACTGGGAGACTAGTCAGGAGCGAGGAACAGATGAACGGAGCAAAGTACAGAGAGATCCTTGATGAAAACGAGCTCCAGAGCGCTCAGGACCTCAGACTGTGGCGAAGGTTCAACTTCCAACAGGACAACGACCCTAAGCACACAGCCAAGACAACGCAGGAGTGGCTTTGGGACAAGTTTCGGAATGTCCTTGAGTGGCCCAGCCAGAGCCCGGACTTGAACCCGATCAAACATCTCTGGAGAGACCTGAAAATAGCTGTGCAGCGACGCTCCCCATCCAACCTGACAGAGCTTGAGAGGATCTGCAGAGTAGAATGGGAGAAACTCTTTATACAGGTGTGCCAAGCTTGTAGCGTCATACCCAAGAAGACTCGAGGCTGTAATCACTGCCAAAGGTGCTTCAACAATGTTCTGAGTAAAGGCTTCTGAATACTTATGTAAATTTCATATTTCCATTTTTTTTTTTTTTACATTTCTAGAAACCTGTTTTTGCTTTGTCATTATTGGGTATTGTGATGTCATTATGGGGTATTGTGATGTCATTATGGGGTATTGTGATGTCATTATGGGGTATTGTGATGTCATTATGGGGTATTGTGATGTCATTATGGGGTGTTATGTGTAGATTGATGAAGGACATTTAAATTATAGTTAAAAAAAAGGCTGTAACGTAACAAAATATGGAAAAAGTCAAGGGGTCAGAATACTCTCCGAATGCCCTGTAAGTCGAGATTCATCGTGATAGACTTGCGCATCATGTAAGGTGCTGTGGTGGATACAGCTCCACATTCATGCCTCGCTCATCAGTTTGAGAGCGGAAACAAATCGTTTTCCAATCCCCTATTGGAAGGAAGGAGCCAGACAGAGATGTGGATAGGTGGTGTAGTAGTTAAGATACCCTGGGTCAGTCAAGGGGGTGCGTTCAAAGCAGCACACTAGTTTGCATTTTTCGTTCCCTCTCCTCTCACGAGCAGCTGCTTTGAATGAGGAGGTAGTAGTCAGAGTATGGTGGCGTGTTGGTGGTGGAAACGTTCTCCTCCTCTACGCCACACCTCACTTCACTCTGCCGGAAGGAGAAGAAGAGGACAGAGGTCAAGTTAGAGGAAGCAATTTTTTATATATGGATTTTAAAAATCGTCAAATCTATTCAAATTCAATACTCACAGACTTGGCCACTCTGAAGTGATAGGTGACGTCCTGGAATGAGAGTACAGGTAGTGACCACAGGTGATCTGTCCCCTGAGGAGAAAGAGGTCAAGAGGTCAGGCAGTAGCTCCATCAGCTGGGAAGTTAGCCACGGCAATTGAAGTGGAATTGACCCCAGCCCTGTTCAGGGACGTTTTATCACGGCAGTGTGTAGATGTACCTCCGTGACTGCTCGTTCTCCAGCATAGAGCTCTGTCTCTCTGTGGTCAGGACACAGACGTCCTCTGGTGGCGCCACACTGTCTGACCCACACACTGGCACTGGAACTGAGGACGGGAGGGAGGAATATGATGTCGTTTGTAATGTTATTCTTATCATTGGAAATATCCACAAGTTGGTGTGCCTGGCAGTTGCATGTGTGTGAACAGTAGATATCCCGTATCTGTCCTGTGAACAGTAGATATCCTGTATCTGTCCTGTGAACAGTAGATATCCTGTATCTGTCCTGTGAACAGTAGATATATCCTGTATCTGTCCTGTGAACAGTAGATATATCCTGTATCTGTCCTGTGAACAGTAGATATATCCTGTATCTGTCCTGTGAACCGTAGATATCCTGTATCTGTCCTGTGAACCGTAGATATCCTGTATCTGTCCTGTGAACAGTAGATATCCTGTATCTGTCCTGTGAACAGTAGATATATCCTGTATCTGTCCTGTGAACAGTAGATATATCCTGTGAACAGTAGATATATCCTGTATCTGTCCTGTGAACAGTAGATATATCCTGTATCTGTCCTGTGAACAGTAGATATATCCTGTATCTGTCCTGTGAACAGTAGATATATCCTGTATCTGTCCTGTGAACAGTAGATATCCTGTATCTGTCCTGTGAACAGTAGATATCCTGTATCTGTCCTGTGAACAGTAGATATATCCTGTGAACAGTAGATATATCCTGTATCTGTCCTGTGAACAGTAGATATCCTGTATCTGTCCTGTGAACAGTAGATACAGTGGGGAAAAAAAGTATTTAGTCAGCCACCAATTGTGCAAGTTCTCTCACTTAAAAAGATGAGAGAGGCCTGTAATTTTCATCATAGGTACACTTCAACTATGACAGACAAAATGAGGAAAAAAAATCCAGAAAATCACATTGTAGGATTTTTTATGAATTTATTTGCAAATTATGGTGGAAAATAAGTATTTGGTCACATACAAACAAGCAAGATTTCTGGCTCTCACAGACCTGTAACTTCTTCTTTAAGAGGCTCCTCTGTCCTCCACTCATTACCTGTATTAATGGCACCTGTTTGAACTTGTTATCAGTATAAAAGACACCTGTCCACAACCTCAAACAGTCACACTCCAAACTCCACTATGGCCAAGACCAAAGAGCTGTCAAAAGACACCAGAAACAAAATTGTAGACCTGCACCAGGTTGGGAAGACTGAATCTGCAATAGGTAAGCAGCTTGGTTTGAAGAAATCAACTGTGGGAGCAATTATTAGGAAATGGAAGACATACAAGACCACTGATAATCTTCCTCGATCTGGGGCTCCACGCAAGTTCTCACCCGTGGGGTCAAAATGATCACAAGAACGGTGAGCAAAAATCCCAGAACCACACGGGGGACCTAGTGAATGACCTGCAGAGAGCTGGGACCAAAGTAACAAAGCCTACCATCAGTAACACACTACGCCGCCAGGGACTCAAATCCTGCAGTGCCATACGTGTCCCCCTGCTTAAGCCAGTACATGTTCAGGCCCGTCTAAAGTTTGCTAGAGAGCATTTGGATGATCCAGATGAGGATTGGGAGAATGTCAGATGAAACCAAAATAGAACTTTTTGGTAAAAACTCAACTCGTCAAGTTTGAAGGACAAAGAATGCTGAGCTGCATCCAAAGAACACCATACCTACTGTGAAGCATGGGGGTGGAAACATCATGCTTTGGGGCTGTTTTTCTGCAAAGGGACCAGGACGACTGATCCGTGTAAAGGAAAGAATGAATGGGGCCATGTATCGTGAGATTTTGAGTGAAAACCTCCTTCCATCAGCAAGGGCATTGAAGATGAAATGTGGCTGGGTCTTTCAGCATGACAATGATCCCAAACACACCGCCTGGGCAACGAAGGAGTGGCTTCAGAAGAAGCATTTCAAGGTCCTGGAGTGGCCTAGCCAGTCTCCAGATCTCAACCCCATAGAAAATCTTTGGAGGGAGTTGAAAGTCCGTGTTGCCCAGCGACAGCCCCAAAACATCACTGCTCTAAAGGAGATCTGCATGGAGGAATGGGCCAAAATACCAGCAACAGTGTGTGAAAACCTTGTGAAGACTTACAGAAAACGTTTGACCTCTGTCATTGCCAACAAAGGGTATATAACAAAATATTGAGATCAACTTTTGTTATTGACCAAATACTTATTTTCCACCATAATTTGCAAATAAATTCATAAAAAATCCTACAATGTGATTTTCTGGATTTTTTTTCCTCATTTTGTCTGTCATAGTTGAAGTGTACCTATGATGAAAATTACAGGCCTCTCTCATCTTTTTAAGTGAGAGAACTTGCACAATTGGTGGCTGACTAAATACTTTTTTTTCACACTGTATATCCTGTATCTGTCCTGTGAACAGTAGATATATCCTGTATCTGTCCTGTGAACAGTAGATATATCCTGTATCTGTCCTGTGAACAGTAGATATATCCTGTATCTGTCCTGTGAACAGTAGATATATCCTGTATCTGTCCTGTGAACAGTAGATATCCTGTATCTGTCCTGTGAACAGTAGATATATCCTGTGAACAGTAGATATATCCTGTATCTGTCCTGTGAACAGTAGATATATCCTGTATCTGTCCTGTGAACAGTAGATATATCCTGTATCTGTCCTGTGAACAGTAGATATATCCTGTATCTGTCCTGTGAACAGTAGATATATCCTGTATCTGTCCTGTGAACAGTAGATATATCCTGTATCTGTCCTGTGAACAGTAGATATATCCTGTATCTGTCCTGTGAACAGTAGATATATCCTGTATCTGTCCTGTGAACAGTAGATATATCCTGTATCTGTCCTGTGAACAGTAGATATATCCTGTATCTGTCCTGTGAACAGTAGATATATCCTGTATCTGTCCTGTGAACAGTAGATATATCCTGTATCTGTCCTGTGAACAGTAGATATATCCTGTATCTGTCCTGTGAACAGTAGATATATCCTGTATCTGTCCTGTGAACAGTAGATGTATCTGTCACGTGCACAGTAGATATCCTGTATCTGTCCTGTGAACAGTAGATATCCTGTATCTGTCACGTGCACAGTAGATATATCCTGTATCTGTCCTGTGAACAGTAGATATATCCTGTATCTGTCACGTGCACAGTAGATATCCTGTATCTGTCCTGTGAACAGTAGATATCCTGTATCTGTCCTGTGAACAGTAGATATATCCTGTATCTGTCCTGTGAACAGTAGATATCCTGTATCTGTCCTGTGAACAGTAGATATCCTGTATCTGTCCTGTGAACAGTAGATATCCTGTATCTGTCCTGTGAACAGTAGATATCCTGTATCTGTCCTGTGAACAGTAGATATATCCTGTATCTGTCCTGTGAACAGTAGATATCCTGTATCTGTCCTGTGAACAGTAGATATATCCTGTATCTGTCCTGTGAACAGTAGATATATCCTGTATCTGTCCTGTGAACAGTAGATATATCCTGTATCTGTCCTGTGAACAGTAGATATATCCTGTATCTGTCCTGTGAACAGTAGATATCCTGTATCTGTCCTGTGAACAGTAGATATATCCTGTGAACAGTAGATATCCTGTATCTGTCCTGTGAACAGTAGATATATCCTGTATCTGTCCTGTGAACAGTAGATATATCCTGTATCTGTCCTGTGAACAGTAGATATATCCTGTATCTGTCCTGTGAACAGTAGATATCCTGTATCTGTCCTGTGAACAGTAGATATCCTGTATCTGTCACGTGCACAGTAGGTATTTAGTGACTGTGCAGTGCACATTTGTTTGTGTTGGTTCAGGGGAATGTGTGGAGCAGGCTGTGCTGGTTCAGGGGAATGTGTGGAGCAGGCTGTGCTGGTTCAGGGGAATGTGTGGAGCAGGCCCTGTTGGTTCAGGGGAATGTGTGGAGCAGGCCCTGTTGGTTCAGGGGAATGTGTGGAGCAGGCCCTGTTGGTTCAGGGGAATGTGTGGAGCAGGCCCTGTTGGTTTCATTGGAATGTGTGGAGCAGGCCCTGTTGGTTCAGGGGAATGTGTGGAGCAGGCTGTGCTGGTTCAGGGGAATGTGTGGAGCAGGCCCTGTTGGTTCAGGGGAATGTGTGGAGCAGGCTGTGCTGGTTCAGGGGAATGTGTGGAGCAGGCCCTGTTGGTTCAGGGGAATGTGTGGAGCAGGCTGTGCTGGTTCAGGGGAATGTGTGGAGCAGGCCCTGTTGGTTCAGGGAATGTGTGGAGCAGGCTGTGCTGGTTCAGGGGAATGTGTGGAGCAGGCCCTGTTGGTTCAGGGGAATGTGTGGAGCAGGCTGTGCTGGTTCAGGGGAATGTGTGGAGCAGGCTGTGCGTACTCACCTCATGTGTAGAGTGATTTGTGACATGGAGGAGTTCCTTGTTCCTTGGAGTGATACGGAATAGCTGTTGACAAAACAAAAAATCCTTATGCAATGCAGTCACACAATATCTACATCATATCATGTATTCCACAGACGTTTTGAATTACAGTTGAACTACGTACACTACACTTTACCCATACAGTCTTAAGAGAACCACACAGGCAGACCCACAGCTGTGTAGAGAACCACACAGGCAGACCCACAGCTGTGTAGAGAGCCACACAGGCAGACCCACAGCTGTGTAGAGAGCCACACAGACAGACCCACAGCTGTGTAGAGAACCACACAGGCAGACCCACAGCTGTGTAGAGAACCACACAGGCAGACCCACAGCTGTGTAGAGAGCCACACAGACAGACCCACAGCTGTGTAGAGAACCACACAGGCAGACCCACAGCTGTGTAGAGAGCCACACAGGCAGACCCACAGCAGAGACCCACAGCTGTGTAGAGAGCCACACAGACAGACTCCACAGCTGTGTAGAGAACCACACAGGCAGACCCACAGCTGTGTAGAGAACCACACAGGCAGACCCACAGCTGTGTAGAGAACCACAGAGGCAGACACACAGCTGTGTAGAGAACCACACAGGCAGACCCACAGCTGTGTAGAGAACCACACAGGCAGACCCACAGCTGTGTAGAGAACCACACAGGCAGACCCACAGCTGTGTAGAGAACCACAGAGGAAGACCCACAGCTGTGTAGAGAACCACAGAGGAAGACCCACAGCTGTGTAGAGAACCACAGAGGAAGACCCACAGCTGTGTAGAGAACCACAGAGGAAGACTCACAGCTGTGTAGAGAACCACAGAAGCAGACCCACAGCTGTGTAGAGAACCACAGAGGCAGACCCACAGCTGTGTAGAGAACCACAGAAGCAGACCCACAGCTGTGTAGAGAACCACAAAGGCAGACCCACAGCTGTGTAGAGAACCACAGAAGCAGACCCACAGCTGTGTAGAGAACCACAGAGGAAGACCCACAGCTGTGTAGAGAACCACAGAGGAAGACCCACAGCTGTGTAGAGAACCACAGAGGAAGACCCACAGCTGTGTAGAGAACCACAGAGGAAGACCCACAGCTGTGTAGAGAACCACAGAGGAAGACCCACAGCTGTGTAGAGAACCACAGAAGCAGACCCACAGCTGTGTAGAGAACCACAGAAGCAGACCCACAGCTGTGTAGAGAACCACAGAGGCAGACCCACAGCTGTGTAGAGAACCACACAGGCAGACCCACAGCTGTTTAGAGAACCACACAGGCAGACCCACAGCTGTTTAGAGAACCACAGAAGCAGACCCACAGCTGTGTAGAGAACCACAGAAGCAGACCCACAGCTGTGTAGAGAACCACAGAGGCAGACCCACAGCTGTGTAGAGAACCACACAGGCAGACCCACAGCTGTTTAGAGAACCACACAGGCAGACCCACAGCTGTTTAGAGAACCACAGAGGAAGACCCACAGCTGTGTAGAGAACCACAGAGGAAGACCCACAGCTGTGTAGAGAACCACAGAGGCAGACCCACAGCTGTGTAGAGAACCACAGAGGAAGACCCACCTGCAGCTGTCAGGACGGGGACAGTTGTGTGATGAGATGTGTTGGTCTGTCTCCAGGATGTGCAGATCTATACGGGAAGGAGAAGATCTTCCTCCGGTTTCCTCCTCCGTGCTGCTATGTGCGTTGTCCCTGCGTTGTCTCTGAGCCAGGGGCAGTGTCTGCTGGTCTTCAGGCCCGCCTGGTCCAGGCAGCCGGTTGTTGACTCCCCCTACACCCCCCAGGTCCTCTGCAGGGGCAGGTCTCTTAGCCTTGGACAGGTAGATGGGGGCGGAGGTGTGGCTGAGACGGTTCCGGTAGCGTCCGTCCTTGTCCATAGGCCTGGACTTGGCCTTCTTGTTGATGCTGCGTAGTGTAGGGACCGGACTACTCACTTCTACAGGAGAGAGGATGGAGACAGGTACCATTAATGCTTATCGCAACGCAACAAACGGCAAGTTGATATATTTGCTGTGCCACAGAAATGTCACTTAAGCATTCATGAAATGCTTACTCACTGATTATGCAAACGGTTATGAATGTGTTACGCAGTGAAGTTGTGGTGAAGCATTTCATCTGGTATGGCAAGACAGATGGGTCAGTGTTTTCTTACCCAATGTAGACTGGTTGTTGCTTGGCGACAGAGTAGTTGCTGATTGGTTGTTTGTGGCAGTTGTAGGTGGACAGCAAGCTGCAGGATTGGCCAGTGAAGGAGAGGGTGGGACTGTATCTACACAGAATGGATAGGTTCATAACATATAGACATTGATTCATGAGGATGATGTCCAGTAGGATCAGTTTGGTTTCTATTGTCTTTATGAGAACCCTAAAACAATACTCTATACACCGTGTTTAGATCCTAAAGGCTGTTACAAATACATGGTTCCCATCTTTAGTCAGTCCAATAACTAACAATTGTAAATAAGCCTCAAAGATAGCTACTCCTATCTCCCAGTAAATACTGGTAAATAAGCCTCAGAGATAGCTACTCCTATCTCCCAGTAAATACTGGTAAATAAGCCTCAGAGATAGCTACTCCTATCTCCCAGTAAATACTGGTAAATAAGCCTCAGAGATAGCTACTCCTATCTCCCAGTAAATACTGGTAAATAAGCCTCAGAGATAGCTACTCCTATCTACCAGTAAATACTGGTAAATAAGCCTCAGAGATAGCTACTCCTATCTCCCAGTAAATACTGGTAAATAAGCCTCAGAGATAGCTACTCCTATCTCCCAGTAAATACTGGTAAATAAGCCTCAGAGATAGCTACTCCTATCTCCCAGTGAATACTGTCCATCTAGCATTCCAAAGAGGGATTCATATGTCTCAGTGTGTCTCTGACCTTGACGTGTCGAGGTGGTGGATCGTGGAGCAGAGGCCATCCGTCTAGATGATCCCACTGCAGACCTGGACCTGAGGGGTATGAAAACATATAGTACAGTGAGAGGAGAAGAGAGATGGAATGGAATAGAAGGGAAGGGAATAGAATAGAATGAAATAGAAGGGAATAGAATAGAATGGAATAGAAGGGAATATAATAGAAGGGAATTGAATTGAATGGAATAGAAGGGAATAGAATAGAAGGGAATTGAATTGAATGGAATAGAAGGGAATAGAATAGAATGGAATAAAGGGAATAGAATAGAATGGACTAGAAGGGAATTGAATTGAATGGAATAGAAAAAAATAGAATAGAATGGAATAGAAGGGAATAGAAGGGAATAGAATAGAAGGGAATTGAATTGAATGGAATAGAAGGGAATAGAATAGAATGGAATAAAGGGAATAGAATAGAATGGACTAGAAGGGAATTGAATTGAATGGAATAGAAAAAATAGAATAGAATGGAATAGAAGGGAATAGAAGGGAATAGAATAGAAGGGAATTGAATTGAATGGAATAGAAGGGAATAGAATAGAATGGAATAAAGGGAATAGAATAGAATGGACTAGAAGGGAATTGAATTGAATGGAATAGAAGAAAATAGAATAGAATGGAATAGAAGGGAGTAGAATAGAATGGAATAGAAGGGAATAGAATAGAATGGAATAGAAGGGAATAGAATAGAATGGAATAGAAGAAAATAGAATAGAATGGAATAGAAGGGAGTAGAATGGAATAGAATAAAATAGAATAGAATGGAATAGAAGGGAGTAGAATAGAATGGAATAGAAGGGAATAGAATAGAATGGACTAGAATGAAATAGGAGGGAATGGAATAGAATGGAATAAGAGACGTACAGGCAGCAGGAAGCTACGTAGCTACAGAGGACATAAGAAACGTATAGGCAGCAGGAAGCTACGTAGCTACAGAGGACATAAGAGACGTATAGGCAGCAGGAAGCTACGTAGCTACAGAGGACATAAGAGACGTATAGGCAGCAGGAAGCTACGTAGCTACAGAGGACATAAGAGACGTATAGGCAGCAGGAAGCTACGTAGCTACAGAGGACATAAGAAACGTATAGGCAGCAGGAAGCTACGTAGCTACAGAGGACATAAGAGACCTATAGGCAGCAGGAAGCTACATAGCTACAGAGGACATAAGAGACCTATAGGCAGCAGGAAGCTACATAGCTACAGAGGACATAAGAGACCTATAGGCAGCAGGAAGCTACGTAGCTACAGAGGACATAAGAGACGTATAGGCAGCAGGAAGCTGCGTAGGCTACAGAGGACATAAGAGACCTATAGGCAGCAGGAAGCTACGTAGCTACAGAGGACATAAGAGACGTATAGGCAGCAGGAAGCTACGTAGCTACAGAGGACATAAGAAACGTATAGGCAGCAGGAAGCTACGTAGCTACAGAGGACATAAGAGACCTATAGGCAGCAGGAAGCTACATAGCTACAGAGGACATACGAGACGTATAGGCAGCAGGAAGCTACGTAGCTACAGAGGACATAAGAGACGTACAGAGAGCAGAAGGCTTCATAGCTACAGAGGACATAAGGAAAAGAACAGCGATATTACACACATGGCTACAGAAGGCAGAGAGTACACAGGAAAAACGTAAAGGAGAGAGTAGTGAAACTGGTTTGTGTGTGCGTAATGTACTGTAGGATGTAGTATACAGGTGTGCATGCAGCCCTGAGACGTGGCTGTGTCGTCATGTTTCAGGGCCAGTGTACAGGTATGCGGTTGATGTATCTGGATGTGGTCATACGTACCCGTCTTTCTCGCTGCCGTCCCCTCTGTGGTGCAGTGTCAACACGTAGAGCACAGACATGGAGATGACACTGAAGGTCATGACGACAACTAGAGCCAGAATGGTTCCCTGCATGAACCTGTGACTGATGCAGCCCTGCTCTGGAGTCGGACTCTGTAATGACATCGACACACAGGTTAGACATTGCAAAGCTGGTTTTCCAGAAGGACTAGGCTGAGCAAGAGAGAGCGAGAGAGGAGGGATTCTGTACTGGTGTTCGTGTGTAGGGAAACATCTACCTTGCTCCCAGGTTTGACTGTCTTCTTCTTCAGGGGACCACTTCCTTTCCTGCTGAACTGGCTTCCTGATTGGCTGGAGACAGACAGGAAGAAAAAATGTAATCATCCACCAAATACATTCAGTATGTCAAATCACTTAAAAATACTGGACCAGGGCTTGATTACCAATGGAATGGTACCAATAGTTACAGTAATGGAATGGTACCAATAGTTACAGTAATGGAATGGTACCAATAGTTACGGTAATGGAATGGTACCAATAGTTACGGTAATGGAACGGTACCAATAGTTACGGTAATGGAACGGTACCAATAGTTACGGTAATGGAACGGTACCAATAGTTACGGTAATGGAACGGTACCAATAGTTACGGTAATGGAACGGTACCAATAGTTACGGTAATGGAACGGTACCAATAGTTACAGTAATGGAACGGTACCAATAGTTACAGTAATGGAACGGTACCAATAGTTACAGTAATGGAACGGTACCAATAGTTACAGTAATGGAATGGTACCAATAGTTACAGTAATGGAATGGTACCAATAGTTACAGTAATGGAACGGTACTAATAGTTACAGTAATGGAACGGTACCAATAGTTACAGTAATGGAATGGTACCAATAGTTATAATCAGGTGCTCCTCGTGGAAAGCATGTGAAATATAAGGTGTGCCCCACCTGGTGGTGCCTCCGCTGACAACACTCTTCATGCTGTCCAGACGGCGGAGTTTGGCCAGCTTCCTGCTCCAGCGCTCTAGCTCATCTATACGAGTCTCCAGGTTGTCAGTCAGTTTACACAACTCCTTCACTGCACCAACGTTCTCCATGAAGATACGGTCCTAGAGAGAGAGAGAGACACAGAGAGAGAGAGAGAGAGAGAGAGACACAGAGCGAGAGAGACAGAGAGACAGAGAGAGAGAGAGACACAGAGCGAGAGAGACAGAGACAGAGAGAGAGACACACAGAGCGAGAGAGACAGAGAGACAGAGAGAGAGGGAGACAGACAGAGAGGGGGAGAGGGAGACAGACAGAGAGGGGGAGAGGGAGACAGAGGGGACAGACAGAGAGGGGGAGAGGCAGAGAGAGGGAGACAGACAGAGGGGGAGAGTGGGAGTTGGAGAGAAACAGAGAGACAGAGAGAGAAGCGGGGAGAGACAGAGAGAGGTGGGTAGGGAGGTAGGGAGGGGGAGAGAGGGAGGGAGAGAGAGAGCGCGAGGGGGAGGGAGGGGAGAGAGAGAGGGTGGAGGGCAGAGGGAGGGAGGAGTGGGGGAGAGAGAGGGAGTGGGAGTGGGGAGAGAGAGGCAGGGGAAGAGAGCGAGTGAGAGAGGGGAGAGGGAGGAAGAGAGGGGGAGGCAGGGAGAGGGGAGAGAAATGCAGGGAGAGGTTGAGAGAGAGAGAGAGAGAGAGAGAGAGAGAGAGAGAGAGAGAGAGAGAGAGAGAGAGGGAGAGACGAAGGGAGGGTGGGGGAGAGAGTGAGGGTGGGAGGAGAGAGGGAGGCACAGAAGTCAATGTATGTTGCAAAATTCCGGAAACTTTTCCAGAGTTCTCGGCTCCTTAGAAATCTCGGTCGGAGCACTTTCAGTTTCTAAGGAGGTAGAAAACAGTATTCCTGGTTGCTGTGTGTGTGTGTGTGTGTTACCTTGTTGACCACCAGTAGTTTAGGGATGGTCTCTCCATTGGAACAGATAACGTCTCCTCCCTCCTTCACGGCTTCAGGCAGGATCTGCTGCACCTCCTGAGCTATCACTCCTGGATAATACAACACCTTACTGTAATCTCCTATCACTCCTGGATAATACAACACCTTACTGTAATCTCCTATTACTCCTAGATAATACAACACACTACTGTAAGCTCCTATCACTCCTAGATAATACAACACTTTACTGTAATCTCCTATTACTCCTAGATAATACAACACCTTACTGTAATCTCTTATCACTCCTAGATAATACAACACTTTACTGTAATCTCCTATTACTCCTAGATAATACAACACAATACTGTGACTCCTGGAGACAGAAGTCATTCAATATGGTGAAGCAGCATGTATACTGGTAGGGCCAGACAATATGGTGAAGCAGCATGTATACTGGTAGGGCCAGACAATATGGTGAAGCAGCATGTATACTGGAAGGGCCAGACAATATGGTGAAGCAGCATGTATACTGGAAGGGCCAGACAATATGGTGAAGCAGCATGTATACTGGTAGGGCCAGACAATATGGTGAAGCAGCATGTATACTGGTAGGGCCAGACAATATGGTGAAGCAGCATGTATACAGGTAGGGCCAGACAATATGGTGAAGCAGCATGTATACAGGTAGGGCCAGACAATATGGTGAAGCAGCATGTATACAGGTAGGGCCAGACAATATGGTGAAGCAGCATGTATACTGGTAGGGCCAGACAATATGGTGAAGCAGCATGTATACAGGTAGGGCCAGACAATATGGTGAAGCAGCATGTATACAGGTAGGGCCAGACAATATGGTGAAGCAGCATGTATACAGGTAGGGCCAGACAATATGGTGAAGCAGCATGTATACTGGTAGGGCCAGACAATATGGTGAAGCAGCATGTATACAGGTAGGGCCAGACAATATGGTGAAGCAGCATGTTTACAGGTATGGCCAGACAATATGGTGAAGCAGCATGTATACTGGTAGGGCCAGACAATATGGTGAAGCAGCATGTATACTGGTAGGGCCAGACAATATGGTGAAGCAGCATGTATACTGGTAGGGCCAGACAATATGGTGAAGCAGCATGTATACTGGTAGGGCCAGACAATATGGTGAAGCAGCATGTATACTGGTAGGGCCAGACAATATGGTGAAGCAGCATGTATACTGGTAGGGCCAGACAATATGGTGAAGCAGCATGTATACTGGTAGGGCCAGACAATATGGTGAAGCAGCATGTATACAGGTAGGGCCAGACAATATGGTGAAGCAGCATGTATACTGGTAGGGCCAGACAATATGGTGAAGCAGCATGTATACTGGTAGGGCCAGACAATATGGTGAAGCAGCATGTATACTGGTAGGGCCAGACAATATGGTGAAGCAGCATGTATACTGGTAGGGCCAGACAATATGGTGAAGCAGCATGTATACTGGTAGGGCCAGACAATATGGTGAAGCAGCATGTATACTGGTAGGGCCAGACAATATGGTGAAGCAGCATGTATACTGGTAGGGCCAGACAATATGGTGAAGCAGCATGTATACAGGTAGGGCCAGACAATATGGTGAAGCAGCATGTATACTGGTAGGGCCAGACAATATGGTGAAGCAGCATGTATACTGGTAGGGCCAGACAATATGGTGAAGCAGCATGTTTACAGGTATGGACAGATAATGTGGTGAAGCACAATACAAATCCAATCTACAAGGAGGATGTATAAACAAAAGAACAGATCACAGATTCAAATGTCTAGATAGGAATACAATACATTTCCAGTGTTATTGATTGTCTATTGATTGCTGTTTGTTGTCTATCATGTATAACCTAAAACAAAGTGTTGTATGTGTTACCAGTCTCTTGGCTGGTGTCAATGCCCACGCTGGAAGCAAACTCAGGCTTGTACTGATAATGAACCAGCCTCATCTGACTGATCCGCTTCAGGTTGTCTGTAGTGTTTACCTATTTACACACACACACAGACAAAACCACACACAGACAAAACCACACACAGACACACAGAGAGAGGATGACAATGTATGGATGTTACTATGGAGCTACAAACAGAACACAAAGAACATACAGAACATATAGAAGTTGCAGAACATATAGAACATACAGAACATATAGAAAAACATAGAGCATGCAGAACATACAGAACATGCAGAACATATAGAACATATAGAACATGCAGAACATATAGAACATGCAGAACATATAGAACATGCAGAACATATAGAACATGCAGAACATGCAGAACATATAGAACATGTAGAACATGCAGAACATATAGAACATGCAGAATATACAGAACATATAGAACATGCAGAACATACAGAACATACAGAACATGTAGAACATGCAGAACATATAGAACATGCAGAATATATAGAACATATAGAACATGTAGAACATGCAGAACATATAGAACATGCAGAATATATAGAACATGTAGTACATATAGAACATGCAGAACATGTAGAACATGTAGAACATGTAGAACATATAGAACATGCAGAACAAATAAACATACTGAACATGTAGGACATATAGAAAATGAAGAACATATAGAACATACAGAACATGCAGAGCATATAGAACATGTAGAACATGCAGAAATTATAGAACATGCAGAACATATAGAACATGCAGAACATATAGAACATATAGAACTTACTGAACATATAGAACATGTAGAACATACAGAACTTAAAGAACATGTAGAACATATAGAACATGCAGAACATATAGAACATGCAGAACATGCAGAACATATAGAACATGTAGAACATATAGAACATGTAGAACATGTAGAACATATAGAACATGTAGAACATATAGAACATGCAGAACATATAGAACATGTAGAACATATAGAACATATAGAACATATAGAACATGTAGAACATGTAGAACATATAGAACATGTAGAACATATAGAACATGCAGAACAAATATAACATATAGAACATACAGAAGATATAGAACATATAGAACATGCAGAACATATAGAACATGCAGAAGATATAGAACATATAGAACATGCAGAACATATAGAACATGCAGAAGATAGAGAACATATAGAACATGCAGAACATGTAGAACATGCAGAACATATAGAACATGTAGAAGATATAAAACATATAGAACATGCAGAACATATAGAACATGCAGAACATATAGAACATGTAGAAGATATAAAACATATAGAACATGCAGAACATATAGAACATACAGAACATACAGAACATATAGAACACATAGAACATATAGAACATGCAGCAGATATAAAACATATAGAACATGCAGAACATATAGAACATACAGAAGATATAAAACATATAGAACATGCAGAACATGTAGAACATGCAGAACATATAGAACATGTAGAAGATATAAAACATACAGAACATACAGAACATATAGAACACATAGAACATATAGAACATGCAGCAGATATAAAACATATAGAACATGCAGAACATATAGAACATACAGAACATGTAGAACATATAGAACATATAGAACATGCAGAACATATAGAACATTCAGAACATGTAGAACATGTAGAACATATAGAACATATAGAACATGCAGAACATATAGAACATGCAGAACATATAGAACATGCAGAAGATATAAAACATATAGAACATGCAGAACATATAGAACATGTAGAACATATAGAACATATAGAACATATAGAACATGCAGAACATGCAGAACATATAGAACATACAGAACATGTAGAACATACAGAACATATAGAATATATAGAACATTCAGAAAATATAGCTATAGTTAGTTGGCTGTATGGTTTCAGGACAATGAACAGAAGACAGAATATAACATGTTGTGATTTATTGTAACATTGTCTAGCCCAAATAAAACCCAATTCTCTCAGGGAATATTTGGATCATGATCGAGCATGCATTTTCATAACTACACAAACACATGCAGAACACACACCACATACACCCCTCACACACCACATACACCCCCTCGCCTCGCCTCAACCACACACCACATACACCCCCTCGACCTCGCCCCCAACCACACACCACATACACCCCTCGCCCCCCACCCTCGCCCCAACCACACACCACATACACCCCTCGACCCTCGCCCCAACCACACACCACATACACCCCCTCGCCCTCACCTCGTGGACGTTCTCTTTAGCCCGTATATCGGAGGGGTGCACCAGTGACCCCATGACCTTCAGGTTGCCGTGGATGACCATGGCCTCGTCTGGCCGGTCGGTGTTGATGCCGACCCGGCCGTGGTGGTACACCGAGTCAGGCAGCTGGCCGCGCTGCCACAACACCTCGCTGTCACTCTCAAACTGACCCGGGTTAGACGCCTGGGAACCCAGCGAGGGAGGGACAGGCAACACACAGATATTTAGACTGAGAAATTGTAGTTGAGTTGACGGGAGCTGTAAAAGATTATTTGAGTTACATATGTAATTTACAGGTCCTGGATTCCTCTTTAGGAAGCCGAGTAGCTTCCTAAACAAGCTGATCTGCATGGAATTTGTAAGAGCCTCAACATAGATTTAAAAACCACGATTTCATTATTATATTTACAGAATAAAGAATGTAGACAGATGTAGACAGATGGGTATCAGGGTTGGGTCTCTTTACATTTCAATTCAGTAAGGAAACTAAAATACCAATTTTGGAATCATGATCACAATTTCGGTTTATACTGGTAAATACTGAGGTAGATCAGAGGAGGACGGTCAGAGAGACACGGCCAGACTGACAGAGGTTATTGACATAGATCAGAGGAGGACGGTCAGGCAGACACGGCCAGACTGACAGAGGTTATTGACATAGATCAGAGGAGGACGGTCAGGCAGACACGGCCAGACTGACAGAGGTTACCCTGACGATGATTCTCTCGGACACCTGCGCGGCCACCGTGAAGCTCTGACTGTGGGCCTGGGCCTGCAACGCTACCACCAACATGAAGTACCTATGAAGCAAAACAATTCAAAACTGTTAATCACAGATTTGTGTCTTTGTATTTCCATTAAAAGTATTTGACTGCCAAGAAGTAAAGTAAACACACTTTAAAGGGGCAATCTGGGATTCAAACAACAAGTTCAAAAAGGGGATTGTTCGATCCCAGATTGCCCCTTTAGCTGGGACTATATTGATGATATAGAACAGGTTCTGCTGACCATTACTGTATGCTATAGGACCTCTGGTCAGGGCTGGGTGTGTACTGTGTGCTATAGGACCTCTGGTCAGGGCTGGGTGTGTACTGTATGCTATAGTACCTCTGGTCAGGGCTGGGTGTGTACTGTATACTATAGGACCTCTGGTCAGGGCTGGGTGTGTACTATAGTACCTCTGGTCAGGGCTGGGTGTGTGCTATAGGACCTCTGGTCAGGGCTGGGTGTGTACTGTGTACTATAGGACCTCTGGTCAGGGCTGGGTGTGTACTGTGTACTATAGGACCTCTGGTCAGGGCTGGGTGTGTACTGTGTACTATAGGACCTCTGGTCAGGGCTGGGTGTGTACTGTATACTATAGGACCTCTGGTCAGGGCTGGGTGTGTACTGTATACTATAGGACCTCTGGTCAGGGCTGGGTGTGTACTATAGTACCTCTGGTCAGGGCTGGGTGTGTACTGTATGCTATAGTACCTCTGGTCAGGGCTGGGTGTGTACTGTATACTATAGGACCTCTGGTCAGGGCTGGGTGTGTACTGTATACTATAGGACCTCTGGTCAGGGCTGGGTGTGTACTGTATACTATAGGACCTCTGGTCAGGGCTGGGTGTGTACTGTATACTATAGGACCTCTGGTCAGGGCTGGGTGTGTACTGTGTACTATAGGACCTCTGGTCAGGGCTGGGTGTGTACTGTATACTATAGTACCTCTGGTCAGGGCTGGGTGTATACTATAGTACCTCTGGTCAGGGCTGGGTGTGTGCTATAGGACCTCTGGTCAGGGCTGGGTGTGTGCTATAGGACCTCTGGTCAGGGCTGGGTGTGTGCTGTAGGACCTCTGGTCAGGGCTGGGTGTGTGCTGTATACTATAGTACCTCTGGTCAGGGCTGGGTGTATACTGTATACTATAGTACCTCTGGTCAGGGCTGGGTGTGTACTATAGTACCTCTGGTCAGGGTTGGGTGTGTGCTGTATACTATAGTACCTCTGGTCAGGGCTGGGTGTGTACTATAGTACCTCTGGTCAGGGTTGGGTGTGTGCTGTATACTATAGTACCTCTGGTCAGGGCTGGGTGTATGCTGTATGCTATAGTACCTCTGGTCAGGGCTGGTTGTGTACTGTATACTATAGTACCTCTGGTCAGGGCTGGGTGTATACTATAGTACCTCTGGTCAGGGCTGGGTGTGTGCTATAGTACCTCTGGTCAGGGCTGGGTGTATACTATAGTACCTCTGGTCAGGGCTGGGTGTGTGCTGTATACTATAGTACCTCTGGTCAGGGCTGGGTGTATACTGTATACTATAGTACCTCTGGTCAGGGCTGGGTGTGTACTATAGTACCTCTGGTCAGGGCTGGGTGTGTGCTGTATGCTATAGTACCTCTGGTCAGGGCTGGTTGTGTACTGTATACTATAGTACCTCTGGTCAGGGTTGGGTTTGCCCTTCTTCCTCATGTTATTGGCTGTGGTCTCACTGAAGTGTAGTCGTCCAACTGTTACCTTGGTAACCTGCTCCGGGGGCAGTGTCACCCTGAAAACACACACATGACACTTTAAACATGATATATACAGTATATACCTTTTACACTTGTCTTAACCCCTGTTACTGGTTTGAAGGGTCTCTCTACTCACAGTACTGGTTTGAAGGGTCTCTCTACTCACAGAACTGGTTTGAAGGGTCTCTCTACTCACAGTACTGGTTTGAAGGGTCTCTCTACTCACAGAACTGGTTTGAAGGGTCTCTCTACTCACAGTACTGGTTTGAAGGGTCTCTCTACTCACAGAACTGGTTTGAAGGGTCTCTCTACTCACAGTACTGGTTTGAAGGGTCTCTCTACTCACAGTACTGGTTTGAAGGGTCTCTCTACTCACAGTACTGGTTTGAAGGGTCTCTCTACTCACAGAACTGGTTTGAAGGGTCTCTTGCTGCGGTCTGACTGGGACTGCTCCACGTTGATGGACTGGTTCATGGCTTCCAACTGGGAGACAAGACAGGAGAGGGTTCGGTCAGTTGATGAAAGAAAGTAGCATTACATTAAATCTGGCGCCTTCCTCCTGTAGCTCTGAAGGGATTTGATAGGTGGCCCAAACTCCCCCTTGCTAATCAGAAGGCAAGTTGAACCAATTACCATTTTGTTTGAAACCTTTCCAATTATCTTACATCTACAGGAAGGACGTCAGCTAGAAGGTAAAGGCTAAGGGATGATCAGGCATTCACAAAGTGGGTCACCTCTCCTCCCTCACCTTAACCCCATTGAGTTTGAGATAGAAGCAGTCGATAGGCTGGAGGCCATCGCTGGTCTTGATGTACTTGGGATCTCCCAGCATGCCGCAGTACATGGTGACCTGGAAGTGATTTTTCTTCTGACAGACGAAGGAGTCGTCCGCCAGGGAGAAGTGAAAGCCTTTATCAGCGTCGACACGATAGGTGGGCATTGGGCTAGGGAGGGAGGGAGAGAGAGAGAGAGAGATGGAGAGAGAATTCTTTAAGGGTTTGTCAATATAGAAGTTCATTGTACTGTACGTTCTCTACCCATTGGATGAAAAGAGAGGTCTGTGTAAAAGGGATTGGTTCACATCTGCCTGGATACCCAAAATCCTTTGCTCCGGCCAACAGACGCTAGATTCCTCTACTCAATGAGTCTGGATCTGAGTACCTCCCTGACGATTTCTATAACAAATTCTAACCATTCTGATTGGTCCAAAAACAAAACGATGGGTTTGGCAAGAGCCAGAACACACGTGAGTAAAGTGGTGTTTTGAAAATGTTTCATTGGCTTTGCTACTCTGATTGGTTGGAGGCAAGGTTCACAAAGGTTCATTAATTATCAAGGACCATAGCCATCCGAGCCACGGCCTGTTCACCTCACTATCATCTAAGGAGGAGACAGTACAGCTGCATCAAAGCTGGGACCAAGAGACTGACAAACAGCTTCTATCTCCAGGACATCAGACTGACAAACAGCTTCTATCTCCAGACCATCAGACTGATAAACAGCTTCTATCTCCAGACCATCAGACTGATAAACAGCTTCTATCTCCAGACCATCAGACTGATCAACAGCTTCTATCTCCAGGCCATCAGACTGATAAACAGCTTCTATCTCCAGGCCATCAGACTGATAAACAGCTTCTATCTCCAGACCATCAGACTGATAAACAGCTTCTATCTCCAGACCATCAGACGGATAAACAGCTTCTATCTCAAGACCATCAGACTGATAAACAGCTTCTATCTCCAGGCCATCAGACTGACAAACAGCTTCTATCTCCAGGCCATCAGACTGACAAACAGCTTCTATCTCCAGACCATCAGACTGATAAACAGCTACCACTAGCCTCCGCCCACTACCCTGCCCTCCGCCCAGTACCTTGCCCTCCGCCCACTACCCTGCCCTCCGCCCACTACCCTGCCCTCCGCCCACTACCCTGCCCTCCGCCCACTACCCAGCCCTCTGCCCACTACCCTGCCCTCCGCCCACTACCCTGCCCTCCGCCCACTACCCAGCCCTCCGCCCACTACCCTGCCCTCCGCCCACTAACTTGCCCTCCGCCCACTAACTTGCCCTCCGCCCACTAACTTGCCCTCCGCCCACTACCCTGCCCTCCGCCCACTAACTTGCCCTCCGCCCACTACCCTGCCCTCCGCCCACTAACTTGCCCTCCGCCCACTAACTTGCCCTCCGCCCACTAACTTGCCCTCCGCCCACTACCTTGCCCTCCGCCCACTACCCTGAAAGTTTGGACACACCTACTCATTCAAGGGTTTTTCTTTATTTTTACCATTTTCTACATTGTAGAATAATAGTGAAGACATAAAAACTATGAAACAACACATATGGAATTATGTAGTAACCAAAAAAGATGACAGTGCCTTGATGACACCTTTACACACTCTTGGCATTGTTGAAGACCATACAGACTCCACTATGGTTTATGAGTCATGTTGAAGACCATACAGACTCCACTATGGTTTATGAGTCATGTTGAAGACCTTACAGACTCCACTATGGTTTATGAGTCATGTTGAAGACCTTACAGACTCCACTATGGTTTATGAGTCATGTTGAAGACCTTACAGACCCCACTATGGTTTATGAGTCATGTTGAAGACCATACAGACTCCACTATGGTTTATGAGTCATGTTGAAGACCTTACAGACCCCACTATGGTTTATGAGTCATGTTGAAGACCATACAGACTCCACTATGGTTTATGAGTCATGTTGAAGACCATACAGACTCCACTATGGTTTATGAGTCATGTTGAAGAACTTACAGACTCCACTATGGTTTATGAGTCATGTTGAAGACCATACAGACTCCACTATGGTTTATGAGTCATGTTGAAGACCTTACAGACCCCACTATGGTTTATGAGTCATGTTGAAGACCATACAGACTCCACTATGGTTTATGAGTCATGTTGAAGACCATACAGACTCCACTATGGTTTATGAGTCATGTTGAAGAACTTACAGACTCCACTATGGTTTATGAGTCATGTTGAAGACCTTACCTACTCCACTATGGTTTATGAGGCATGTTGAAGACCATACAGACTCCACTATGGTTTATGAGTCATGTTGAAGAACTTACAGACTCCACTATGGTTTATGAGTCATGTTGAAGACCTTACCTACTCCACTATGGTTTATGAGTCATGTTGAAGACCTTACAGACCCCACTATGGTTTATGAGTCATGTTGAAGACCATACAGACTCCACTATGGTTTATGAGTCATGTTGAAGACCATACAGACTCCACTATGGTTTATGAGTCATGTTGAAGAACTTACAGACTCCACTATGGTTTATGAGTCATGTTGAAGACCTTACCTACTCCACTATGGTTTATGAGGCATGTTGAAGACCATACAGACTCCACTATGGTTTATGAGTCATGTTGAAGACCATACAGACTCCACTATGGTTTATGAGTCATGTTGAAGACCATACAGACTCCACTATGGTTTATGAGTCATGTTGAAGACCTTACAGACTCCACTATGGTTTATGAGTCATGTTGAAGACCATACAGACTCCACTATGGTTTATGAGTCATGTTGAAGACCATACAGACTCCACTATGGTTTATGAGTCATGTTGAAGACCATACAGACTCCACTATGGTTTATGAGTCATGTTGAAGACCTTGCAGACTCCACTATGGTTTATGAGTCATGTTGAAGACCTTACAGACTCCACTATGGTTTATGAGTCATGTTGAAGACCATACAGACTCCACTATGGTTTATGAGTCATGTTGAAGACCATACAGACTCCACTATGGTTTATGAGTCATGTTGAAGAACTTACAGACTCCACTATGGTTTATGAGTCATGTTGAAGACCTTACCTACTCCACTATGGTTTATGAGTCATGTTGAAGACCATACAGACTCCACTATGGTTTATGAGTCATGTTGAAGACCATACCGACTCCACTATGGTTTATGAGGCATGTTGAAGACCATACAGACTCCACTATGGTTTATGAGTCATGTTGAAGACCTTACAGACTCCACTATGGTTTATGAGTCATGTTGAAGACCTTACCTACTCCACTATGGTTTATGAGTCATGTTGAAGACCATACAGACTCCACTATGGTTTATGAGTCATGTTGAAGACCATACAGACTCCACTATGGTTTATGAGTCATGTTGAAGAACTTACAGACTCCACTATGGTTTATGAGTCATGTTGAAGACCTTACCTACTCCACTATGGTTTATGAGGCATGTTGAAGACCATACAGACTCCACTATGGTTTATGAGTCATGTTGAAGACCATACAGACTCCACTATGGTTTATGAGGCATGTTGAAGACCATACAGACTCCACTATGGTTTATGAGTCATGTTGAAGACCATACAGACTCCACTATGGTTTATGAGTCATGTTGAAGACCATACAGACTCCACTATGGTTTATGAGTCATGTTGAAGACCATACAGACTCCACTATGGTTTATGAGTCATGTTGAAGACCATACAGACTCCACTATGGTTTATGAGTCATGTTGAAGACCATACAGACTCCACTATGGTTTATGAGTCATGTTAAAGACCATACAGACTCCACTATGGTTTATGAGTCATGTTGAAGACCATACAGACTCCACTATGGTTTATGAGTCATGTTGAAGACCTTACAGTCTCCACTTACGAGGACAAAGAATATTCCTAATCATGTTATACTCCATATATTTCATCAAGATGATGTTTTAAACGTGAGTGAACCAGCTAAGATGAGCCACCTGTTGATGACAATAACCTAATGGTATGCGCCGCCCCCCGCTTATCCCTCAATCTCAGCCTTCCCAGTTCGGTATGGCCACAAGTAGGTGCTAGTACATTTATCCTCGCCTCCTCTCTTTCTTCACCCTCCGCCGTCCCCTCCCCTTCCCTCGTTATCTTCCTCCGTCTCCTCCGTCTCCTCCCCTCCTCCTCTTTCCTAACCGAAACCCTCACTCCCCCGCACCACTCACTTCCAAGGAATCTTTAAAACCCTCTTTCGCTGGACCATTCTGTTCTCCCCTCTCCTCCCTGAATCTCTCTCTCCAATCTCTCTCTCTCTCTCTCTCTCTCTCTCTCTCTCTCTCTCTCTCTCTCTCTCTCTCTCTCTCTCTCTCTCTCTCTCTCTCTCTCTCTCTCTCTCTCTCTCTCTCTCTCTCTCTCTCTCTCTCTCTCTCTCTCTCTCTCTCTCTCTCTCTCTCTCTCTCTCTCTCTCTCTCTCTCTCTCTCTCTCTCTCTCTCTCTCTCTCTCTCTCTCTCTCTCTCTCTCTCTCTCTCTCTCTCTCTCTCTCCTCTCTCTCTCTCTCTCTCTCACACCTCTCTCTCTCTCACACCTCTCTCTCTCTCTCTCTCTCATGAAAACAAACAGATACCATATTCATTTACACGTGGTAGCCTATGAATTAATTTAAGTCAAGTTAAGCGTGCAGTGAGACACCTACAGCTCTTTGCAGTTGACGTCGTACAACGGTGTCCACTTGTTCTGCTGGTGCGGCTGCCATTTTATGCACTGGTAGTTAGGGTCCAGGTAGGAGTTATCAGCATCCGCCATCAAACCTGGGCCAGAAACAATGTCTACTGCGTAAGGGGGAAACACAAGATCACATGTTAATCTGCACATTGTTATGTATTTGATTTAAAAATAAAAGCATGAGCTGATTTACACCCCAAAATGTTTGTAGGTGCTGACTAACAGAGAGTAAACGTATATATATATATATATATATATATATATATATATATATATATATATATATATATATACTAGATTACTTGTAGTTTTTCATCTTGTCTGTCTGTAATTGTGTAATGACTTGGTGCTGCCAATCTTGGCCAGGACACTCTTGAAAATTAGATTTCAAATCTCAATGAGCCCTTCCTGGGTAAATAACATAAGCATCATAACCACTCTATATACTGTAGTGGGTAAACACAACCATCATAACCACTCTATATATTGTAGTGGGTAAACACAACCATCATAACCACTCTATATACTGTAGTGGGTAAACACAACCATCATAACCACTCTATATACTGTAGTGGGTAAACATCATAACCACTCTATATACTGTAGTGGGTAAACATCATAACCACTCTATATACTGTAGTGGGTAAACATAACCATCATAACCACTCTATATACTGTAGTGGGTAAACACAACCATCATAACCACTCTATATACTGTAGTGGGTAAACATAACCATCATAACCACTCTATACACTGTAGTGGGTAAACACAACCATCATAACCACTCTATATACTGTAGTGGGTAAACATAACCATCATAACCACTCTATACACTGTAGTGGGTAAACATAACCATCGTAACCACTCTATATACTGTAGTGGGTAAACATAACCATCATAACCACTCTATACACTGTAGTGGGTAAACATAACCATCGTAACCACTCTATATACTGTAGTGGGTAAACATCATAACCACTCTATATACTGTAGTGGGTAAACATAACCATCGTAACCACTCTATATACTGTAGTGGGTAAACATAACCATCATAACCAACATTTCTAAATTATGGTTATGTTGGTTATCATGGTTATGATGGTTATGATGTTTATGTTGGTTGTGATGTTATGATGGTTATGTTGGTTATGTTGGTTATGTTGGTTATCATGGTTATGATGGTTATGATGTTAATGATGTTAATGATGGTTATGTTGGTTATCATGGTTATCATGGTTATGATGGTTATGATGGTTATGATGTTATGTCGGTTATGATGGTTATTATGTTATGATGGTTATGATGTTATGATGGTTATGATGGTTATGATGTTATGTCGGTTATGATGGTTATTATGTTATGTCGGTTATGATGGTTGTGATGGTTATGATGGTTATGATGGTTATGATGTTATGTCGGTTATGATGGTTATTATGTTATGTCGGTTATGATGGTTGTGATGGTTATGATGGTTATGATGGTTATGATGTTATGATGGTTATTATGGTTATATTGTTATGTCGGTTATGATGTTATGATGGTTGTGATGGTTATGATGTTATGATGGTTATTATGTTATGTCGGTTATGATGTTATGATGTTATGATGGATATGATGGTATGATGGTTATGCTGGTTATGATGGTTATTATGTTATGTCGGTTATGATGGTTGTGATGGTTATGATGTTATGATGGTTATGATGGTTATTATGGTTATATTGTTATGTCGGTTATGATGTTATGATGGTTATTATGGTTATATTGTTATGTCGGTTATGATGTTATGATGGTTATGATGGTATGATGGTTATGCTGGTTATGATGTTATTATGTTATGTCGGTTATGATGTTATGATGTTATGATGGTTATGACGGTTATGATGTTATGATGGTTCTTATGTTATGTCGGTTTTGATGTTATGATGTTATGATGTTATGATGGTTATGATGTTTATGATGTTATGATGTTATGATGGTTATGATGTTATGATGTTATGATGGTTATTATGTTATGATGGTTATGATGTTATGATGTTATGATGGTTATTATGTTATGTCGGTTATGATGTTATGATGTTATGATGTTATGATGGTTATGTTGGTTATGATGTTATGATGGTTATGTTGGTTATGATGGCATGATGGTTATGATGGTTATGTTGGTTATGATGTAATGATGGTTATGATGTTATAATGGTTATGATGGTTATGATGTTATGATGGTTATGTTGGTTATGATGGCATGATGGTTATGATGGTTATGTTGGTTATGATGGCATGATGGTTATGTTGGTCATGATGGTTATGATGGTTATGATGGTTATGTTGGTTATGATTGCATGATGGTTATGATGGCTATGATGTTATGATGGTTATGTTGGTTATGATGGCATGATGGTTATGATGGCTATGATGTTATGATGGTTATGTTGGTTATGATGGCATGATGGTTATGATGGCTATGATGTTATGATGGTTATGTTGGTTATGATGGCATGATGTTTATGATGGCATGATGGTTATGATGGTTATGATGGCATGATGGTTATGATGGCTATGATGTTATGATGGTTATGTTGGTTATGATGGCATGATGGTTATGATGTTATGATGGTTATGTTGGTTATGATGGCATGATGGTTATGATGGCTATGATGTTATGATGGTTATGTTGGTTATGTTGGTTATGATGGCATGATGGTTATGTTGGTTATGATGTTATGATGTTATGATGGTTATGATGGTTATGTTGGTTATGTTGGTTATGATCGCATGATGGTTATGATGGCAATGATGGTTATGTCGGTTATGATGTTATGATGGTTATAATGGTTATGATGGTTATGATGGTTATGATGTTATGATGGTTATAATGGTTATGATGGCATGATCGTTATGATGGTTATGTTGGTTATGCTTAGCCATTACATTGTTATGAGCATACATCGACTGTGTGACTTTTTTTTTTTAAATTCCCAACATGTTGCCAAGGCAACAGGACAGGGAAAGGTGGAGGGAGGTCACTGTGGCCTGACAGTATGTTGGGTTATAAGAATGGGGTAATGGGGGAGAGAGAGAAGGAGCGAGAGAGAGAGAGAGAGAGAGAGAGAGAGAGAGAGAGAGAGAGAGAGAGAGAGAGAGAGAGAGAGAGAGAGAGAGAGAGAGAGAGAGAGAGAGAGAGAGAGAGAGAGAGAGAGAGAGAGACAGACAAAGGTATGCCTGCCTACCTGGCTCTTGTTTGATGATACCTGTGAGGATCTGAGAGTTGAGGGTGCTGTTAGGACACTCAGAATGTTTCCTTTTCTTTGCCTGGTGGACTGGTATCCCACTGTAACCACACACATACACACAAACACAAGTACGGAACGTAATCATTTTCATCCAGAGATCAAGATTGATCGATCAACTGAAACATGAGATGGAGGGCACCCCTCTCTGCTCTTCCCGAAAACCATTCATCTCTTTCTCTCCTGACCACACCTTCCCTCTCCTCCTCCTCCTCCCTCCCTCCCCCATCCCTCCATATCTACAGTATTTCCTCAGTATATACAGTATCTACAGTATCTCAGTATCTACAGTATCTCAGTACCTACCGTATTTACACTCTCAGTATCTACAGTATCTCAAATTCTACAGTATCTCAGTATCTACCGTATTTACAGTATCTACAGTATCTCAGTATCTCAGTATCTACCGTATTTACAGTATCTACAGTATCTCAGTATCTCAGTATCTACCGTATTTACAGTATCTACAGTATCTCAGTATCTCAGTATCTACCGTATTTACAGTATCTCAGTATCTACAGTATCTCAGTATCTACCGTATTTACAGTATCCCAGTGTCTTCAGTATCTATAGTATCTATAGTAATCTCAGTATCTGTAGTATCTCTGTATCTACAGTATCTCAGTACCTACCGTATTTACACTCTCAGTATCTACAGTATCTCAAATTCTACAGTATCTCAGTATCTACCGTATTTACAGTATCTACAGTATCTCAGTATCTACAGTATTTACAGTATCTACAGTATCTCAGTATCTCAGTATCTACAGTATCTCAGTATCTACCGTATTTACAGTATCTCAGTATCTACAGTATCTCAGTATCTACCGTATTTACAGTATCTCCAGTATCTCAGTATCTACCGTATTTACAGTATCTCCAGTATCTCAGTATCTACAGTATCTCCAGTATCTCAGTATCTCCAGTATCTCCAGTATCTCAGTATCTCCAGTATCTCAGTATCTACAGTATCTCAGTATCTCGGTATCTCGGTATCTCAGTATCTACAGTATCTCAGTATCTACAGTATCTACAGTATCTCAGTATGTACAGTATCTCAGTATCTATCGTATTTACAGTATCCCAGTGTCTTCAGTATCTATAGTATCTATAGTAATCTCAGTATCTGTAGTATCTCTGTATCACAGTATCTACAGAATCTACTGTATCTAGCGTATCTCAGTGTCTACAGTATCTCTAGTTTCTCAGTATCTACAGTATCTCAGTATTTACAGTATCTCAGTATCTCAGTATCTACCGTATTTACAGTATCTACAGTATCTCCAGTATCTCAGTATCTCAGTATCTCCAGTATCTCAGTATCTACAGTATCTCAGTATCTACCGTATTTACAGTATCTACAGTATCTCCAGTATCTCAGTATCTCAGTATCTCCAGTATCTCAGTATCTACAGTATCTCAGTATCTCAGTATCTACCGTATTTACAGTATCTACAGTATCTCCAGTATCTCAGTATCTCCAGTATCTCAGTATCTCAGTATCTCAGTATCTCCAGTATCTCAGTATCTACAGTATCTCAGTATCTCAGTATCTACCGTATTTACAGTATCTCAGTATCTACAGTATCTCCAGTATCTCAGTATCTCAGTATCTACAGTATCTCAGTATCTCAGTATCTACAGTATCTCAGTATCTACAGTATCTACAGTATCTACCGTATCTCAGTGTCTTCAGTATCTATAGTATCTATTGTTATCTCAGTATCTTTAGTATCTCTGTATCACAGTATCTACAGAATCTACTGTATCTAGCATATCTCAGTGTCTACAGTATCTCTAGTTTCTCAGTATCTCTCTATCACAGTATCTACAGTATCTACAGTATCTCAATATCTACAGCATCTCAGTACCTACAGTACTGATTGATTGGTTAATTGATCACTCACTCTTGCCCCTGTTGTGGGTGTTGCAATAGTTGATGCAGCATCTGGCTCTGTTGCAGGTCCTGGCCACTCCCACTGGAGGTGGGACCAATGGGGTACTGCGAGATCATTGGCTCAGGCTTCAGGTACATGTCCCGGTGCATGTTGGGATAGCCATGGCCATGCGGGGGGAGTGGCGGCGAAGTCATGTGACACATGTTCTCTGGTGTCATGGTCCTCAGCATGTGAGTGTCTGGAAGACAGGGAGACAGAGAGCTAATATTAATAATATTTTGTATTTATTTTATTCCCCCTTTATTTAATCAGGTAGTTCTATATGATGTCATAATACACCTTTATTTAACCAGGTAGTTCTATATGATGTCATAATACACCTTTATTTAATCAGGTAGTTCTATATGATGTCATAATACACCTTTATTTAACCAGGTAGTTCTATATAATGTCATAATACACCTTTATTTAACCAGGTAGTTCTATATGATGTCATAATACACCTTTATTTAACCAGCTAGTTCTATATGATGTCATAATACAGGTAGGCCAGTTGAGAACAAGTTCTCATTTACAACTGCCACCTGGCCAAGATAAAGCAAAGCAGTGCGACACAAACAACAACACAGAGTTACACATTGGAGTAAAACAAACACACAGTCAATAATACAGTTGAAAAAGTCTATATACAGTGAGTGCAAATGAGGTAGAATAAGAGAGGCAATAAATAGGCCATGGTGGCGAGGTAATTATAATTTAGCAATTAAACACTGGAGTGATAGATGTGCAGAAGATGAATGTGCAAGTAGAGATACTAGGGTCTCTTCACAGTCCCCAAGTCCAGAACCGACTATGGGAGGCACACAGTACTACATAGAGCCATGACTACATGGAACTCTATTCCACATCAAGTAACTGATGCAAGCAGTAAAATTAGATTTAAAAAACAGAGAAAAATATACCTTATGGAACAACGGGGACTGAAGCAACACAAACATTGGCACAGACACATGCATACACACACACACACACACACACACACACACACACACGCAACAAAATATGGAAAAAGTCTGAATACTCTCTGAAGGCACTGTATGTGTATATTACTGTATATACAATAGGAGTTCCTAGTCCTGATTATCATTTAGGTCTGATTACTTGACCCAAATACACTGAAGACAGACCCAGGGTTAAACCAGTGTTCTTTGTCCAGTATATTTGGGGGTTTTGAATGCTATTATTGATAATCTGTGGCCAGGTTCCCATACAATCTTTTACCCTCAGATGACACAGTGTTGTAATAGCTGTGAGTGTGACCCTCCCCTCCATTAAGATACAGTGCCTTTCAGAAATAATTCCCCTTTGACTTATTCCGCATGTTATGTTACAGCCTGAATTCCAAATGGATAAAATATATTTTTTTGTCATCACCTATCTACACACTACCACACAATGATAAAATTAAAACATGTTTTTAGAAATGTTTGCAAATGTATAGAAAATGAAATACAGAAATATCTAATTTACATTAGTATTCACACCCCTGAGTCAACACATGTTAGAATCACCTTTGGCAGCGAATACAACTGTGAGTCTTTCTGGGTAAGTCTGGATTGCACAAACACCTGGATTGCACAATATTCTTAAAATAATTAGTCATGTTCTGTCAAGTTGGTTGTTGATCATTGCTAGGCAACCATTTGTAAGTCTTGACATAGATTGTCAAGACGATTTTAAGTCAAAACTGTCACTACGGCACTCAGGAACATTTAATGTTGTCTTGGTAAGCAACTCCAGTGTATAGTATATTTGGCCTTGTGTTTTAGGTTATTGTCCTGATGAAAGGTGAATTTGTCTCCCAGTGTCTGGTGGAAAGCAGACTGAACCAGGTTTTGCTCTAGGATTTTGCCTGTGCTCAGCTCTATTCCATTTATTTTTATCCTAAAAACTCCTTGGTCCTTGCTGATGACAAGCATACCCATAACATGATGCAGCCACCACCATGCTTGAAAATATGAAGAGTGGTACTCAGTGATGTGTTGGATTTGCCCCAAACATAACGCTTTGTATTCAGGACAAAACCTTTGCCATATTTTTTGCAGTTTTACTTCAGTGCCTTGTTGCAAACAGGATGCACGTTCTGGAATGATTTATTCTGAACTGGATTCCTTCTTTTCACTCTGTCATTTCGGTTAGTATTGTGGAGTAACTACAATGTTGTTGATCCATCCTCAGTTTTCTCCCATCACAGCCATTCAACTCGGTAATTGTTTTAAAGTCACCATTGGCCTCATAGTGAAATCCCTGAGCGGTTTCCTTCCTCTCCGGCAACTGAGTTAGGAAGGACGCCTGTATCTTTGTAGTGACTGGGTGTATTGATACACCATCCAACTGAGTTAGGAAGGACGCCTGTATCTTTGTAGTGACTGGGTGTATTGGTACACCATCCAACTGAGTTAGGAAGGACGCCTGTATCTTTGTAGTGACTGGGTGTATTGATACACCATCCAACTGAGTTAGGAAGGACGCCAGTATCTTTGTAGTGACTGGGTGTATTGATACACCATCCAACTGAGTTAGGAAGGACGCCTGTATCTTTGTAGTGACTGGGTGTATTGATACACCATCCAACTGAGTTAGGAAGGACGCCTGTATCTTTGTAGTGACTGGGTGTATTGATACACCATCCAACTGAGTTAGGAAGGACGCCTGTATCTTTGTAGTGACTGGGTGTATTGATACACCATCCAACTGAGTTAGGAAGGACGCCTGTATCTTTGTAGTGACTGGGTGTATTGATACACCATCCAACTGAGGTAGGAAGGACTCCTGTATCTTTGTAGTGACTGGGTGTATTGATACACCATCCAACTGAGTTAGGAAGGACGCCTGTATCTTTGTAGTGACTGGGTGTATTGATACACCATCCAACTGGAGTTAGGAAGGACGCCTGTATCTTTGTAGTGACTGGGTGTATTGATACACCATCCAACTGAGTTAGGAAGGACTCCTGTATCTTTGTAGTGACTGGGTGTATTGATACACCATCCAACTGAGTTAGGAAGGACGCCTGTATCTTTGTAGTGACTGGGTGTATTGATACACCATCCAACTGAGTTAGGAAGGACTCCTGTATCTTTGTAGTGACTGGGTGTATTGATACACCATCCAACTGAGTTAGGAAGGACGCCTGTATCTTTGTAGTGACTGGGTGTATTGATACACCATCCAACTGAGTTAGGAAGGACGCCTGTATCTTTGTAGTGACTGGGTGTATTGATACACCATCCAACTGAGTTAGGAAGGACGCCTGTATCTTTGTAGTGACTGGGTGTATTGATACACCATCCAACTGAGTTAGGAAGGACGCCTGTATCTTTGTAGTGACTGGGTGTATTGATACACCATCCAACTGAGGTAGGAAGGACTCCTGTATCTTTGTAGTGACTGGGTGTATTGATACACCATCCAACTGAGTTAGGAAGGACGCCTGTATCTTTGTAGTGACTGGGTGTATTGATACACCATCCAACTGGAGTTAGGAAGGACGCCTGTATCTTTGTAGTGACTGGGTGTATTGATACACCATCCAACTGAGTTAGGAAGGACTCCTGTATCTTTGTAGTGACTGGGTGTATTGATACACCATCCAACTGAGTTAGGAAGGACGCCTGTATCTTTGTAGTGACTGGGTGTATTGATACACCATCCAACTGAGTTAGGAAGGACTCCTGTATCTTTGTAGTGACTGGGTGTATTGATACACCATCCAACTGAGTTAGGAAGGACGCCTGTATCTTTGTAGTGACTGGGTGTATTGATACACCATCCAACTGAGTTAGGAAGGACGCCTGTATCTTTGTAGTGACTGGGTGTATTGATACACCATCCAACTGAGTTAGGAAGGACGCCTGTATCTTTGTAGTGACTGGGTGTATTGATACACCATCCAACTGGAGTTAGGAAGGACGCCTGTATCTTTGTAGTGACTGGGTGTATTGATACACCATCCAACTGAGGTAGGAAGGACTCCTGTATCTTTGTAGTGACTGGGTGTATTGATACACCATCCAACTGAGTTAGGAAGGACGCCTGTATCTTTGTAGTGACTGGGTGTATTGATACACCATCCAACTGAGTTAGGAAGGACGCCTGTATCTTTGTAGTGACTGGGTGTATTGATACACCATCCAACTGAGTTAGGAAGGACTCCTGTATCTTTGTAGTGACTGGGTGTATTGATACACCATCCAACTGAGTTAGGAAGGACGCCTGTATCTTTGTAGTGACTGGGTGTATTGATACACCATCCAACTGAGTTAGGAAGGACTCCTGTATCTTTGTAGTGACTGGGTGTATTGATACACCATCCAACTGAGTTAGGAAGGACGCCTGTATCTTTGTAGTGACTGGGTGTATTGATACACCATCCAACTGAGTTAGGAAGGACGCCTGTATCTTTGTAGTGACTGGGTGTATTGATACACCATCCAACTGAGTTAGGAAGGACGCCTGTATCTTTGTAGTGACTGGGTGTATTGATACACCATCCAACTGAGTTAGGAAGGACGCCTGTATCTTTGTAGTGACTGGGTGTATTGATACACCATCCAACTGAGTTAGGAAGGACGCCTGTATCTTTGTAGTGACTGGGTGTATTGGTACACCATCCAACTGAGTTAGGAAGGACGCCTGTATCTTTGTAGTGACTGGGTGTATTGATACACCATCCAACTGAGTTAGGAAGGACTCCTGTATCTTTGTAGTGACTGGGTGTATTGATACACCATCCAACTGAGTTAGGAAGGACTCCTGTATCTTTGTAGTGACTGGGTGTATTGATACACCATCCAACTGAGTTAGGAAGGACGCCTGTATCTTTGTAGTGACTGGGTGTATTGATACACCATCCAGAGTGTAATTAATAAACTTCACCGTGCTCAAAGGGATATTCAATGTCTGCTTTTTATTAAATGTTTTACCCATCTACAATTAGGTGACCTTTTCTGCAAGGCATTAGAAAACCTCCCTGGTCTTTGTGGTTGAATCTGTGTTCGAAATTCACTGCTAGACTGAAGGACCTTACAGATAATTGCATGTGTTGGGAACAGGTAGTCATTCAGAAATCCTGTTAAAAACCATTATTGCACACACAGTGAGTCCATGCGATTTATGTGACTTTTTACTCATGAACTTATTCAGGGTTGCCACAGGGGTTAAATACTTATTGACTCAATACATTTCAGGTTTTACATTTTTTATTAAGTTGTAAACATTTCTAAAAACATAATTCCACTTTGAGGGTATTGTGTGTAGTCCAGTGACACAACATCTCAATTTAATCCATGTTAAATTCAGGCTGTAACACAACAACATGTGGAATGAGTCAAAAGGGTGTGAGTCCATTCTGAAGACACTGTGTATATCCAATACAGAAATACAGTGCTATCATATTTAATTCTGTCTCATCTAGTGTGTAATCAGGCCAGGTTCCCTCCACCCTAGGCTAATGGTACTTTCCATTGTTCCTTCCTGGAGCTCTGCCAATCAGATAAGACCTTGCACACCTTCTCACTGATGGGAAAGACCAACACGGGTGTGTGTGAGGGGCAGGACGTAAGAACATTGTGTTGACGCACGTAGACTACTTTGTGACTTTGTGTTGCCTACTACAACTTGCGTTGGAATGCAGAAAGATACATATCATTTCAGTGAGAATCCAGCTATTAGGTGAACATTTCAGAGTTCCATCAGGTATTTAACATAGCAGCCCACATGCAAAAATACTACAGTTTACAATAGAAGACTATAGTACTTACTATAGAATTATGTAGTATACTATACTCCACACTGTAGTATCCCTCGATCGTGTAGTATTTACTATAGAATTCTATAGTAAACTTGTAGCATACTATAGAATACTATACTCCACACTGTAGTATCCCTCGATTGTGTAGTATTTACTATAGAATTCTATAGAAAACTTGTAGCATACTATAGAATACTATACTCCACACTGTAGTATCTCTCGATCATGTAGTATAGTAATACTACAGTAGTGTCAGCAAAACACTACAGTTTAACTATAGTAATACTACAGTAATGTCCACAAAAACACTACAGTTTAACTATAGTAATACTACAGTAGTGTCAGCAAAACACTACAGTTTAACTATAGTAATACTACAGTAATGTCCGCAAAAACACTACAGTTTAACTATAGTAATACTACAGTAATGTCCGCAAAAACACTACAGTTTAACTATAGTAATACTACAGTAATGTCCAAAAACACTACAGTTTAACTATAGTAATACTACAGTAATGTCCGCAAAAACACTACAGTTTAACTATAGTAATACTACAGTAATGTCCGCAAAAACACTACAGTTTAACTATAGTAATACTACAGTAGTGTCCGCAAAAACACTACAGTTTAACTATAGTAATACTACAGTAGTGTCAGCAAAAACACTACAGTTTAACTATAGTAATACTACAGTAGTGTCAGCAAAAACACTACAGTTTAACTATAGTAATACTACAGTAATGTCCGCAAAAACACTACAGTTTAACTATAGTAATACTACAGTAATGTCCGCAAAAACACTACAGTTTAACTATAGTAATACTACAGTAGTGTCAGCAAAACACTACAGTTTAACTATAGTAATACTACAGTAATGTCCGCAAAAACACTACAGTTTAACTATAGTAATACTACAGTAATGTCCGCAAAAACACTACAGTTTAACTATAGTAATACTACAGTAATGTCCGCAAAAACACTACAGTTTAACTATAGTAATACTACAGTAATGTCCATAAAACACTACAGTTTAACTATAGTAATACTACAGTAATGTCATAAAAACACTACAGTTTAACTATAGTAACACTACAGTAGTGTCAGCAAAACACTACAGTTTAACTATAGTAATACTACAGTAATGTCCGCAAAAACACTACAGTTTAACTATAGTAATACTACAGTAATGTCCGCAAAAACACTACAGTTTAACTATAGTAATACTACAGTAATGTCCGCAAAAACACTACAGTTTAACTATAGTAATACTACAGTAATGTCCGCAAAAACACTACAGTTTAACTATAGTATTACTACAGTATTTAATTTGCATATACCCCACCCTTTCATCCCCCATTTCCCCATTTGTGCCGCCAGGATGATTTACCTACATGTTATGGAAAATATACTATTTTAGTTTTTTGTCCAGTAGGTTTCCTTAAGGAGAAAGCCCCCACTTCTATGTCAAAACAAAAACAAAAACACTATAGTAAATACTACAGTAATATCCGCAAAAACACTACAGTAATTACTATAGTATATACTATAGTTGTTTAACTATAGTAAACTGTAAATACTACAGTACACCACGGTAATGTCCGCAGCAACACTACAGTAAATACTTCAGTCCACATAAAGAGTACAGTGAATACTACAGTAAAGTCCATAAAATTGTTACTCTGAACACAGTGAATACTACAGTAAAGTCCACAAAAATGTTACTCTGAACACAGTGAATACTGTAGTGTATAAATATAGTAATACTACATAAAAATAGTAATTCTACAGCATTTATACCATAGTCTACTATTGTATTTTTTCTATGTGGGAGTTCTGGAATGTGGAATCCATTTCATACATTTATGTGATCTAATAGCGTCATTGCATTTTGGTATACCAGAAGTACATTAATTTCTAATGGAACTCTGCGTTAGCCTTGCAGAATAGCGTTTCAGAGGCAGTTGCAGTGCGACTGCTGTAGACTGCTGTAGACGGCTAGACAGAAGTAGTAGCGGAAGGTGAATGTTGAACCGGAAGGTGAATGTGTTCAGCCCTCCTTTTACTGTAGTCCATGATCAGCTCCTTTGTCTTGATCACATTGAGGGAGAGGTTGTTGTCCTGGCACCACACTGCCAGGTCTCTGACCTCCTCCCTATAGTCTCATCATTGTCGATGATCAGGCCTACCACTGTTGTGTCGTCAGCAAACTTAATGATGGTGTTGGAGTTGTGCTTGGCCACGCAGTCGTGGGTGAACAGGGAGTACAGGAGGGGACTAAGTATACAGCCCTGAGGGGCCCCCGTGTTGAGGATCAGTGTGGCAGATGTGTTGTTGCCTATCCTTACCACCAGAGGGTGGCCCGTCGAAGTCCAGGATCCAGTTGCGGAGGGAGGTGTTTAGTCCCAGGGTCCTTGGCTTAGTGGTGAACTTTGTGGGCACTATGGTGTTGAACACAGCTGTAGTCAGCATTCTCACATAGGTGTTCCTTTTGTCTAGGTGGGAAAGGGCAGTGTGGAGTAGGATTGAGATTGCGTCATCTGTGGATCTGTTGGGGCTGTATGCGAATTGGAGTGGGTCTAGGGTTTCCAGGATGACGGTGTTGATGTGAGCCATGACCAGCCTTTCAAAGCACTTCATGGCTACTAACGTGAGAGCTACGGGGCGGTAGTCATTTAGGTAGGTTACCTTCGCTTTCAAACAACAAGGACTATGGTGGTCTGCTTGAAACATGTAGGTATTACAGACTCGGTCAGGGAGAGGTTGAAAATGTTAGTGAAGACACTTACCAGTTGGTCCAAGCATGCTCTGAATACACATCCTGGTTATTCGTCTGGCCCCGTGGCCTTGTGAATGTTAACCGGTTTAATGGTCTTGCTCACATTGTCCGGAACAGCTGGTGCTCTCATACATTCAGTGTTGCTTGCCTCGAAGTAGGCATAAAAAGCATTTAGCCCATCTGCTCACGTCACTGTGCAGCTCGCGGTTGGGTTTCCCTTTGTAGTCCGTAATAGTTTGCAAGTCCTGCCACATCCGATGAGCATTGGAGCCGGTGTAGTAGGATTCAGTCTTAGTCCTGTATTGACGCTTTGCCTGTTTGATGGTTCGTCTGAGGGCATAGCAAGATTTCTTATAAGCGTCCGGATTAGTGTCCCACTCCATGAAAGCGGCAGCTCTAGCCTTTAGCTCGTTGCGGATGTTGCCTTTAATCCATGGCTTCTGGTTGGGATATGTACGTACAGTCACAGTGCATTCGGAAAGTATTCGGACCCCTTGACCTTTTCCATATTTTGTTAGGTTACAGCCTTCATCTAAAATGGATGAAATCGCTTTTTTCTTTCATAAATATACCCCATAATGACAAAGCAAAAACAAGTTTAGATTTGTTTGCAAATGTATTATAAATAAAAAATAGAAATATCATATTTACTTAAGTATTCAGCCCCTTTACTCAGTACATTGTTGAAGCACCTTTGGCAGCGATTACAGCCTTGAGTCTTGGGTATGACGCTAAAAAACACAGGCACACCTGTATAAAGAGAGTTTCTCCCATTCTTCTCTGCAGATCCTCTCAAGCTCTGTCAGGTTTGATGGGGAACGTTGCGCTGCACAGCTTTTTTCAGGTCTCTCCAGAGGTAGCCGATCAGGTTCAAGTCCGGGCTCTGGCTGGGCCACTCAAGGAAGCCACTCCTGCATCATCTTGGTTGTGTGCTTAGGGTCCTGAGCACTCCGGAGCAGGTTTTAAACAAGGATCTCTCTGTACTTTTGACCGTTCATATTTCCCTGGCGCTGAAAAACCTCCCCACAGCATGATGCTGCCACCACCATGCTTCACCGTAGGGATGGTGTCATGCTTCTTCCAGACGTGGTGCTTGGCATTCAGGCCAAAGAGTTCAATCTTGGTTTCATCAGACCAGAGAATATTGTTTCTGAGAGTCTTTAGGTGCCTTTTGGCAAACTCCAAGCTGGCTGTCATATGCCTTTTGCAGAGGAGTGGCTTCCGTGTGGCCACTCTACCATAAAGACATGATTGGTGATTCCATCTCCACAGAGGAACTCTGGAGCTCTGTCAGAGTGACCATCGGGTTCTTGATCACCTCCCTGACCAAGGCCCTTCTCCCCAGATTGCTCAGTTTGGCCAGGCGGCCATCTCTAGGAAGAGTCTTGGTGGTTCCAAACTTGATGGAGGCCACTGTGTTCTTGGGGACCTTTAATGCTGCAGAAATGTTTTGGTACCCTTCCCCAGATCTGTGCCTCGACACAATCTTGTCTCAGAGCTCTATGGACAATTCCTTCGACCTCATGGCTTGATTTTTGCTCTTACATGCACTGTCAACTGTGGGACCTTATATAGACAGGTGTGTGCATTTCCAAATCATGTCCAATCAATTGAATTTACCACAGGTGGATTCCAATCAAGTTGTAGAAACATCTCAAGGATGATCAATGGAAACAGGATGCACCTGAGCTCAATTTCGAGTCTCATAGCAAAGGGACTGAATACTTATGTAAATAAAGTATTTCTGTTTTTATTTTTAATACATTTGCTACAAAATAAAAAAAAACAGTTTTTCGCTTTGTCGGTATGGGGTATTGTGTGTAGATTGATGAGAAAAAAATAATCAATCCATGTTAGAATAAAGCTGAAACGTTACATGTGGACAATGTCAAGGGATCTGAATACATTACAAATGCCCTGTATCCTCCTCAATGCCATTGGATGAATCCCAGAACATATTCCAGTCTGTGCTAGCAAAACAGTCCTGTAGCGTAGCATCCGCGCCATCTGACCACTTCCGTATTGAGCCAGTCACTGGTGCTTCCTGCTTTAGTTTTTGCTTGTAAGCATGAATCAGGAGGATAGAATTGTGGTCAGATTTGCCAAATGGAGGGCGAGGGAGAGCTTTGTATGCGTCATTGTGTGTGGAGTCAAGGTGGTCTAGAGTTCTTTTCCCCTCTGGTTGCACATGCTGGTAGAAATTAGGTAAAAATGGATTTAAGTGTGCCTGCAATAAAGTCCCCGGCCACTAGGAGCACTGCTTCTGGATGAGCATTTTCTTCTTTGCTTATGGGCTTATACAGCTTGGTGAGTGCGGTCTTAGTGACAGCATAGGTCTGTGGTGGTAAATAGACAGCTACCAATAATACAGATGAAAACTGTCTTGGTAGATAATGTGGTCTACAGCTTATCATGAGGTACTCTACCTCAGGCGAGCAATACCTCAAGACTTCTTTAATATTAGACATCGCACACCAGCTGTTATTGACAGATAGACACACACCACCCCTCGTCAAATCAAATCAAATGTTATTGGTCCCATACACATGGTTAGCAGATGTTAATGCGAGTGTAGCGAAATGCTTGTGCTTCTAGTTCCGACCATGCAGTAGTCCATCAACCCCGACACCATATCCTTTAGTCAATCAACCCCAAATCCTTTAGTCCATCAACCCCGACACCATATCCTTTAGTCCATCAACCCCGACACCATATCCTTTACTCCATCAACCCCAACACCATATCCTTTAGTCCATCAACCCCGACACCATATCCTTTAGTCCATCAACCCCGACACCAAATCCTTTAGTCCATCAACCCCAACACCATCTCCTTTAGTCCATTAACCCCGACACCATCTCCTTTAGTCCATCAACCCCGACACCATCTCCTTTAGTCCATTAACCCCGACACCATCTCCTTTAGTCCATCAACCCCGACACCATCTCCTTTAGTCCATCAACCCCTACACCATCTCCTTTAGTCCATCAACCCCAACACCATCTCCTTTAGTCCATCAACCCCGACACCATCTCCTTTAGTCCATCAACCCCAAATCCTTTAGTCCATCAACCCCGACACCATCTCCTTTAGTCCATCAACCCCAACACCATGTTCTTTACTCCATCAACCCCAACGCCATATCCTTTAGTCCATCAACCCCAAATCCTTTAGTCCATCAACCCCGACACCATCTCCTTTAGTCCATCAACGCCATATCCTTTACTCCATCAACCCCAACACCATATCCTTTAGTCCATCAACCCCAACACCATCTCCTTTAGTCCATCAACCCCAACACCATATCCTTTACTCCATCAACCCCAACACCATATCCTTTAGTCCATCAACCCCGACACCATATCCTTTAGTCCATCAACCCCAACGCCATATCCTTTAGTCCATCAACCCCAGCCTTTCCTTTGTTATTGTATACCTTCAAGTCCTCAATTCACTCTCCTTCACAACCACAACATAAACTGTTCTTAATTGAGAGAGGCAGGAGAGAGTCAAGGGCAAAAGAGGGCTCGGACTTACCATTGACCTGCTGAGGGGAGTATGGCTCAGAGCTGGAGTCTGGGGGGGACTCTGGGAGCGTCCTGGAACATTGTAGAGAAATATTGACAAGGTTGGTATCAAGATCAATACAGATTTTGTAATGCAGAAACTTATGCCGTACAATGTGGCATTTCAATCCGAAAGTAATTTTATTTTAGAATATCTCTTATATATCTCTTATATATCGCTTATATATATATCTCTTATATATCTCTTATATATCTCTTACATATCTCTTATATATTTTTTAAAGGTGATAACATACTTAGCAGCAGCAACATCATGTACATTGTGTTGTGCAATAGATTGCATGAGTTCTTTCCAGGCCATCGGTCTGTTTTCTGTAACACGACTCTAGTTTCTGATCTCTGCTTTCCTCCCATCTTCGCTCTCAAGCACTGATTACATAATGGTGCTGGATTTAGGACAAGGGCGTCTACGGTGTGAATCTAGTTTAATAGACACAAACTATCACGTCGTTGTAGACATGAGTCTGGCTCCTGCTCGCAGTGCCAGGCAACGTTGGTTAAAATGTGAGCTACTATGACTATCTTTTCCAGTTGTATCTCGCTTTGATATTACAACTGCTCAAAAAGTAGCGGGCAAAGCTGGTTGAGATTATGTCATTGCAACCAATTTTGCCTGCTGGGTTCAGACCCTTTGACTTTTTCCACATTTTGTTACGTTACAGCCTTATTCTAAAATTGATGAAATTGCTTTTTTCTCCCCCTCATCAATCTACACACACTATCCCATAATGACAAATATCACATTTACATAAGTATTCCCGACTCTTTACTCAGTGCTTTGTTGAAGCACCTTTGGCAGAGATTACAGCCTTGAGTCTTCTTGGGTATAACACTACAAGGTTGGCACACCTGCATTTGGGGAGTTTCTCCCATTCTTCTCTGCAGATCCTCTCAAGCTCTGTCGGGTTGGATGGGGAGCGTCGCTGCACAGCTATTTTCAGGTCTCTCCAGAGATGTTTGATTGGGTTCAAGTCCGGGTTCTGGCTGGGCCACTCAAGGACATTCAGAAACTTGTCCCGAAGCCACTCCTGCGTTGTCTTGGCTGTGTGCTTAGGGTCGTTGTCCTGTTGGAAGGTGAACCTCCGCCCCAGTCTGAGGACATGGGTGCTCTGGAGCAGGTTTTCATTAAGGATCTCTCTGTACTTTGCTCCGTTCATCTTTCCCTCGATCCTGACTAGTGTCCCAGTCCCTGCCGCTGAAAAACATCCCCACAGCATGATGCTGCCAACCGTAGGTGAGGCCTGATTGGTAGAGTGCTGATTGGGGGAGGCCTGATTGGTGGAGTGCTGCAGAGATGGTTGTCCTTCTGGAAGGTTCTCCCATCTCCACAGAGGAACTCTGGAGCTCTGTCAGAGTGACCATCGGGTTCTTGGTCACCTCCCCAACCAAGGCCCTTTTCCACTGTGTTCTTGAGGACCTTCAATACCCTTTCTCAGATCTGTGCCTCGACACAATCCTGCCTCGGAGCTCTACGTAAAATTCTTTCGACCTCATGGCTTGGTTTTTGCTCTGACATGCACTGTCAACTGTGGGACCTTTATATAGACAGGTGTGTTCTTTTCCAAATCATGTCCAATCAATGGAATTTACCACAGGTGGACTCCAATCAAGTTGTAGAAACATCAAGGATGATCAATGGAAACAGGAAGCACCTGAGCTGAATTTCGAGTCTCATAGCAAAGGGTCTGAATACTGATGTAAATAAGGTATTTCTGTATTTGCAAGCATTTCTAAAAACCTGTTTTACCTTTGTCATTATGGGGTATTGTGATGTCATTATGGGGTATTGTGATGTCATTATGGGGTATTGTGATGTCATTATGGGGTATTGTGTGTAGACTAAGGATTTTTGTTTATTTAATACATCCTAGAATAAGGCTGTAAAGTAAAACATTTGGAAAAAGGGAAGGGGTCTGAATCATTTCCGAGTGCAATGTATATACACAAGTATGTGGACACCCCTCCAAATTAGTAGATTCGGCTATTTCAGCCACACCCGTTGCTGACAGGTGTATAAAATCGAGCACACAGCCATGCAATCTCCATAGACAGACATTGGCAGTAGAATGGCTTTAGTAAAGAGCTCAGTGACTTTCAACGTGGCACCTTAATAAGATGCCACCTTTCCAACAAGTCAATTTGTCAAATTTCTGCCCTGCTAGAGCTGCCCCAGTCAACTGTAAGTGCTGTTATTGTCAAGTGGAAACGTCTAGGAGCAACAACGGCTCAGCCGCGAAGTAGTAGGCCACACAAGCTCACAGAACGGGATCGCTGAGTGCTGAAGCGCGTCTGTCTGTCCTAGGTTGCAACTCTCACTACCGAGTTCCAAACTGCCTCTGGAAGCAACGCCAGCACAAGAACTGTTCCTTCGGGAGCTCATGAAATGGGTTTCCATGGCCAAGCAGCCGCACACAAGCCTAACATCACCATGCGCAATGCCAAGCGTCTGCTGGAGTGGTGTAAAGCTCGCCCGCCATTGGACTCTGGAGCAGTGGAAACGTGTTCTCTGGAGTGATGAATCACGCTTCACCATTTGGCAGTCAGACGGAACAATCTGGATTTGGCGGATGCCATGAGAACGCTACCTGCCCCACTGCATAGTGCCAACTGTAAAGTTTGGTGGAGGAGGAATAATGGTCTGTGGCAGTTTTTCAATGTTCGGACTAGGCCCCTTAGTTCCATTGATGGGAAATCTTAAAACTTGTTAGGCAGCGGCTCCCGAGGTGACGGTTTTGGAGAGTCTGGCGTGCCTAAAGTAAAATGCTTGCCAAAATAGGATATGCACATAATTAGTACTATTGGATAGGAAACACTCTGAGGTTTCCAAAAGTGTTAACATTTTGTCTGTGAGTGTAACAGAACTCATTTGGCAGGCAAAGACCAGAGAAAATTCCATCCGGAAATGTCATTCTGGTGGCTTATGGCTCACTTAGAGAAACTGCCTTTTGAAAAGTCTTTATACCAGGACACTGAATGTAGTACCTATTGCTTCCACTGGATGTCAGCAGTGTATAGGGAAAGTTTCATGGCAATCGGAACCAATGTGTTCAATAGGTAGTGGTTTTAGTGAGGGGAGCTCTTTTTCAGTTGCACGTTTTTGGGCGCACGTTTGGCTGAGCGGTCCACTTTATTTGACTTATATAACGTTTAGGTGACCATCCAAGTGAACGATTATCACTTTTATTCATAAAAGATAAGCTAAGGTTGCATTTTAATTGGTTTTTGTTTTGTTGAGCGAAAGTTTATAGGTTTAGTTGAACGCGTTCACTTCACGTTGGATTTTCTGAACACAAGGTGCCAACCAAACAGAGATTTAAGGATATAATAAATTACTTTTTCTAACCAAATACCCATGGATTGTCTTCGTTGGACACTTAGGAAGCCCTCTGCAGAAGTTCTACAAAAGGTAAGGCACAGGTTTTCCCTGTGAAATGCATTTTCTATCGACCGCGTTGGCTAAAGATTTCATGGTTATGGAAAATATTGAAGGTGCTACCCTCAAACAATCAAATGTAGTGCTTTTGCCGTAAAGCCTTTTTGAAATCTGACAACGCTGTGATATTGCCAAGAAGCAGCAAAGGGGAGACCAACTCCATATTAATGCCCATGAGATGTTCAACTAGCAGGTGTCCACATACTGTAGTAGCATAATCTGTCATCTTGCTCTATAATTCCTACATATCAGTTGTGTTTCTGTCCCCTACCATTCCCCCCTCATCCATCTATGGTCCCAGACAGCTCAGCCTCAGCCTCACCCTAACCCTAACCCTCACCCTCACCTTCACCCCCTCGCTCACCGCCTCCCACTCCTTTTTCCTCACCCTAAGCGTCACTCCTTGACCCTCCCTCACTCTGACCCTCCCCCCCTCACCCGAACTACATCCCTAACCCGCTCTCTCACCCTCACCATGTCCCTCACCCTAACCTCCGCCCTCGCCCCCTCCCTCTCCCTCACCCCATCCCGTCAGCTTACCCTGCTGCGTAGTGTCGTCTGTGTTCAGGCTTGATGTGGTTCTGCTGCTGCTGGTGGTTCAGCTGGTGGATGTGTTGCCCTTGGCAGGGGTAGTTGTTGTGTCTCAGCAGGCCCAGGGGCGGGGGGTAGGGGGCTTGGCAGGGCTGGGGGTGGGAGTGGGGGTTTCCCTGACGGAGGGGGATAGGGGGGCTCACGCCACACTGCAAACCCCCAGAAGAGGACACTCCGGCCTGGGGTGATGAGTAAGAGTCAGACCCTGGGGCAACGCTGTGGACCTCAGAAAAAACAGCTGCGGAAACACAGAGGAGAACATATTTTACATTTTGATCATTTAGCTGAAGTTCTTATCCAGAGTGACTTACATTAATCTTCAAGTAGCTAGGTCAGACAACCACGTGATTGTGTTCATTAATATTAGCTCAGTTGGAAATGTTCCTAGAAAAGCATGTTATGAATTGGTTATTGTGTGTTGAGATGGGTCGTGTTTATCAGGGCACTCAATTGAAAACGTTTTAAAGCGTTTTTGCAACGGAAAACCAAAACGTATGTTTCTTGTTGGACAAATCCAGTCCCTTTTTCAGTACATTTTTCCCCCCATTTGGTACCTGATGAACACGACCCTGGTTAGACATAATTGTTGTTTGGTGGCATTGACAAGCTGGTCACAGATCTGTTCGCGCTGTAGCTAACTCCTATGGTTGTTTGGCATGACAATGACAGACAACACAGACAGGTCTGGTTCATTAGGCACCAAAAGGATGAAAACTGACTGAAACAGCGAGGGAATACCTGGACCTGTCCAATAAGAAAAACCCAATTTACGTTTTTTCAATTACAAAACGTTTTATACCGTTTTCCAGGAGCAACTCACATGTCAGTGCTGTCGTCCTCCTTACTGATGTAGTCCTCCAGAATACTGGTGTCAATGTTCGCTGGCTCCAAGGAGCTGGTAATATCATGTCCTACAGAGAGAGAGAGGGGGGGGAGTAGAAAAGAGAGAGAGATGTGTAAATATTGTTGTGCAGACAAACTCATCAAAAATATTTATTTGTATCACAATTCCCAACCGTTGTGGCCAATGTGTTGTACATTAGTTGTACCACCGGAGTGAACTAGACCATAGAGAGTGATGCTGGATTCTGTCTCACTGTTTGGGTATGCTAAGACTACGGCCATCTGGATCTTATGTCTGAGTCCAGACGGGATGGGTTGGTGTTGGGTCCAGACGGGATGGGTTGGTGTTGGGTCCAGACGGGATGGGTTGGTGTTGGGTCCAGACGGGATGGGTTGGTGTTGGGTCCAGACAGGATGGGTTGGTGTTGGGTCCAGACAGGATGGGGTTGGTGTTGGGTCCAGACGGGATGGGTTGGTGTTGGGTCCAGACAGGATGGGTTGGTGTTGGGTCCAGACGGGATGGGTTGGTGTTGAGTCCAGACGGGATGGGTTGGTGTTGGGTCCAGACGGGATGGGTTGGTGTTGAGTCCAGACAGGATGGGTTGGTGTTGGGTCCAGACGGGATGGGTTGGTGTTGAGTCCAGACGGGATGGGTTGGTGTTGGGTCCAGACAGGATGGGTTGGTGTTGGGTCCAGACAGGATGGGTTGGTGTTGGGTCCAGACGGGATGGGTTGGTGTTGGGTCCAGACGGGATGGGTTGGTGTTGGGTCCAGACGGGATGGGTTGGTGTTGGGTCCAGACAGGATGGGTTGGTGTTGGGTCCAGACAGGATGGGTTGGTGTTGGGTCCAGACAGGATGGGTTGGTGTTGAGTCCAGACGGGATTGGTTGGTGTTGGGTCCAGACAGGATGGGTTGGTGTTGGGTCCAGACAGAATGGGTTGGTGTTGGGTCCAGACAGGATTGGTTGGCGGTTCATCTGACAGCTGGGTTCAGATGAGTCAGTTCTTTTGTTTACCTCGCTACGTTTTTCTTCATGTTCCCTTTCTTTTCTGCAAAAAAACAAACTGCTTTCTCTAATGATAAATACATCTAAAGTACTAATTCTGACATGTCCATTTCTACCAGTAGTAAGGACACTACGAAGATGACTCCTCCTCCTCCTCATCATCATCATCAACAACCAGTCAGTAGCCTATACATGGTGCTAGGCTACAGGGTGCACCAGCGAGGGTTTTTAGCTTGTATTAAGTGTCGGCGTGTGAAATAATGCATCCCTCTGTTCTCTCACCCAGCTCAACCTCACTCCATCCAGGGACGTGGGACCGTACTCACCCCTTCTCAGGCAAAGCTCCCCAAATCCAAAACACATGACTCTACCCCATAATCCCCATAAACACCAACATGTAGAGTACACAGACACACTTCTGTACACACAGACACTATATCACTCAAACTATTTCTATAGGGGATTTCAATAAATACACTATCACTCAAACTATTTCTATAGGAGATTTCAATAAATACACTATCACTCAAACTATTTCTATAGGAGATTTCAATAAAAAACACTATCACTCAAACTATTTCTATAGGGATTTCAATAAAAACACTATCACTCAAACTATTTCTATAGGGATTTCAATAAATACACTATCACTCAAACTATTTCTATAGGGATTTCAATAAATACACTATCACTCAAACTATTTCTATAGGGATTTCAATAAATACACTATCACTCAAACTATTTCTATAGGAGATTTCAATAAATACACTATCACTCAAACTATTTCTATAGGAGATTTCAATAAATACACTATCACTCAAACTATTTCTATAGGGGATTTCAATAAATACACTATCACTCAAACTATTTCTATAGGGGATTTCAATAAATACACTATCACTCAAACTATTTCTATAGGGGATTTCAATAAATACACTATCACTCAAACTATTTCTATAGGAGATTTCAATAAATACACTATCACTCAAACTATTTCTATAGGAGATTTCAATAAAAAACACTATCACTCAAACTATTTCTATAGGAGATTTCAATAAATACACTATCACTCAAACTATTTCTATAGGGGATTTCAATAAATACACTATCACTCAAACTATTTCTATAGGGGATTTCAATAAATACACTATCACTCAAACTATTTCTATAGGAGATTTCAATAAATACACTATCACTCAAACTATTTCTATAGGAGATTTCAATAAATACACTATCACTCAAACTATTTCTATAGGGGATTTCAATAAATACACTATCACTCAAACTATTTCTATAGGGGATTTCAATAAATACACTATCACTCAAACTATTTCTATAGGGGATTTCAATAAATACACTATCACTCAAACTATTTCTATATGGGATTTCAATAAATACACTATCACTCAAACTATTTCTATAGGAGATTTCAATAAATACACTATCACTCAAACTATTTCTATAGGAGATTTCAATAAATACACTATCACTCAAACTATTTCTATAGGAGATTTCAATAAATACACTATCACTCAAACTATTTCTATAGGAGATTTCAATAAATACACTATCACTCAAACTATTTCTATAGGGATTTCAATAAATACACTATCACTCAAACTATTTCTATAGGAGATTTCAATAAATACACTATCACTCAAACTATTTCTATAGGGGATTTCAATAAATACACTATCACTCAAACTATTTCTATAGGGGATTTCAATAAAAAAAGCGAGTGAGTGTGAATAAGGGGTGGATGAGATTACGTTAGGTAGAGAGGGGTCAGAAGGAGGTATACAGTGGGTGGGCCATGGTGCTCTCTCTCTCTCTCTCTCTCTCTCTCTCTCTCTCTCTCTCTCTCTCTCTCTCTCTCTCTCTCTCTCTCTCTCTCTCTCTCTCTCTCTCTCTCTCTCTCTCTCTCTCTCTCTCTCTCTCTCTCTCTCTCTCAGTTCGTAATGTCAAAAATGTCTGTATTGGTGTTGGATCAACTATTGTCTCTCTCTTCACCCTCTGTCTTAAAACCCTTGCTATATAAAATCTCACTTGATCAGCACTCAGCCACCTCTGAATTCCTCTCGTCACTCTCCATCTTTAGAAGCAGCCATATCTCGTCCGTATCGCCCTCTGTGCACTGTGGTTTAGTTTCATAGAAATGTACAGAGTGCTGTTGTCTATCTCTCATACAGCTGGATCACATCAGCATGTGTTTGATGACAGCCAGATGGAGTGTAAAAACAATTAGAGATTATAGATGGAGTGTCTTCAGATGAAAAGTTAAAGAAGAGGATGGTTTTCACTTAAATAAAGTCCAGATGTGCACCCTGCCCAAACTGGCAGTAAATTCAGGCTGGCAGGACTGATAAAAAGAGAGAGAGGAGGATGGTTGGGAGACAGACAGGGGATAAAGAAGGGTACGAGAGGAGAGAGAGAGAGAGAGAGAGAGAGAGAGAGAGAGAGAGAGAGAGAGAGAGAGGGAGTGGGAGCCATTGGGAAAGAGAGTGGTAAACACAAAAAGCTGTTAAAATAACATGAGTAACTGCACATTGTAGATGACAGACACCATGAGAGAGGAACACAGGGGATTAGAATAAGAGAACCTAATCAAAAGAGAGCATTACATAAATCCAGACTCATGGGTTGATAATGTTAACCGACAGAATAAGTTTGAAAGTGTGTCCGCTTTGACGCGCCGCTAAAGAAGGACATGCTTCTATTTTTTGCTTGCGCTGTAGTCACACAAAATGTGGTCCATTTTTTAGTTGTCTATGTGATAACGTAACTTACAGTACAGGGGCAGTAAATCACTAGGACAGGTTGAAACAGTGGGGCTACTAGATAGGGCTGTGAGATGCTCTCCTCTATGTCCAGCTGTGTCTCCGAACAGGGAACAACGCTGTGATTGTCAGGACAACGGCTATACAGACAGACTGCCCTTTTCAGATTATAGGTGGGGTATGACTTGACTGGGGATCGAAACCCCCAACCTTCCAAGGATGGACTCTAAGCACATGGCCACTGAATTAGTTCCAATCCCATTGTATGAGAGAATACAATTATAACTTTGTATGATAGTCCAGAACGCAGTCATCATTTGTGCAGAAGACTACAGTACTGCACAGTATAACGTATTAATGCTGCCTGTTCTGTAGAAGCAAATTATTAAATGTGTGTATGTGTGTGTGTGTTTGTGTGTGTCTAATGTTAATAATTCATCACATTCCCAGCAGCACAAAGTCCATAATATGATCATACTGTCAATATGACCTAGCATGACACACACAGTTTCAACCATAATCACTATACTGTTATCAAAATACAACAACCAAGACTAGCCTGACTTAGTTATTGAACTGTATCACACTGGCCTGAGCTTCACTTCAAATTTATTTATTTATTTATTAAAACATTTATTGACCCTTTATTTCACTTGGCAAGTCAGTTAAGAACAAATTCTTATTTACAATAACGGCCTATCTCTCCGGCCAAACCCGGACGACGCTGGGCCAATTGTGCACCGCCCTATGGGACTCCCAATCACGGCCAGTTGTGATACAGCCTGGATTCGAACCAGGGTGTCTGTAGTGAGCTGAGCTTTTAAAATACAAAATGGAAATAAATGACATGAATTATATTGAAAACCGGCCACGGAAGTTGCTCTGAGTCAACTCTACTCCTCCATTAGATGTCATGTCTGAGTGTCTTAAAGGGAACTGTTCCGCCCTGAATCTCAACTTCCTCGTTCAACGAGTCGCACAACGTGAGTCACACTAGGAAATCAATATAAAAAATAAACAAATAACAACAAAATGACTGACACAAGTAAACAAACATGATTGGCATGAGGAAACCCCTCTAGCAGAGAGATAGACAGACAGACAGAGATAGTCAGAAAGAGACAGAGATGGTCAGAAAGAGACAGAGATGGTCAGAAAGAGACAGATGGTCAGAAAGAGACAGAGATGGTCAGAAAGAGACAGATGGTCAGAAAGAGACAGATGGTCAGAAAGAGACAGAGATGGTCAGAAAGAGACAGAGATGGTCAGAAAGAGACAGAGATGGTCAGAAAGAGACAGAGATAGTCAGAAAGAGACAGAGATGGTCAGAAAGAGACAGAGATAGTCAAAGGGCAGTGTACTGTACCTGCTCGCAGCCAAAGCATGGTGATGTTCTGAAGATGAGAGGGAGCACCTGAACCAGAATATGAGAAGATAAAATCCCTCTCTATTTTTCACATCATTTTTTCCCTACAGCTGTCGTGGTAACGCTTTCCGTTTTTCTCCTGAGACCTGCCTGAGAGTCACAATTTGGATTTACAAATGTGCGTGGGACTGTGTGTGTGTGTGTTGTAATGGGGATTACTCCCCAGTCCAGTCATGAGACAGGGCTGTACCAGTTCGCCACACACAGCCCTTGTCGCAGACCAGCACCCGGCACACCGGGCTGGCCGACCTGGCTCCAAGGATTAGGAGAGGGAGAGAGGGAACGAGAGGGACAGAGAGAAAGAGAGAGGAGGGAATGAAAGAAAGGTAGAGACAGCATGCCATGGACATTGGGAGAGAGAGGGAGCAAGAGAGGGTTCACAGGAGGTGAGGGGTGAAGAGTACCATAGTACTCCACGAGGGTACTCCTCGATGGTACTCCTCGATGGTACTCCTCGATGGTACTCCTCGATGGTACTCCTCGATGGTACTCCACGATAGTACTCCACAATAGTACTCTAGTATTCCAATACTGGACAAGACCTATGAACTGTATGCATGAAGAGCAATATGTCCAACAATGTCCAAATTCCTTCACACATCATAACCTAAAAAGTACAATGTTGATGCAACAAACATGTGTAGAGCAGAGAGATTCCTGCACCCAGTAGTACTGACATGTTATGTGACATAATAAAACACACGTTGTAAGCATGGTAAGCCTGGCTGGACCAAAACAATGCATTCCTCTAAACGGTCATTACACAGACCAGCAGTAAACCATGAACCATGAGACTCTGAGCCAAACTACTGCCCGCACTACATTATACTACAGTACACTGCACTATACTACACTACATTATACTACATTATACTACACTACATTATACTACACTACACTACACTACACTACATTATACTACACTACATCACACTACACTACATTATACTACACTACACTCCATTATACTACACTACATTATACTACACTACACTGCATTATACTACATCACACTACACTACACTACATTATACTACACTACATCACACTACACTACATTATACTACGCTACACTGCATTATACTACACTACACTACATTATACTACATTATACTACACTACACTGCATTATACTACATTACACTACATTATACTACATTATACTACATCACACTACACTACATTATACTACACTACACTGCATTATACTACATCACACTACATTACACTACATTATACTACATTATACTACACTACACTACATTATACTACATTATACTACATCACACTACATTACACAATACTACACTACATTATACTACACTACACTATACTACATCACACTACATTATACTACACTACACTGCATTATACTACACTACACTACATCACACTACATTATACTACATCACACTACACTACATTATACTACACTTCACTACATTATACTACATTATACTACATCACACTACATTACACTATACTACACTACATTACACTACATTATACTACATTACACTACATTATACTACACTACACTACACTATACTACATTACACTACATTAAACTATACTACACTACATTATACTACATCACACTACATTACACTACATCACACTACATTACACTACATTATACTACACTACACTACATTATACTACATCACACTACATTATACTACACTACATCACACTACACTACACTACATTACACTACACTACACTACATTATACTACACTACACTACATTATACTACATCACACTACATTATACTACACTACACTACACTACATCACACTACATTATACTACATCACACTACACTACACTACATTACACTACATTATACTACACTACACTACATTATACTACACTACACTACATCACACTACACTACACTACATTATACTACACTACACTGCATTATACTACATCACACTATACTACACTACATTACACTACACTACATTACACTACATTATACTACACTACACTGCATTATACTACATCACACTACATTACACTACATTATACTACATTATACTACACTACATTATACTACATTATACTACATCACACTATACTACACTACACTACACTACATTATACTACATTATACTACACTACATCACACTACATTATACTACACTACACTGCATTATACTACACTACACTACATCACACTACATTATACTACATCACACTACATTATACTACACTTCACTACATTATACTACATTATACTACATTACACTATACTACACTACATTACACTACATTATACTACATTACACTACATTATACTACACTGCACTACATTATTCTACATTACACTACATTACACTACATTATACTATACTACACTACATTATACTACATCACACTACATTACACTACATCACACTACATTAACACTACATTATACTACACTACACTACATTATACTACATCACACTACATTATACTACATCACACTACACTACATTACACTACACTACACTACATTATACTACACTACACTACATTATACTACATCACACTACATTATACTACACTACACTACATTATACTACACTACACTACATCACACTACATTATACTACATCACACTACACTACATTACACTACATTATACTACACTACACTACATTATACTACACTACACTACACTACATCACACTACACTACACTACATTATACTACACTACACTGCATTATACTACATCACACTATACTACACTACACTACACTACACTACATTACACTACATTATACTACACTACACTGCATTATACTACATCACACTATACTACACTACATTATACTACACTACACTGCATTATACTACATCACACTATACTACACTACATTATACTACACTACACTGCATTATACTACATCACACTATACTACACTACACTGCATTATACTACATCACACTATACTACACTACACTGCATTATATTACATCACACTATACTACACTACATTATACTACACTACACTGCATTATACTACACTACATTGTACTACATCACACTATACTACACTACATTATACTACACTACATTACACTACATAACACTATACTACACTACACTACACTACACTATACATTACACTACACTACACTACATTACACTACACTATAATATATTATACTACATTACACAACATTACACTACATTACACTACACTACACTACACTACACTATACTACATTACACTACATTACACTACACTACATCACACTACATTACACTACACTATACTACATTACACTACATTACACTACACTACATCACACTACATTACACTACATCACACTACATTACACTACATCACACTACATTACACTACACTATACTACATTACACAACATTACACTACATTACACTACACTATACTACATTACACTACACTACACTATACTACACTACATTATACTACACTACACTGCATTATACTACACTACATTGTACTACATCACACTATACTACACTACATTATACTACACTACATTACACTACATAACACTATACTACACTACACTACACTACACTATACATTACACTACACTACACTACATTACACTACACTATAATATATTATACTACATTACACAACATTACACTACATTACACTACACTATACTACATTACACTACACTACACTATACTACATTACACTACACTATACTACATTATACTACATCACAATACATTACACTACACTATAATACATTATACTACATTACACTACACTATACTACATTACACTACACTACATTACACTATACTACATTACACTACACTACACTATACTACACTATACTAAATTACACTACACTATAATACATTATACTACATTACACTACATTATACTACATTACACTACACTACATTATACTACATCACACTACATTACACTACATCACACTACATCACACTACATTACATTACACTATACTACATTACACTACACTACACTATACTACATTACACATTACACTACACTATACTACATTACACTACATTACACTATACTACACTATACTAAATTACACTACACTATAATACATTATACTACATTACACTACACTATACTACATTACACTACACTACACTACACTACATTACACTACACTACACTATACTACATTACACTACATTACACTATACTACACTATAATACATTATACTACATTACACTACACTATACTACATTACAATACACTATACTACATTATACTACATTACACATTACACTACACTATACTACATTACACTATACTACACTATACTAAATTACACTACACTATAATACATTATACTACACTACATTACACTACATTACACTATACTACATTACACTACATTACACTATACTACATTATCCTAAATTACACTACACTGTAATACATTATACTACATTACACTACAGTATACTACATTACACTACAGTATACTACATTACATTACACTACACTATAATACACCAACCTACCACCCTCTAGCTCTCAGGGCCTGGAGAATAAGCTTCCCTGAATCACGACAAGGGATGTATTTATCGAGCGGTGTATTTAACGAGAGGTGTATTTAACGAGAGGTGTATGGAACGGGAGGTGTATTTAACGAGAGGTGTATTTAACGAGAGGTGTATTTAACAAGAGGTGTATTTAACAAGAGGTGTATTTAACAAGAGGTGTATTTAACGAGAGGTGTATGGAATGAGAGGTGTATTTAACGAGAGGTGTATTTTGCGTTACCAGTATTGTCATCGTCATGAAATGGTCAACAGGTCTCACCATTCAAAAGTCTTTTCTCATAGCATTATAATATATCTGTTCCTACGTACCCGAGTCCAGTCAGTGAGACTCATAATATATCTGTTCCTACGTACTCGAGTCCAGTCAGTGAGACTCATCATAATATATCTGTTCCTACGTACTCGAGTCCAGTCAGTGAGACTCATCACAATATATCTGTTCCTACGTACCCGAGTCCAGTCAGTGAGACTCATCATAATATATCTGTTCCTACGTACTCGAGTCCAGTCAGTGAGACTCATCACAATATATCTGTTCCTACGTACCAGAGTCCAGTCAGTGAGACTCATCATAATATATCTGTTCCTACGTACCAGAGTCCAGTCAGTGAGACTCATTAAGAAGATAGAGAAAGGTAGAGCTGTCACGATCGTTGTGTATGACGGACCAAAGCGCAGCGTAAGTGGAGCTCCACATTGGAGGCCTGGTGCGTGGAGCCGGCACAGGTCTCACTGGACTGATGACACACACTTCAGGGCGAGTACGGGGAGCTGGCACTGGACGTACCGGGCTGGGAAGGCGCTCCTCTAGGTGCCTGCGCTGCAGCTCATTCCTCACCAATATCTCACTCCTGTAACCTTCCTTAAACCCCTCTAAATCCTTCTATTCAGGCTCTCTCCTCCGCTCGACCGACAGCCCCATGTGCCCCCCCAAAAAAAAAATAAATATATTAGGTTGCTGTAGTCCTGGTCCCCGACGTCTTCGCTGTCCTCCCATCCTCCTTGGCGACTCCCGCCAAGGGAGGGTCTCACTACCCCTCATTATCTCCTCTCAGGTCCAGAACTACTTCTCCTCCTGGGCACGCTGCTTGGTCCTGGTGTGGTGGGTTATTCTGTCACAATCGTTATGAATGACGGACCAAAGCGCAGTGTGAGTGGAGTTCCACATCTTTTAATTCCAAAAGTGAAACTTACAAACAAGAAAGAAAGCAAGAAAGCAAGAAAGCAAGAAAGCAAGAAAGCAAGAAAGCAAGAAAGCAAGAAAGCAAGAAAGCAAGAAAGAAAGCATACAGATAACGGACAATAACGTACTGCACACATGCACTAATTCTCAACAATAACCCACAACACAGGTGGGGAAAAGGAACACACTAAGTATGGTCCCCAATTAGAGGTAACGACAATCAGCTGCCTCTAATTGGGAACCATACAAACCAAAACATAGAAAACAAATAATAGAATTCCCCAACTAGTCACGTCCTGACCAAAACATAGAGAACCCCGAGGGCTCTCTATGGCCAGGACGTGAAAAGAGCAAGGTAGAGAAGATAGAGCAAGGCAGAGAAGATGTGATATTACTGTCTGAGGTAATCACTACAGATCAGATGAGATATTACTGTCTGAGGTAATCGCTACAGATCAGATGTGATATTACTGTCTGAGGTAATCGCTACAAATCAGATGAGATATTACTGTCTGAGTTAATCGCTACAGATCAGAAGAGACATTACGGTCTGAGGTAATCACTACAGATCAGATGAGACATTAGGGTCTGAGGTAATCGCTACAAATCAGATGTGATATTACTGTCTGAGGTAATCGCTACAGATCAGATGTGATATTAATGTCTGAGGTAATCGCTACAGATCAGATGTGACATTACTGTCTGAGGTAATCACTACAAATCAGATGTGACATTACTGTCTG